>JAMLFY010000016.1:4064762-4600909 GCA_030441495.1 Dalbergia oliveri
AATCAGTTTCATGTTCATAGAGCACCAAACATCACACCGACCTTAAAATTTCAAAACTACAATCTGAAAAAATCATAGAAAGTGAAGAAAAGAGGAAGAAGAAGGTTGTACTGCCGTTGCTGCCTAGTCCTTTGTTGTCATCATCTTCGTCTCAACTCTGGATTTCGATTCTTCTTACTGCTCCCTTGATCTCGATCTCATCAACTGTTGAAGCTCTATCCCATCAGATAGAAAGAATATTATAAAAAGAGAGAGAGAAGAAGAAGAAGAAAGAGAACATAAAGGAAAAGAATAAAGGAACTGCATACCTTTTATGGGAACCAAAATCCTCTTAGATTATGGTTGGTATATTGGGAATCAACCAATCAGCCATGGCTGGAAACCATTTTTTTTGTTTTGGTGAAACTGGCAATTGTTGGGAAACTGTGGTAACATGCAAAGTCATCTAATGTTGAAGGTTTGCCTAAAAAAATAACATGGTTGAATTAGTCAATTTTGCTCCAGTATTATTTTTCACCTTTCATGAAATAGGCAAATTTGGGGCAAAGGAAAATAACATTCGTAAATAGCAAGTTTAATGATCAAGGAGGACGTGCATGGGAAACTAAAAGCAACCCATATTACCATTGCCATCCATATATTTTCACCATAATTTAATAATTGTAAAGTGTAAAATGAAAAGCTTTTAAATCATCTCACAGTATAACTTTACTCTTACTCTGAAAAACTTCAACCTGTCCTTCATTCAAATTCAACTCACTAGCAAATGCACGGGAAACTAAAAGCAACCCATATATTACCATTGCTATCCATATAATTCCTTCACCTTACTGCTAAAAGTTCCTAAAGTTAAAATAAAAATGAACAATATAAATTACTTTATATATAAGTTATGCTGCATTACACTATCAATAAAAAAAGGGTTTGCAAAATTCAATATTTTACTTTCAAGGCCACAGAAAAATACATATACTGTAGTGTTATTCACGTGGGCTTTAAAAGAAACCAATTTTTCTTTCCTCAAAGATCATCATTTTGACAATCTTCATTCTTCATCTCTGACTATTGTACAGTACAATACTATTAACATGAAGTAATATAAGTAATAATGCAAAAGAAAAATGGAAAAACAAAGACTCTTAACAAATTTAACAAATAATCAAAATAAGATAGAAAATAAAAAACCAGCTTCCTTCATAGCCCCCTATGTTTGCTTGATAATGCTCTTTTAGGGATACATGGAGCTATGCATGCTGAAATTGGAATCTCTCTACTGGAAGGGATATTATTTGCTTGGGAATCAATATTGAAATAGCTGGTTATCTGCACATAATAAATCAGATGATGGAGCTCATTATTGGGGCAGGCAAGAAGACCTATGATTTAGTTATGGGAAGAGCAAACTATGCCAAACTTGCTAACTTTCATGAGGTGAATAGTAATGCAATCTCAGTACATGTTACAGCCAGCCTATATGGCTGATAACTTGCTAGCAGAGTTTGAGTTTCAGCATGTAGCAAATAGATATTAGAACAAATATCAAAATCAATCAGTGACTAAAATAAAGACATCATAAAGGAGAATAAAGAAACAAATCACAAGTATTACCCATATCTGCATAGACATGTATTCTCACTACACTTGCCCAATCTGAATATGCCAAAGTGAGAAAGAACATGCCAAATCTGAATACTACCCAAACTGCCAAATGCACTTCCTCAAAGCAAGAATATGGCCATATCTGAATGAATATCTTCACAATTATAGGAATTTCAATCCCAAAGTCAAAAGATTACATCAATGAACTCATTATGTTCACAAATTACCCATATCTGCATAGACATGTATTCTCACCACACTTGCCCCTCAAATTGTGAAAATAGACTGTGATTTGCTATCTCAAATTCAGTACTCAGTAGAGAAAAGAAGCTGAAAAACAATTACCTAACCATGAGCTAATAGAAGTTGAACTCATGACCTTGAATTCAGGTTGAAACATGTTATGTATGCTCCTAAGACAAAATGAAACAATTTCAAAGCACAATACATACAAACCAAACATAACATCACCTACACAACTGAATGAACACTTCCAACCAACATCTATGAGCAATTATCTTAGCTACCATGATAGCAACTCTTAAACTACACAGAAGGAAAAAGACACTCACCTTACAATAACTCGACATTCCACCAGTTTTGAGATCTGTCTCGATGCTTCCCTAGAAAGCTTAACCATCTGAGTGCCATTGTCCTCCTGCACCTTTCATCCCCAACAACATTTCCATTTCCTAATTTTAATTTGTACAACATACTCAAATAAATAAATAATCAGTTAAATGATAAAATAAAAAAAATAAAAAGAAATTTCCTTCTTCCTCTTCATTTTTGCTGTGCCAAGCGAATATCAATAAGCCATAGCATGGTGCTCACAAATTAAATCATAGTCCATCAAATCAAACACAAAAGAAAAAAAATCAGCAACCCATTAGTGAAAAACTTCAAAAAAAAAAGTCGAAACTTACAGTATAACTATAATAGAATTCCTCTTCGTTCCCTTATAGAAAGAAAAAAAAATCAAACACCCATAGGTGAAAATCGTGAAATAGGTTGATAGGGTGCTCTCCGTGCAAACTAAAACCCAAAATAAGAGTTCCAGTGTAAGAAAAATCAAACACACCATAACTTTTTCAGCACAAAATCCACAGTCGGTATATCTAACAAAAACCTAGGTTAGAAATAGCAAAAAAAAAAAAAAGGAAAAGCAGAAGAAAGTCACACAAAGCAAATGGGGAGGGGACATTCAGTTGGAACCGGAAGACTCACCGGAAAGTCGTTGGCGTTATTGTTCGTCTACTTCAAAGAGGGAGAGAAGCGGCTGCAAGGGAGGGAGATGTGGGGTGTGGTGGCTGTTCCATGGTGGCGTGTGCGCGGCGCAATCGGGAGCAGTGGTGATGTTGCCTGGCAGCGGCTCCAGTGACAGTGGCTGATCGGCGAGGTGAGGGCTGGGCATGGCAGAGAGGTGGTGGCTGCGGTGATGTCGTGGCCTTCTCCCTTTTATTTCTGCCACTGGATCTTTTTTTTATGGTTATTCCTGGATGAACAATGGGGATTTTATGGGTTCCTGGTGATGGCTTCAGGTGTTTTTGGTTTTGGGTTTTGATTTGAGGTTTTGTTTGTGTTTATGATGATGGAGTTTGGGGCTAGGATGGAATAATGATGATGGTGATGATGATGGGGATGAGGACTGGCGACCCACCAAGATCGGCGGCACCGCTGGGAGTGGCCATCGGCGAAGGAATGGCCGTCTGTAGAGAGTGGTGGCAGAGATGAGCTGGTGGTTGTAGTTGTGATTTAATGGGGTGCTTCACGTGCAACGACTTGTGGGAGAAGTAGAGGGACAGAAGGGTGAGGGTAAAAGAATGGTGAGACACGTGGCCACATCTTTACTCACGGACTTTGCAAATTGAAGAAGTTTCATTTAGCATGAATGTAGGTGCTCTCAACTGACACATGTGGAATTAAAAAGGCAAAAAAATCATAATTAAGGATTGAGTGAAGGAAACAAAATGGAGCGTCCATGTGAAGAGAGACAATTGCAATCTTTGCCCAAGTGTAGCCTTCGGGGGATTATAATTGTTAAAAGCAATAGAGCTGCTCACATTTTAGCAAAGGGTTTGACCAGGGATGGGCTTTCAATTTGGACGGAGGATTGGCCTCCTAGTGTATTGAACCTTGTCATTTTGGATATCATTTCTATAGTGAATGCACAATTGAATTTTTCTGTCTAAAAAAAGGGAGAGTTCCCAAATGCATGATATAATTAAAAAAAAAAAAAGGATAGTTGTAGAGGAGATAAGCTCCTAGGTTATACTATTAGCTATCAAGAATGTAACTTCCTGTCATTGACAGGAGTTTAGAAATGGATTAAAGAGGTAAAATATGGCTTTAATCTCTAGATTGATAAGCTTGTGAGGAGATGGTGAGAAAATGGTAAAGTTAGGAGCTTCCTCCCACTTGACTTGGGCAAAGACGGGTAATGCAAGCCCTTAGAGATGGTGATGGATGAATGGAAGTCTTTCTTCTTCCCTCTATGCTCGGACGCCGTCTCAATGCCTCTCTCTTCAATGCTTTTGTGGTGTTTAGGAATAAGGGCGTGTTTATGGTCGCCTTTACTAGTTATGGGTGGTATTGTGTGAGGGGGGTAGTGCTCTTATTGCTATGGGGGAGAGCATCATACATGAGCTCCAGGTTGTGTTCGTGTTCTCGTGGTTGTCCATGTGTGTGTTGAGAGAAAGGGAGCATTGGGAGTGACCACTTTTCTAAGGAATGGGGCTTGCATATGTTTTCTCTCGAAGTCCGTCCTATGTCCTAGGACCAAGAAAAAAAGGGGAGCTACATCACATTGCCAGCTGTTGTGTGATGGAACAGTAGCGTGAATAGTATGCTAAAGGATATGAAAGGTGAGACTTACTTTTCATCATGAAATGGGTTAACTAGCTTTTTAGCCATTTGGGTTTTGGGTTAAGGTGCATGCTATATTAGGGTCATTTTGTGATGTAGCGTGTATATGGTTTGCTTTGTTCCTAAAAATGGATTCCCTCACAACAACTATTCCTCTCTCTATTTCTCCCAGGATCCTTATTAGGTTGAAAGAAATGCTTCTTCACATCTCTTTTGCCTATAGGCAAAATTCGTGGGTAGGGGTAACAAAAGTCCACCAAGGATATGTAGAGTTAGTTTACAGGTCCTAATATCAACCCTTTAATATTACACTATAATGGGTTTCATTTCATGTACCCATTTGCTTGAAAGACTCATATTAGGGTCTATTTTCTTTGTCATTATCATTATGATTAATCACTATTTAATGATTATTTAGGAAAACAAATTGGAACACTCACAAATCTTTTTGGGAAGATACTTGCTCCACAATTTAATTGAGGCTTTCATTTAGTTATGCAACATTATTTGTCTTCTCATTGTTACATGTGACATTTTTTTAACCCTTTTAAAGTTTTGTTTGTGTATCTTATATTGCAAATCTAATGATAATCAATCAAAAGTGCTAGATATTTGAAGGGAACATATTTATCTTGAAATTACACACTCCATTTTTAACATGCCTATTTAGCAGATTTACTTCAACTTTCTCTATTATAAATTTACTCATTTTTTGGTTGAGTTATCAAAATGCATTCACATTTAATTATACTTAAATATCTAATTCGTTTTAGTAAAATTACACTTTGGTTCGGTAAAGATTTATGTTTTAACATTTTAATCTTTAAAAAATTAATTATATATATTTTAGTCCCTTTAAAAACTATAATTATAAGAGTGCATTTGATTTTAATTTTTCAATTTTTATAAATTTATGAAGAAAATATTAAAAATTATAAATTAAAATTGAAAACTAAAATTTACCGCGCTCTTAATTTCTCAAAATATCAATTGCATACGTTTTAATCATTTAAAAATTGGCATTATAACCCTAACATGCCCTCTCAAGTGTCTTTTTCAGTTTTTAAGGAATGTACCAAAAAATAAATAAAGCAAATTTCGTTTTCCAAATTAAAAAAAAAGAGAAAAAAAAACCATTTTCTCCAATCGTCCTCGGTGAATCTGAGATCCTATGGCGTTACCACAGTGACAGTAGAGTACACCCTCATCTTCTTCTCTCTTTCAGGGCTTAGGGTTTTACATTCTCCCCTTCACTCTACTCTCTCTTTCAACAACGAACAAACAAACGGAAAATAAACATGTCCAAACCCTAGCATCATCCCTCACCAATCTTGCAATTGATCAAAACCGCGTTTCAAAAAAATCGCGTTTCCCCAAACCCTCCTTCTTCTTCACCACCATGTCTTCTTCTTCTTCTTCCCTTCCCCAAGACCTATACCCTTCCCAAGACGACCTCCTCTACGAAGAAGAGCTTCTCCGAAACCCATTCAGCCTCAAGCTATGGTGGCGCTACCTAATCGCGCGTTCCGAATCCCCTTTCAAGAAGCGCTTCATCATCTACGAACGCGCCCTCAAGGCCCTCCCTGGCTCCTACAAGCTCTGGCACGCTTACCTCCGCGAACGCCTCGCTCTACTCCGCAACCTCCCAATCTCTCACTCCCAATACGACGCCGTCAACAACACTTTCGAGCGCGCGCTCGTCACCATGCACAAGATGCCTCGGATCTGGATCATGTACCTCCAAACCCTGACTCACCAGAAGCTCATCACGAGGACGAGGAGAACCTTCGATAGGGCACTCTGTGCTTTGCCCGTGACTCAGCACGATCGAATCTGGGAACCCTATTTGGTTTTCATGAGTCAGCATGGTGTTCCGATTGAGACCTCGCTTAGGGTTTACAGGAGGTATTTGAAGTATGACCCTTCGCATATTGAGGATTTTATTGAGTTCTTGGTGAATTCGAGTTTGTGGCAGGAGGCTGCTGAGAGGCTGGCTTCTGTGTTGAATGATGATGTGTTTTACTCGATTAAGGGAAGACGAAGCATAGGTTGTGGTTGGAGTTGTGTGATTTGTTGACCCGGCATGCCAATGAGGTCGAGGGGTTGAATGTGGATGCGATTAGGGGCGGGATTAGGAAGTTCACTGATGAGGTTGGCAGGTTGTGGACCTCGCTCGCCGAGTATTATATCCGGCGGGGTTTGCACGAGAGGCGAGGGATGTGTTTGAGGAGGGGATGGCAACCGTTGTGACGGTTAGGGATTTTGGTGTGATTTTCGACTCGTATTCGCAGTTTGAGGAGAGTATGCTTGCTTATAAGATGGAGGAGATGGGTTTGAGTGATGAGGAGGAGGAAGAAGAAGGAGAGGAAAATGGCATCGGCGAGGGTGATGAAGAGGAGGATGTTCGGTTTAAAGGAGGGAAGCCAAATGATGATGAGTTTGAGAAGAGGATCTTGCATGGGTTTTGGTTGAATGACAAGAATGACATTGACTTGAGATTGGCGCGGTTTGATTATCTCATGGAGAGGAGGCCGGAATTGGCTAATAGTGTGCTCTTGCGCCAGAATCCTCACAATGTGGAGCAGTGGCACCGGAGGGTGAAGCTTTCGAGGGTAATCCTACAAAGCAGATACTGACTTACACTGAGGCGGTGAGGACAATTGATCCCATGAAAGCAGTAGGGAAGCCGCATACTTTGTGGGTTGCCTTCGCTAAGCTTTATGAGCATCATAAGGATCTTGCCAATGCCAGGGTTATATTTGACAAGGCGGTGCAAGTGAACTACAAAACTGTGGATAATCTGGCTAGTGTTTGGTGTGAGTGGGCAGAAATGGAGTTGAGACATAAGAATTTCAAAGGAGCGCTTGATCTTATGAGGCGGGCTACGGCAGAGCCATCAGTTGAGGTGAAACGAAGAGGTATTCTTAAATTGTCCCTGTTTAATACGGTGTACATTCTAGTTTAATATTGATATTTGTTGGGAGAAGTGAACTAACTTCTATATCTGTCTTATATGTTTAGTGGCTGCTGATGGGAATGAACCAGTTCAGATGAAGCTGCATAAATCTTTGAGATTGTGGACCTTCTATGTTGATTTGGAGGAAAGTCTAGGTAATCTGGAATCCACTCGGGCTGTATATGAACGGATATTGGATTTGAGAATAGCCACCCCACAAATAATTATCAATTATGCATACTTTCTGGAGGTAAGGAGCAAATGCCAGTGTTTTAATACAATATTTCTTTCTGATTGTATTTCTAGTGGATTTTGTTGATTGACAAATTGGTACACTGATGTATGCAGGAACATAAATACTTTGAAGATGCTTTTAAAGTTTATGAAAGAGGGGTGAAGATATTTAAGTACCCACATGTTAAAGACATATGGGTTACATATCTGTCTAAATTTGTGAAGAGATATGGAAAGACAAAATTGGAGAGAGCAAGAGAGCTGTTTGAGAATGCTGTTGAAACGGTAGGCACATTATTTTTTTTTTTGGGGGCATAAATCTAAGTGTTCGTAAAGTATTAGTTCTTTACAAGTTTTACAGTGAGGATCTGAGAGCTAGATTATATTTCAAGTGTGTCAAATATAGATAAATATTGTTCCTCTGTTATTTTTCTTAAATGGCCCATCGTCAATTGTCTGCTTGAGATTAGTATTTCTTTGTTTTATGTATGGTTGTGATTTCCACTACCCAAGTTGAACCTATAAATTGTTAGTTATTTTTACATGAAACAGTAAATATGTTGAGTCAATGTAGATTAATGCTGATACTTGGGCATGAATTGTGATGCAATTAAGCTTTCATGATAGTTTTTTTTTTTGTTGGTTAACAAGCTTATATGATAGTTATTGTAAGGCTTAATGTTCAACTCCGAATATAGTTATCCACCAAGTTGGAGAGTATATTTTGATTTTGTAATATCATTTGGCAGTTCACTCTTTTAGGATTTAAAGGTCATTCTGCCATTTGTGATGGAACTATTCTTTAGCTGATCAAATAGGTGACGATGAAGATGTTGCAAATAGGAGGGGATGAATACTTCTGGTTGATTAAAATGGTTTGAAACTGTATTTTAACTTGTAATCAGGGGATTGATCAATATATGGTGGATGTAGGTCTAAAAAGAGGGACATTAGGACTGAAGTTACTGTGTCTGAGGTGTTCGATTTGTCTAGTATAAAATACCAGAGGTTTTGCATTAGGAAGATTGTTGGCTGAAGAGGATTTGGTGAGGTGGTCCTTTCTGATTGTTTTGGGGGATGGGTTCCTCATTTCTCTATGACCCCAGGGGAGCTCACAGTCATGAAAGGAAAAAGAAGCTGAAAGGAGGGATCAGGGGGGGTTGAGTGTCCCTCGTCCTTCACCCCCTGCTTTCTGCCTTTTTTATAGAAAAAACCCATCATGAGAGGGGAAGGAAGCCATGCTTCCTAGTGAGGGAGGCCATGCTTCCTAGCGAGGGAGGCTATCCCTCTTCCTCCAATCGTCCCATCACATTACATCAAATGTCAATCTTTTATATTTTACTCTAAAACACTGATCAAGGTTGGCATCTATCTGGTCATTTGGTTGTTTGTATCAATTGGCTCTGTTTACCAAAACTATCTTCGAGGTGGTGGTTCAGTCATGTCCCAGCTGTCACACTGCTTAGAAGCATATTCAGTTCAGCTAGGTAGCCAGCACACTGATTAACTCTCCAAGAATTTAATTAAACTTTATCTCTCATTGGTGCAAAAGGATGCTGATGTATTGAAGTATTACCCTATATATTGATTCGTAATTTCAACTTGCTCCACCAGTCTTGTTGGCTCAAGAGAGGTTGGATTTCACAATCACCTTATGTAATCCTGTTGACAGCATGATATCACAGCTGTTACAACTGAGTTTCAGATCACATGTCCTAATTTCTAGGGTTTAGTTTAGGAAATTTATTTCCTTTCATATTCTCATTCTGTTCCGTACTTCCAAGGTGATGATAGAATCTTGCCATAAGTGGTTTGGGTATGTTTGGAAAAAGGCCTACAGAAGTTCCATAAAGGAGAGTTAGATCAGATGGAGGATAGTTCAATAGCTAGAAGTAGAAGAGAGTTCAAGAAAAACTGATGATGAAAGCATTAACAATGATTTAGATTTTAATGTTGACTATTGGCATGGTTTGCGATAGGATAGGACATTGGTTGACCCATGGATCTGACCCCACTTAGTGGGATAAGGTATGGTGGTTGTTGTAGTTGTATGATCTTTGTAGTTGGGCTTTTTGAAAAAGTTGATATTTGTTGTAGTAGCAAGAGGGTGAAATTTGATCCATATAGCGAACTTTAGCTTGTGAGATAAGGCTTGGTTGTTGTCCAATGGGATTGGGGCCTGCAATGTTTTTTAGAATGATTGTAATTTGAAGGGTTAGATAGAATGAGGAGGCTAAACTCAGAATTACTTACGCTGTGTTTGGTTTCAGAAAGCAGTTTTCAATTTTTATTTTCGATTTGCAATCTATTTTTTGTTTTCGAGATTTTGTGAAGGAAATAGTGAAAATTAGAAATGAAAACTAAAAATTGGATTTTATAGTTATGATGATTTCCTTCACAAAATCCTTAAAAACAAGGAACTTATTGAAAACAGGAAATGAAACTGTTTTCTAAAACTAAATGCACCATCAGTTCCCGAAAGAAGTGCTAGTGTCTATTAACTCTCTACTATTGAAAGCATCCCACCAGTAGAATTATACAAGCAGAGTTACTTTCTTTTTGTTTGAAATATTGATATTGATAACAACCTATATGAGAGTTTTCGTGATGAAAAATAGTTTAGAAATTCAATCTTTCCTGTATATACAATACTATTATGTGGTGCACCTATTTGTGAAATTTATAGAATACTATGACTACATTTTGGAAATGTTTGAAGAATTAGAGTAACCTTTACCAACAACTTGTATTGTATTGATGTTTCACTGTGTGGAAAGTGCGTCTAGTTTGTCAAATATCGATATGGATACTTTTCATAGTTAATTGCATTATTTGATATTTTATTTTCTGATAATCTGTTTGTTTGTGTTAAATCTGACTGTTGAATGCTGATAATGTATTATGAGGCTGACTTAATCCAACTATTGGGTGCATGATTACCAAACAGGCCCCAGCGGATAAGTAAAACCTCTTTACCTGCAATATGCTAAGCTGGAGGAGGACTATGGACTAGCCAAGCGAGCAATGAAGGTGTATGATCAAGCAACTAAGGCTGTTCCTAACAATGAAAAGTTAAGCATGTATGAAATATATATTGCTCGTGCAGCTGAGATATTTGGTGTACCCAAAACAAGGGAGATCTATGAGCAGGCAATTGAATCCGGTCTCCCGACAAGGATGTCAAAAGTATGTGTCTGAAGTATGCTGAGCTGGAGAAAAGCTTGGGGGAAATTGATCGGTCACGTGCAATATATGTATTTGCCTCTCAGTTTGCGGATCCGCGATCTGATCTGGACTTCTGGAATAAGTGGCATGAGTTCGAGGTTCAGCATGGAAATGAAGATACCTTCAGAGAGATGCTTCGCATCAAGCGTAGTGTCTCTGCAAGCTACAGCCAGGTTACTTTTGTCTTTTCATTTTCACTTATCCCTGTCTGTCTGTAACCTTGATATATTTTTTTCTTTCATTTATGCTAATCCTATTTCTATTGTTTCTGCAGACACATTTTATATTGCCTGAGTATCTGATGCAAAAGGATCAAACTGTGAATCTGGATGAGGCCAAAGACAAGTTGAAACAGGCTGGGGTTCCTGAGGACGAAATGGCTGCTTTAGAAAGGCAACTAGCCCCAGCAGCTAACGATACAACGACAAAAGATAGAAAGGTTGGGTTTGTGAGTGCTGGAGTGGAATCACAGACTGATGGAGGGACAAAAGCCAGCGCCAATCACGAGGATCTCGAGTTGCCAGAAGAAAGTGACTCTGATGATGAGGAAAAGGTTGAAATTACACAGAAAGATGTCCCTTCTGCTGTTTTTGGTGGTTTGATTCGAAAGAGAGACGAGGATAAAACGAATGGGGAAGTGGATGGTGCTCAAGATAATGATAATGAAAATCGGCTTGGTGCCCTTCAGAGATTTAAGAGGCAAAAAGGAAATTAAATGTTGGATCCGAGTAGCAGGGATGAAATTTTTGATACCAGTGAAATCAAATTAGTCTTTGATGGTTTGTATTATTTGCTAACATCAATCTAACCTCAGTTGTTTAACTGTATTTTAGACGTCTTGTATATTATTTCACAGTAAATTGTTAAAAGTGGTAACACTATTCCTTCTAAAATTTCAATTCAGGGCTACTTAAAAACCAGCATCATTCTTTGTTTTCAGGCCTTAGAACCACCCCATGCTTCTGAGCCGTCATGTCTTGTGATATAGCAGGTGCTGAAAATTGGTGATCAGACATGATCAGACATACACTGTTGGGGTTCCATAAAAGTTACAGTTATTGCTCTTTGATGGACTAAGATTTTTAACCTTACGGGGGCATTCATGTGTTGGTCCTCTGGGTTATGTTTGGATTGGTTAAAAGTAATGGAATGGAGTATTTTGACATCGTGCGGGTTGGATTTTTTTGAAAAATGAATGAAATAGAATGGAAGACGGCCAAATAGATTTTATTTCATTCCACCATTTGCTCATTTTTTTCCTCCCAATTTGGGAGAAATGAGATGAAATTATTAAATTTTTAATTATTCATTCATTTATTAAATTGCTGATTTATCTAAGCCTATTAACTTTTTATCTAGTACACAGCCACATATTGTCTATGAAGTTGCTCACTTCCCCAGTTCCCCCTTACTTCCTTGCCTGCAATTGCTCATCAACAAATTTCTGCCATTAAACCACAGTAATCATTATTTTGTTTCCACATTGTGCCTACAGTCATTCAGACTATTGAAGTATTGACTGAACATTCATTAATATTGTATGAGATTGTCTTGTCTGTGAAGCCTTGCGAAATAAATGAAGGCATATGAAGGTCTGTGACATGAAGCAGGATGCAGAATGCTCGTTGCGCATGAAAATTAAACTCATGAACTAATCTATTGCCAAAGAAAAGGTTGATCTTATATACTACCTAAAATGCATGAGACTGGAAAATATTTACACACAAAATTGTTATTTGAATAGTTGTTTAGATTTTTTTTTAGTAGTAGTTATTTAGATTTTGTACCCTACAATTATGCTCGTTAATACACAAAAAATAATACTAAATATTTTGACAACTCATATAAATAATCAAAATATATTTTTTAATAATATTAGACCATTTAAACTATAATGTCTGATTACGTTTGTTTATAACACATGGATACTTTTTGTTTGAAACACACTCCACAAACTGACAACTAGTTGTTAATTTAGAGTTGTATTATTTATATTCATAGGGTGTAAATTGATTAAATTAATCCTCATAAACTATTAGATGGAGAGTGGATCTTATTTAGTCAGGTTTATATTAGATTCAATGGTAGATGGGGTATGAGTTGAGTATCAAATTATATGATCCTGTTAATATTTCTTGTTAATTTATATTGAGAATTTGATGAATTAGATAAAAATATACTTCAAATTCATAAGTTAGATTTTCAACAAATTTCAGCATGTCTCGAAATGCTTGCCCTAGGACAATTGACCCTTGTTTTCATGAAATATGTTGAAGAATCCGAACACCTTTATAAGTGATCGAGTTGCATACTTAAAAGTAGGATTGAAGTTTATTTTCTTATTAGAAAAAAGATTACTGGGTGATTATTGGTTCTATGTTTAAAATTTCGTCATATATATAATGTTTGTGAAAATACTATGGTTAATATATAAATATAAAAAAAAAAGAAGAAGAAAAAGGAAAAGTGGCATTAGTTGTTACGTCACGTTACGTTACGTTACGTTAAGTGCAGATGCAGGTGCAAAGAATACAACAATTAACCAATTTCTAACTAGACTAGACGAGATTAGGGGGTTCATGTGGGGACAAGCTCCTTTGTTATTGTCTTGTTCAAACCCAACCTCTGCTCTAACGCAAACCGAATTTCATGTTCTTTTTCTTCAGATGTCACTCCTTTCTTTTTGGACATGTCACCATCACCCAAAATTTTCTCCCATCATCACATTGCACTCAATTTTAACTTTCAGTTAAACAATCACTTAACCTTTAATTAACACATTTATTCAGTTTTCCATCTCCTAATCAAGCAAAATTCCTCTTACATTAACATAAATTTCATTAAACCCGATTAAACAATCACTTAAGCTCAGGTCGCACTTGGATGGTTCTTTTAAGAAAAAGTACTTTATTCAAGATAAAAAGTAAAAGTAGATGCAAAAACAGCATTCAACTTAACTATTTTATTATTATTATTTTTTTATAAAAATTCATCTAAACAAATTGTACAAATATAAAATTAAAAAAAAACCATAAACAAAATCACATTCTTAACTGATACTTACTTCATTTATTTTAAATTATTAATTCAAAGAATATTTTTTATTCAAAATCATTTATCATATAAGAATTTTAAGAGATTATTATTTTTTTAATTTTACCCTCTTTAATAAAGTTAGGAAAAAGATAAAAGATTCAAGAAAGGGCAAAGGAAAGAGAGAAATGTTAATTCAAATAAACTAAGTCATTTTTTTTTTGGTTCTACACATATGCTAATTTACTAATATTTTAATTCTTATAACAAAAATTAGACACTTAAATATGAATGGAAGCTCTAACCAAAATAAGTAACGCTATAAATCCAAAAATCTTCCATAAAAATAACAATAATTATAAGATAAAAATATAGTGATAGAACTCATTTATTTATTTGCGATATAAAACTCTAATTAACTTTGTGGTTGCTTAGCGTTTTCTCGTGTATAAAAATCATCACATCACGCACACACACTCTCTTATATGTCACACGTGAAGAAAACAAACAAAACAAAAACACACGTTCACAATTTTGTAGCTGTTGTGTTGTGCAAGAAACGCATATTATTATTATTATTATTATGGGGAGGGTGGCGGTGTGCGCGGCGGTCATCGGTGCGGCGGCGGCGTGCGCGGTGGCGGCTGTGGTGGCGCGGCGGTGCGTCCGGAGGTGCAGGAGGCGTGGAAAGGCAATGTGCATAGTGAAGGAGGTTGAGGAGAAGTGTGCCACGCCAACGTGGAAGCTGAGGCAGGTGGCTGACGCCATGACCGTTGAGATGCACGCTGGCCTCGCGTCCGAAGGTGGCAGCAAGCTCAAGATGCTCATCACTTTCGTTGATAATCTCCCCACTGGGTACAACACTCTTTCATTTTCTGTCATATGATCTCTGATCTTTCTTCTTTTCCATTTTGTTGATCCTTTTTTTTTTTCTTTTACCCTTTGATCTTGTTCTTTTATGGGTGCTTCTTTGTTTGTGGACTTGATGCCTTTTTGTTTGTTTGTTTGTTTGCTTGTTTTGATGTGTTTTGTTAAATCTCAATCCATTTTTGCATTGTCAAATTTTCTTTCCTTCGTTTTTTCCTTTTTTTTTAGTTTAATTTTGATGATCTCTGATAGTGAAAACATTTCTACACCGGCATCATCTAATCAAAATCTTTCTTTGTAAGCAGTGGCGAGAGAATCAGATGTCATGGTTGATGTGAAAAACTTTTTACATTTTTACATGACTTTTTCAAGCGGGGGTTGAGTGAGTGAATCAATTATTTATTTATTTATTTATTTTTTTTTTGGTTAGTTGTTGTTGGGGTGTGTAACTGTGTATAGAATTTGAATTTTAATGTTTTGGTTGTGGACATGGTTTATGATAGGAAGCGATGTTATGGTTTGATTCATGTAAGAGACTCTAATCTAGTGAGAGAATGGTTAATTGTTGTTGTTGGGGTGTTAGGTTTATTTGGTTTGTTCTTTCTCCTTTTCGAGTTCACACATGTGATTTTTATGGTGCTGGATTGCCAGTTCAATTTGTCATTTTGAGTCCTTTTGCTTAGGGTCCTTCTTTCTTTGTTTCCATGTATTTGTAGACTTGATGCGTTTTTTCAAGGTTTCTGTTGATTTGGGTTGTTGTGTTTTGATAAATCTAAATCCATTTGCATTGTCAAAATTTCATTTTCTTTGTTGTTCAATTAGTTGTTGAACACGGAACCCCGTGTTAGGTGGTTTGGTCTTGTGATAGAGAAGACCTGTAAAATCCTTATAGGACAAGTAGATTAAGAAGAGTATATCAAATGGAGACTAATAGGTTGGGGTAGAGAAATATTAAGAAAAACCATAGATAAAACTATTAAAAAAGGACTTAAGTTTTAATGGCTTGCTTATAGACAATCAGACATGGTTTATGATATGATCCATGTAGTGAACCCCACTTAGTGAAGAAAGCCATTGTTGTTGTTGTTGTTATAGTAGTTGCTGGGGGTGGTAGATTTATTTCTTCTTTTATTTCACATATATGTTTTTGGTCTTGGATTGTCAAATCAGTTTGTCACTTTGAATCCTTTTCCTTGAGGCTTGGATGATCATCCAGCTATTCCTGCGCATTGATTACTTAAATGCGGTGTCTATGAATTGCTATTGCCGTAGAGGGATGTTGTAACTTGGCATTGGTTGCTCATGTTATGGTATGATTGTATTGCATGATATGCTTCTGTTTTTAATAAAACTGGTGGCTGGGAAGCTAAGAAGGGCATATGACGAAAATGGGTGTTTGTGTGCTGTTTCACTTCTCCTTGCAAAACTATTGGCAAATGCTGTGAATTGGAAAGTAACAGCAGTGATGGTGAATGAGGAGTAATCGTTATTTTGTAGCCATATTTCAGATGCAATATCTCATGAATTCATGGAATTTATTGCTACATTTGTGCCAGAGTATTAAGTCAGTAATATTTCATACTTAAGAGGTTAATGTTTACTGAAGTGAATGGACATTTTTCTCATATATGTTTCTCAATGTAATAAAATTATGGAGATAGTGAACAAACACTATACTGTTTGGTTGATCTGATGCATCCCTCCCTTTTCCAGGAATGAGGAAGGACTATTTTATGCATTGGACCTTGGAGGGACCAACTTTCGTGTATTACGTGTGCAACTAGGGGGCAAGGATGGTGGTATTATTAGTCAAGAATTTACTGAGGTGTCAATCCCTCCTAACTTGATGGTTGGGTCATCAAATGTAAGCCCTTTTCTTTTCCCCAACAGTTGTTAATTGCTGTTTGCAAGTCTTATGAAACTTATGACCAAAAATCTATAAAAATTGTGATACAGGCACTCTTTGACTATATTGCATCAGAACTTGCAAAATTTGTTGCCAAAGAAGGTCAAGATTTTCAAGTTCCTCCTGGTAGACAGAGGGAGCTAGGTTTTACCTTCGTTCCCTGTCATGCAAACATCAATTGCTTCTGGAAACCTTATCAAGTGGACAAAAGGCTTCTCCATAGATGATACAGTTAATCCTGAGTCCTGATTTATTTTCTGCCATTTACACCCTTTTGTATTGAATACCTCCTTGGCTTTACATTATAGTACTTTACAGATATGTATTATTAATGATTAATTTATAAATCGCCAATTGCAATTCCTAATTTTGAATTTACAATTTCATCACAAGTTTATATAATAATAAATTAATAATTATACATATTATCTCAATAACTTCATTATGATCTTAAATGTCATATTCATAAAGCATTAGCGAATCGATCTTTATTGTTTTTTAAATAGGTTGGCCAGGATGTTGTGGCAGAGTTAACAAAAGCCATGGAGAGGCAAGGTCTTGATATGCGTGTAACAGCTCTGGTAAGTTAAGTTTTGGAATCTTTTGCATAACATTCGGTGACAAGGCTTTTGTATCTTATGGAGCTGTTGATCAATCTCAATGCAAATGCCTTTTCAGGGTATTATGTTTTTAGTGTGTACTTATTTTTAGTGTCTATACTAGGTCAATGATACTGTTGGAACATTAGCAGGAGGTCGATACACGAACAAAGATGTCATTGCTGCTGTTATTTTAGGTACTGGAACAAATGCAGCATATGTGGAGCGTGCTCAAGCAATACCAAAATGGCATGGTCTTTTGCCCAAGTCCGGAGAAATGGTAAGCTGTTTCTGTCTTACTTCTCTTCAGTTGAGTGTGTAATCTTAACATGGCTACAGATTATCTGATATGAATGGTAGAATAAATATTGAAGCCTCTCTAAAATTTTGAGATGATTGCAGGTTATCAACATGGAGTGGGGAAACTTCCGGTCATCACACCTTCCATTAACAGAGTATGATTACGCATTAGATGCTGAGAGTTTAAACCCTGGTGATCAGGTGAGTTTGTGTTACTTCTAATTTCCATCTTATATGCCTTCATAATTGAGGTTATATCATTTCTTTTTCCCTGAAATTTACAACCTTGCTGCAGATTTTTGAGAAGATAATTTCTGGTATGTATTTGGGAGAAATTTTCGTAGAGTGCTATGCAAAATGGCTGAAGAAGCTTGCTTTTTTGGTGACACTGTTCCTCCAAAATTGAAAGTTCCATTCACATTAAGGTATAATGTTTGGCTTTTGACTGGCCACTCTGTTATTGTGATTTGGTTTATTCATTATTTTTATTTCTGTCGTGTCTCCTTCCCCAATATTCTTTCCAAACTTGCTTTTAATATCAGCATTTGAATTTGAAACAAAATAATTTCTCAATTGATTGCTTCATAGTTTACTATGAACTATGAAATTGAATATCATGTTTACAATTATATGCTGTACATCAGTTGCATGCCCTTTATGCTCATTCAAAAGAACACAGAAGAAGAAAAAACCAAGCAAAACTATAAATAGATAGGAACACAGATTTTACCTTTTAGTATCTCGTTATTTATTATGTGTTGTGAAATGGCGGGCCCAAAAGGAGAAAGCGAGTAGCGCAAAATAAATATGTGGAAATATAAACTAAATGACACTAGGAACTTACGTGATTCGGCTTAAAGTATACATCCACGGCCAAAGGCAACAACCAGATTATTTCACTATGGCAATATGATGAAGATACAAAAGGTGGATACATTGTACTCAACCCAAATCCCAAATACACCTAGAATACCTCACGGTATTTTTCTCAGGTGTATACTCTCAACTCACAAAAGAGAAGAACTTATAAGGAACGGATAATTCTACTCTATTACTAATATGAGGAGAGGATTGGTTTTTTCTTCTTGCTTCGATGATCTTCTACTTAAGCTGAAGCTCTCATTTATAGAGCTCTTCTTGTATGTGCAAATAAATGAGCATAACACATGCACATGATGTGCTATAATTATGCTTGCCACCAATTGAAAGTCTTCCACCTAAAAGCAATTTGTCCACATGTTATCTATACAAGCAACTAAAGTAGATATGACTTGTAGTTACTTTTGGAATTTGTCCTCATGCTACCAATCAAAAGAAAAGATTAAGCCACGTTAACAAATTTCCACCTTGACTTGATTTTTCATTCATCTTCAAATTTCTGAAGTTGCCTTTTAAAATGCCCATAAGGGCACATTAACATATGATGAATGCCAACTAAGTTCAAGCAATGCTTGAACTTAGCAATAGTGATTGACTTTGTTAACATATCAGCTGGATTATAGGTACCAATCTTCTTCATTGTAATAGCACATTGAGAAATAATCTCCCGAATAAAATGATATTGACATCAATATATTTGGTTCTCTCATGATACATTTGATTTTTGGTCAAATGTATGACACTTTGGCTATCACAGGAAATAATTATAACATCTTGTTCAGACCCAAATTGCTTACCAAACTTCTAAGCCAAATAGCTTCCTTCACCACTTTTGTTGCAGCCATGTATTTGGCTTCTGTGGTGGATAGTGCAATAGTAGACTATAAAGTCGCTTTCCAACTAATTGCACTACCTGAGAGCGTGAAGACATATTCTGTCAGAGATCTCTTTTTATCAACATCTCCAACATATCAGAGTTAACGTAACCAATAACATTACCACCATTAGTGTTAGAATTCCTGTCATATACTAAGCCAACATCTGTCGTACCTCGAAGATATCGAAGTATCCATTTCATTGTTTGCCAATGCATCTTGCCAGGATGCCTCATATATCTGCTAACAACACTAACGACATGTAAAATATCTGGTCTAGTACATACCATTGCATACATTATGCTTCCAAATGCACTAGCATAAGGAACATGTGACATCTGTTCCTTCTCTCAGCGGACTGTGGTGAATGTGCGGTGATAATCTGAAATGGGCTAACGGAGTACTCACGGCTTTGCATCTTGCATTTCAAAACGCTCAAGTA
Source organism: Dalbergia oliveri (assembly GCA_030441495.1). NCBI lineage: Eukaryota > Viridiplantae > Streptophyta > Magnoliopsida > Fabales > Fabaceae > Dalbergia > Dalbergia oliveri. The sequence goes on from JAMLFY010000016.1 coordinate 4,084,543, forward strand.
CTTTCTCAATATACTTCTTCTGAGACAAATATAATTTGCCAACACGTCGATCCCTATGAATTTTCATGTCCAAAATCTTCTTAGCTACACCCAAATCTTTTCATTTCAAATTCACCACTGAGTTGCTTCTTCAGCTTCTTAATCTCAAACATACTTTTAGCAGTAATGAGCATGTCATCAACATAGAGCAAATAGACAAACGAACCATCTGAGAGCTTCCTGGTAAACACAACAGTCATAGTCACTCCTTGAGTAATCGTGACTTAACATGAAAGTGTCAAATCTCTTATACCACTGAGGAGATTGCTTTAAGTCAAATAATGACTTCTTTAAGAGACATACATGATCCTCCTTGCCTTGAACAGTGAAACCTTCTAGTTGTTGCATGTAGATCTGTTCTTCAAGCTCACCATGAAGAAAAACTGTTTTGACATCGAGTTGTTCAAGTTCTAAATTAACAGTGCAACCATAGCGAGGAATACTCGAATGGAGCTATGTCTCACAATGGGAGAGAATACTTCATTGAAGTCTATTCCTTCCCTTTGGCTAAAACCCTTTGCAACTAAACGTGCTTTGTCAGAGCCGGTTAACTCTAGGGATCTTTCCTTTTTCTTGAAGATCCATTTGCAACCAACAACTTATGTCCTTTAGGTGGTTTCACCAGTTCCCAAGTCTGGTTCTTATGAAGAGACTTCATCTCTTCACTCATTCCAGCAATCCATTGCACAGGTCTCACTAAAGATAGCCTCATGGTATGTAATAGGATCTTCTGACTCCACATCCTCTACGATAATGCAAAAGAAACTATGTCTACATAACCATACCTCTGGAGTGGTTTTATTTGTCTTTTTTCTTTGTCTCTAGTGAGGCTATAATGTTGTAATGTTGTCGTACATCTACGGCATCAACATATCTTGTTCTTCTTCTTGAATAGACTCGTCAGAGGTATCTTCTTTCATCTGTTTTGGTGGTTCTACTTGAAACTCCACCTGTTTGCTAACATCTTGGTCTTTTTCTGCATCACCAACCTCCTTTTCGGATGAATCATGGATGATTCATTGAACTTGACATCTCTGCGATTATGAATTTGGATGACTTAGGTTCTGTACACCATAATCTATAACCTTTCACCCCAATTTCATATCCGAGAAATATGCATTTTAGTGCCCTTCGTTCAAGCTTTCCATCATCAATATGAGCATATGCAGGAGAACCAAAAATTCTCAGATTCAAATAATCAGAGAGCACGAACCATATCTCAATAGGAGTCTTCAAATCAATCGCGGTAGATGGAGATCGATTTACCAAATAGAAAGCCATATTGACAGCTTCAGCCCAAAATTCTTTTGACAAACCAGCATTGGAAAGTATACAATGAGCCGTCTCCAAAAGAGTTCTACTTATATGTTTTGTCACTCCATTTTGTTGCGGAGTCTTTGCACAATACAATGTCTCACTATGCCTTCATTTTCAGAACTCAAAACTGACCTACACAAAACTTCAAACCATTGTCTGTTCAAAGGCGTTTGATCTTCTTGCATGTTTTGTTCTCAATAAGTGCTTTCAATTTCTTGAAAATATGGAATACTTCATTCTTGTGTTTCAAAAAATAAACCCATATCTTTCTTGAGAAATCATCAATGAACGTCAATAGGTATCTAGCACCACCTTTTGACGGTGTAGGGCCCCATAAGTCAGAGTGGATGTAATCCACTGTGCCCTTAGTCCTGTGAATAGCAATGCTAAATTTGACTCTAGTTTGCTTCCTATAGACACAGTGTTCACAAAAGTCAAGTTTCCCAATCTTGTGATCACCTAGCAAGCCGTGCTTGCTCAAAATTGACATTCAGTTTCACTCATATGCCCAAGATGCATATGCCACGAACGAGTAGTTTCTGAATCAGAATGAAGATGAAGATGATATTGGCGCAACAACTGTACTTCCTTGAAGTAAATAAAGACCGTTGACCAATTTGCCTTTAATCACAATAAGAGCACCTTTGGAGATTTTTAAAATTCCATCTTCACCAGAATACTTATAACCTTGAGAATCAAAGACGCCCAAGGATATAAGATTTTTCTTCAAGTCTGGTATACCGAACATTAGTCAACGTTCTCACAATTCCATCATGCATCTTGATTTGGACTATTCCAATCCCAATGACCTTATAGGGCATATCATTCCCCATAAGGACAACACCACCATCTATTGACTGAAAGGTTGTAAACTAATCTCGGTTCTGGCACATGTGGTAAGAGCAACCAGAATCAAGTATCCAGGTATCACCAATTGAACTTGGTTGATTTTGTGAGAACATTATCAGTACTTTCAGCTACACTTGCTACATCACTTGAATCTTTGTCCTTTTTGTCTTTGAGTCTGGACATTCTACTTCCAGTGCCCTTCCTTCATGCAATATCGGCATCTGCCTTTATGATGTTTAGACTTAGATCTAGACTTTCCTCTGCTACTATTTGATCCAATATCCTTTGGCCTTCCTCTGGCAACTAGGCCAGATGCAATATCATCATGACTACCAGTATCATGCTCCATTCTGTCACGACTTAAAAGTGCAATTTAACCTCATCAATTTTGAGGCTTTCACGACCATATATGAGCGTTTCACTAAAGTGCTTGAAGGAAGGAGGTAAGGAACAAAGCAACATCGTTGCCTTGCTCATTTGAAAATGTCTCGTCCATATTTTTCAAATCAGTGACGAGTGACATGAACTCAGCTATGTGAGATCGGATTGACGTCCTTCTGCCATACGGAGCATGTACAAACGTTGTAAAACATCGAGACGGTTAGCCACCGTCTTAGTCATGTATAATGACTCCAACTTGGTCCATAGCGATTGTGCTATTTTCTCAAAAGGACCTCCTAGTACATCGTCTATAATGCATAACTGAATAATAGAAAGAGCCTTTTGATCGACATCTTCCCGTTCAGGTTCCTTCATTGTCTCAGGCCTCTTCCCAGAAAGTGCAACGTTTACTCCTTGCTATACAAGAACAGCCATCATATGGACCTTCCACATTTCGAAATTAATGCGCCCATCAAACTGAACATCAAATTTTGCAGGTAGACATTTTTAAACAAATTAGCCCAGAACTCTATAAGAGCTCTGATACTAGTTTGTTGTGAAATGGCGGCCCAAAAGGAGAAACAAAGTAGCGCAAAATAAATATGTGGAAGTGTAAAATAAATTACACAAGAAATTTACGTGGTTCGGCTTAAAGCCTACGTCCACGGCCAAAGGCGACAACCAAATTATTTCACTATGGAAATATGATGGAGATACAAAAGGTGGACACACTCACTCAACTCAAATCCCAAATACACCCAGAATACCTCACAGTATTTTTCTCACTGGTGTATACTCTCAACTCACAAAAGAGAAGAACTCATAAGGAACAAATAATTTTACTCTATTACTAATATGAAGAGAGGATTGGTTTTTTCTTCTTGCTCCAATGATCTTCTTAAGCTGAAAGCTCTAATTTATAGAGCTCTTCTTGAATGTGCAAACAAATGAGCATAACACATGCACATGATATGCTATAATTATGCTTGCCACCAATTGAAAGTCTTCCACCGAAAGCAAGTCTTCCACCTAAAAGCAATTTGTCCACATGCTATCTGTACAAGCAACTAAAGTAGATATGACTTGTAGTTACTTTTGGAATTTGTCCTCATGTTACCAATCAAAAGAAAAGATTAAGCCACATTAACATTCTGAAATTGCTGTCTATGGGGTAAACGTTTAGCTGTTAAAGCAGATAATTGAGGCCTCTCTATGGAAGAGGGTAGGTGTGTTTTTCACTTGACTGTCATTGAATATACAAAGGATTCTTTTGCACTGTTCTACTGGAAATAGGTGGATCCTTTTGGCTTTTGCTCGATCTTAAAGAAATGGGAGATGTAGCTGGATGAAATACACGGATGTAGCTAGATGAAAGACCATTACAAGGAGCTATAAATGTGATAAGATTTTGATAGCCATCATAATAGAATTGTTAGGAAATGATATCATGAGGTATGGAAAATGAATGAAAATGGTTTGTGTTACTGTCACAGAACTAATATCAGTGTGACACTAGTGCTGCTTTTACGAAAATACAAGAAGAAAACAAAAGATATGTATGTGTCTATTTGTTGAGCTTTCGAGAGGCTCAAGTCTCTCACAATGTAGCACTTCAATAGGCCACAGCTGTCCCAAATCCTTTCCCAGTAATATTCCTTATATCCCTCATTCCTCACACCCCCTTACATATATTCCCTCCCCAAATCCTGAAGATTCTCTCTCTCCCATCCTACTATAACTGGTCAGCATAACTAGTTTCTTGATTAACTTTTTGTTATTCCCAGCTTGGTATTGTGTGGGTTTCGAACATAGAAAATAGGAGCTGCTCGCATGAGGAGCAAGATTCTTGCTGGTTGTAGTTTCAGCATGTCCTCAGAGTTTGGAGCAGTTTCTTTTAATCCAATTGTGAGAAGTTATGTCAGGAGAACAAATGAAGAAGTTTTATGTCTGCGTGCTTTTGTTTGCAGTTCTTTGGGGTCTCTGGTTCAAGCAAAATGCTTGGACATTTAGGGTATATGTTTGGTTGAAGAGTGAAAATAGGGGTAAATTTTCCATGATTGAGTTCCATATATAAAATTGCATATCAAACTCAACCATAAAAAATTTACCCACATTTTTACCTTCCAACCAAACATAGCCTTAAGGGGAATTTGCTAACCTGAGGACAATTATGGGGCAGGATAACTCTTATTTTCTTTTTTTAGGTGTTAAGCACATGGCCTTTCTCAGGGTACCTCTTTGGCAGTCATGCAGAGCGATTGCACAACTATTCTTTACTAACGATTTCATTTGTTTTCTTTTTTGTTCAAAGAGAACAAATGTCAAACCATTTGAAACAAATTGGTCCTTCTAAGATATTCTTATATATTAAAAAAATGATTTTTTTGGTACTCATGAAAAAAAAAGGATATTAGTTACCAGGACACATTTCTTTTTGGATAATGACTCTTAGAAGAATATATGAAATTGGCTAACCTTAATGAATTTATTGAACATGTGGTGAGAAATATATCTGACTAAGGTTTTAGTCATGGATTCTTCTTGTGCTTTTCCCCTGCTATACTAGTTGAAGAGTTGTATAATAAACTATTTAGCATAGTTTCATGAGGCTTCTGCATCATGCAGGATCAGGACTTTTGCTATTGTCCCAAAAATACTGTCTGTATAAGTCATGAATATGGATATTGTGTCCTTTGAATAAATGATAGATCAAATAAAATTGAGGTGTGATAGATTGGACAAAGAATTGGTTCAAAATCATATTACACAAATGATTTGACTTGGATTTAGATTTTTATATACATCTAAATTCTTTTTGCGGAAAATTTAGGTTGTCATCAATGTTTCAATGATTCACCCAAATTTTTTTTCCCTGAACTTCAATTCCTGTCTTTTTCATTTATTAATGTTGTTGGTGTTATTTCTTTGCTGACAGACATTAACATTGGTTACTATATCTATTTGCACATCTACATGGCAAGCCTCTGCAACAAAAGCAATGGTTATGTAGTGCTTTATCTTTTTTGCCTAAAACATCTTCTGCCCATCATGCTTTACTCTGGTAGATCCCAATTTTAGTTCCCTTAACGATGATCAATGCATTGCAGTTAGAAATATAGAAAGCTGGGGTAAACTCCAGCAGCAGTAGCAGACACATAAATGTGGTGCTCTGCATTCCCTCTCCAATAAGTATGGCTTTTACCAATTGGTAGAATAAGAGAATGAAAAAGGTCATCCATGTTAAAATAAGATTTTATTAGATATTTTCTCCCATGTCCTTTTAATAATTTTGACCATTAGCTGTGTCAGATTTGAAAAAAGAATTTAATGTTGGGAGCATCTAAGCTAAAAGATTATTACAAGATGCATATGTTGGGAGCATCTCAATGTTCTCTTTGTTGGTACAATTCTTGCAATGTGATCCTCTCTCTGCTTGTCCTCTAAAAGCGAACTGGCCATGAGAAAATATAGGAGATGGTGAAAACTTTGAGCATTCATTATATTGCTCACTCCAGATCATGATTTAATAAGGATCTTAAATTCTGCTGTTGTGCTTCTTATATTTACCGTTATTGTCATAAAAAAATTTATGTCATGACCATGAGTTGGATGTGCAGGACACCTGACATGTCTGCAATGCATCATGACACGTCTGCTGATCTCAATGTAGTTGGAACCAAACTGAAGAACATTTTGGAGGTATATAAAATTCTCTGGACTGTTTGGATAAGATTTACGAGGAAGCCTTTTTATATTAGCTTAAGATTCACGAGGAAGCCTTTTTATATTAGCTGCCACCTGTATAATTTGTTTTGAAAGTTATTTCAACCAATGTTGATGTATAGCTTCTGTATGTTCTCATTATAAGAATATTAACTACACATTATAAAGGATTGAATTTGATATATAGTCAATGAAGCTAAAAAAAAATATGCTATTTAATCATACATTGGCAAATCATTGAAAGCGTGTTCCTGTTTGGAAATCTTCAATCCTTGATTTAGGCAAAGCCTACTCTCTTATAACTTTTACTCAAATTATGGTTTTGGAGTTCCAAACAGAAATCCAAACACGTAATGATAGTGTTTGACTATTAATAATTATGTCAAAAGTCATAAAAAGGTAATATAGAATTGATTGATAGTGTTTGACTCCTACATTGAAAGTGTATCAAAATTAAACTCCATATGGAATACCATAATTACCTTCAATGTTTTAGTTCTTTTTCAACTTATGATTCATTTAGAAAATTCCAACTTCTATAAGGTCTCAATTCCAATTAAACTTCTATTGACTAATTTATTTTCTTAACCCTTTCAAAATATTAGATATCTGATACCTCCCTGGAAGTGAGAAAGGTGGTGGTTGAGCTCTGCAACATTGTGGCTACCCGAGGCGCTCGTCTTTCTGCCGCTGGCGTCGTAGGTATCCTAAAGAAGTTGGGAAAAGACACCATCAGTGATAATGATGGTCAGAAGAATGTGATAGCCATGGATGGTGGATTGTTTGAGCATTACACTGCCTACAGCAAGTGCCTAGAGGATACCCTCAGAGAGTTGCTTGGTGAAGCAGTCTCAAAAAATATTATGATTGTGCACTCCATGGATGGCTCAGGGATTGGTGCTGCCCTTCTTGCTGCATCTCATTCCCAGTACCTTGATGGTTAATGACACTGATCAGTTTTTTGGGGTTTGTATCAATTAATTTTTTGGAGGTCATTGTCCCTTCATGATCCCCATAGATTTACTTGTACACTTATTGTGTAAGGGCAATTTTTTTCTTGGCACCATTTCTATACGTTCATATATCTAATTCTTTAAGAATTCTGTTAAAAACTTTTTTCATCCTACCTGGATCTACATGTGAAAAACTTTCGGCTATATCACAATTGAATTGAAAATAAAGTAGTCTAAACAAGTTAAAATTTTTGGCACTCAATTCATCTCATTTCAACAAGTAAACTGGTCAATTCAATGAATTAATATGTTTTAATGATCTTAATTTTCAACGAGTTTATTAAAAATAAATTTACCATGAACGTAGAAGTCCAGTTTGAAATTAAGACAAATGAAGAAATCGACACACAGTCGAAGAGATATTTGCATTATGCTAGTTCCACGGACATCATGTGTAGTTGGTTTAATATCTTTCGTGACATGAAAAAAAAATCATCAATCTAGTTTTGGGCCACCATTTTGACCCATAAAAATTATTTCATTGACAAAATAGCTCTCAAATTAAACAATATTTGCTTGTGACCCTTTAAAAATTCATCATATTTGATAAATACATCCAAGCATCATCCACTATGCCAAATTAATATTGTAAAACCATCACTTTAATCTTGAAAGATCATATGTTTAAGAAAATAATCTTTTTATACTTAAGGATCTCAACTAACTATTAACTGTTGTAGTAGGCATTATGGTTTCAAAACATGTTTAATATTATGTCTTATCCAACTAACTTAACCTGCACTGAAACACTGTGCTTTTGACATTTAACATTAATTAAGATCATTAACAAAAAGGCAACAACTTTTGCTCCATTTGTGCCAACAAGGACTGGAGTGTGCCAGTGTCTTTCTCTTTATGCACAGTTTGAAGTTGTAACCGAAACAATTCATTCGACCAGAAACAGGAATGCAAAATATCCCCACATTATTTTTGTTATATTATTTTTAAGTAATAAAATAAGAGGATATATTTTTGGATATATATTTTCTCAAAAAAAAAATCTTATATATTTTATAGACACCAAAATCAACATGTGATACTCACAATTCAAATAGATGGATGGATTCCGGTCATATAAGTGGTGAAAATGAGGTGAATTGAAAATAGATCTATATTATTGATAAATTGCAATATGTTGATTCAACACTTATAGAACTGAAGTTTACACTTACTTAAATTGCAATCACCACATGCCGATTCATGTGTCTAAATAACCATGCTAAAAAATAACGAAACATTATTTTCTATTAGCAAAAGTGTAAAATTTTCTGAAAATAATAGAATTTAAACATCATTTTTCAAGATAAATGGTTGGTACGTATTGATGGGCACGTGTGCGGGTAGTGTGCTAAGAAGGCAAAGGCATTATTAGAGTTTCAAAAGCTTTATTTGTCAAACGTTTGTCAATTCTCAAAGGCAATATGAGTATCTTTTTGAGGGGTCAGCACAACTTGCTTTACTTCCTGTCCTAAACAACAACCTATTGCCTACCGTTATTTTAGGGGCTCTCAATAGTTGCGTGCATTATGCTCCAATAATTGCCTTCATATGTTTTTTTAGTACTTGTCCAAGGGGATTCTCTCTAAGTTTCATCAATGTCTTTTTTTTTTTGGCTTAATCAGGATAAAATTAATTTGACTCATAATTTATGAAATACTATGCCAATATATAATCTATTATTGAATGAGATGTGAGTGAGGTTAATATCTTATTGATAATAGATAAAAGTGTGTCAATATAGTATTCATAAATTATAATTATAAATAACATTTATCTTTCTAAACCCTTCTCCTTAAAAAGAGGAAAGAAGAAGAGAACACACTAAGCGTGTGGGAATAAAAGATTTGAAAAAAGAAAAGCAAGTCAACAATTTCATGCTATTATATAGTTCCCTCTCTGCCTTTGCTTTGGGTTGTGTTCTTCTTTCTCTTGGTGGGGTTTTTGTTGACCTTTGATAATGCTTGTTATCAGGCTCCAATAGTACCTTGGCTGTTCAATAGCTACAAGGTTTGTTGTAGTTTCTTCTTTCAGGTGGTTCATACATCAAGGCTTCAACTACTTGTTTCGATCCAAAAGCTTGTTTATTAGGCCAAAAAAAGTGGTCACAATTGAAACGTGTGGTGTTTCGTGTATTTAGGTTGTTGTTAGTAAAAGGGTATGTGAATTCTATATCTCTTTGTACTATTTGCCATGTGGTGTGTATTTCTTATGATGTGTGCTTTTGGTATTGTTGTATCTTCGTGTCTCACTTCTGGTCATTGTTTGCATGAACCAGTGGAGTGTTGCATGAAGGACTAGTATATTTCCTTGCAATAGTGTGTTTGCTTAAGGCCATAAATTATGGATGGAAGATCAAGAATTGAGGAGGTGTCTCACAAGATGCTGGATTTGATCCCAAAAGGCAAAGAAGAGAGGGAGCTGGAGCTGAGACTTGGTCCACCTGGTGAACAAGATTGGTCTCACAATGAAAACAAAAGAGAAAGGGTTGAATCATCATTCTCTCATGGTCACTTCTCAACACACCAAATTCACCACCAGCGTATTCAACACCAGGCTAAGGCTAAAGCTTCATCATTTCTTCAGCTCCCATCAAGCATACAGAACACGCCAGTGATGGGAAAGGAATCAAAGGATGCATCACAACCTTCTTGTCCTGAAGTGGTAGGTTTGCATAGTGCAGAGAAGAAAGCATTCTCACCCTCCTCTGCGAACACAGATGTCCCCAACAGCTCTCAGAAAAGGTACTCCAACTTTTGTATCTATATACTTTAATTGTTTAGCTTACACTACATGACAGAGTATTATGGCGTTGCTTGATACATGTAGTCTGACCCATGTTGATATTCTTGTTGAACACTTGAACTTTTAGACAAAGTATATCTCTCGGGGTCACATTTGATATTGTTGTGTCCATTGCACTTTTCAGTGCTAGAATCAATTATGAAAGTTTTTCATTATTAATTGCAAGATGATATATTTGTATAGGCAATTATACTTCTCCAAAATGTAAAAATGAAGGCACAAAATTTTAGCTTTGAAACCTTGTACTCTTCTTCACTGGCAGTTTTTGTTCCGTTATGCTCCCTTGCCATGCTTTATTCAGTGATGTCTACATCTGATTTCAGATGCTGTCTGTCATTTATTATGTGCCTTCCTTATCTCATCTGATCTTGAAATTTGGCAGTGTTAGGGCATGTGAATGTCTGAATTTTGTTTTCATTTCCTTCCCTCTTTGGTCCCTTCTCTCTTTTTAGTTATGTCTTGTATTTGAGTTCCACATACCATTTTTTGGCATATTTTTACACCCATTACTGCATTTTACACCCATCAGCTATATGTGCAAGCTAACTACAACATATATTTCTCTTTTATTTTCTTTGGTCCCTCCTGATAAAAGGGTATTTTTGCATGGTTGGTGGTTTTAATAAATTAGAAGGACTAAGGATGAGAAATTAGGTGATTGTAAGCTTTTGCTGTTGAACTTTGATATTCTCATGTTACTTTTTTTTTTTTTTATTTTTACACTCTTATTATACTTAGTTAATCACATAAATTTTCAGTTAATTATGTACATCGTATGATATAATGATAGAGATCAATTTTAATATGTAAAGAGAGCTTTAGATTAGACTATCATCTGAAAATATGATACCCTATTCGGAACTTTTGAGGTAATAATAAAGTTCAAACATTTTACCAGTATAACAATATATGACTAAGGGTGCATTTGTTTTAGACTTTGAAAAAAATAATTATGAAAATTAAATTTTATATTTAATTAAAAAATCTGAAATTATTTGTTTTTTAGAAGCTACTTTTTTTAGTTTTTACAAAAATGCTAAAAGCTGTTTTTTTTATATATTCTAATTATTTTTTAAAAATTATTCAAATATATGAAAAGTAATTTTTTGGATGAAAAAGGTGATTTTGATGCCCCAAAATCCCAAACAAATGCACCCTAAATGATTGCATACTTCAAAATTAAATCTATAATGATATGATTCTTAATTGCTTTATAAGATACTGGTGGTTTCAAGTGGTTTCAAAAACTTGTAAATTGTTAACAACTTATAGGGTTTTGCTAACTAATGTTTTAAGAACTTTGGTTAAAGATGTAGAAAATAGAAATGTTTAACGGTTTAGGCTTATTTAATACATTAGAAACTTACAAAAACCTCATCTTTTTAATACAAATTTTCATTTCTTAAAATATCAACTAGTCCCTTAAGAGCTCTGATTTAGGAAACTGGTTAGATAAATCTCTACTCATATTATAAATTTATGATGAACAAGTATTGTCACATAAATCATAAAATTCACTCTATTCAATGGAAACTTGTGCATCATTAAATCACTTAAAGCAATAGGAAAATAATATTTTGACATTCAAAAAAGGATATCTCATATGACAATTATTTTATTATCATTAGAAGAGTTTGTGGTCTCCACTCAACAAATTCATCCAATAATAATAAACTAGATGTAAAATTGAATATCCATTTTTTGAATATTAAAATAGCATTACTTCTAAGAAATATAAAACTGACATGAAAAAATAAGTCTAAGGGCGAGCTTGGTTGAGGGTGAAAATAAGAGTAAAAATTTCACAAATGAAATACATATTTAATTTTACATATGAAATTTATCTATAAAATTTATTTTTATTCCTTAATCAAACACACTCTAAAGGCATGTTTCATTAGAAGGTAAAAATTACATAGATGATTTCATATATAAATATTACATATAAAACTCATTCATATAATTTTTATCCCTTATTTTTACTATTCTCCCAACACGCTCAAGAGAAAGGTTTTTATTCGCTGATATGTTGTTTCCAACCTTCCTTTAATTTTTTCACTCTTCAGTTTAGTGTGCTTCAATTGTTACTGTTCATTCTCATGCCTAAACTTTTTCTGTATGGACCCACCCAAAAAACAGAACTGCACCTGGTCCAGTTGTGGGTTGGCCTCCAATTCGTTCATTCAGGAAGAACCTTTCAAGTGGAAGCTCTTCGAAGAACCCTCATGGGTCCCACCAACACCAGCTTCATGTTCCAAATCAAGTTGCTATTAAGGAACATGTTCACAACAATGTCAACAAAGGCTTGTTTGTTAAGATTAATATGGATGGAGTTCCAATTGGTAGAAAAGTGGACATCAATGCTTACGGCAGCTATGAGAAACTTTCCTCTGTTGTTGACGAGCTCTTTAGAGGCCTCCTTGCAGGTAACATTGTTTTTCCACATTGGTGTTGTTTGGTCACGGTTTGTATTTTCTGTATTTTTGTATTTTCGGTTTTTGTTTTCTTCTTTTATTATTTTCTTCACATAATTTACCAAATATACAACATAGGAAATGAAAATACAAATCAGCAAACATGTCCTTAGTTAGGTGAATAATTGTGCTTCCCTTTTGGTCAATTTAATCACATTTGTTTATTCAATTAATCATTGTTTGAGTGTTTCTTTGGAAATGAAAGGTTAGCCTTGACATGATCATTTTGTTAGCTACATCCTTTGACCAACTAGTAAGCATGTTATATAATTGAAAATTTTGTATGAACCAATGAACCTACAAATTTAACATTTCATATCTAGAGATACACGCAACAAAATTAATGGAATGAAAATTAATGAATCTGTTAATTTTAAATTAAGATGATAAGACTCAATTTTATCTTAAGTATGTAAGTTATATTCATGAAAAAATCTACAATTTAGAGTTTTGTTTTAGTGTGCTCTTGGAGCACAATTTAAGGAATAAAAAATAATTTTCATTACTCCTACTATTGGTTTAAACAGAGAAGTATTAATAATTCAATGTTCAAACCTCCTGAACAAATGTGATGTCGACATTGATAGCTCTAGTGCAATAAAATGTGCATTAGATAATATTCATGCCAAACCATTTTTTTAATGTGAAATTTTCAAGTGGCCTTATTAAACCATTTTTATTTCAATTTTGTCCTTTTTCTTGGGGATTAATTTTTCTTTTTAATTTCACTTTCATATTCTGATAATGAAACTTATTTATAATTCAGATATAAATTAACCCAATTTTGTCTTTTCTTGCTCCAGCTCAAAGGGATTCCTTTGCTGGTGGAATTCAGAACAAGCAAGAGGAAGAGAAACCGATTACGGGTCTATTAGATGGAAGTGGGGAATATACCCTTGTTTATGAGGATAATGAAGGAGACAGGATGCTTGTTGGGGATGTGCCATGGCAGTAAGCATCTTATTGCTTTGAATCTGATGCAATTTTATCTTATTCTATTCAAATTCTAATATATATTTTGAAAAGGTTGTGTTATTTGATCCGATCACATTTAAAACAATTAACTTATCCATCATCCATCATTAAAAATTATTGCAAAATGTTTAAAATAATAATAAAAAACTTATCATATCTCAATAATAAATAATAGATAAGTCAATACAATATTTCATAAAATAAGTATATATAACATTTCTCATTCTAAAGTAAGATTCTAAAGTGTTCTCATAGAAAAGAAAAAAATTGCGTTTTGTTTCATTAAATATTTTTCACTTAAGCAATTGCCTTAAAATTATAGTTATAACTGAAGTGTTGCACAATATATGCATAAGAGCATAACATTTTTCTTAAGAATCTCTATGTATTATTGTACTGTAGTTTGATGGCCATTGCAAACATTTGCTTTAAAAACTATACAACTACTCGCTCTCCCTCTGATGTACGTTTGTTTAAATAATATACAAGCACTGTATGCTATGCAATGTTTGTTTCTCACGTGAAAATTACATTGATATGACTGTCCCCTCCAAGAGATACAAATAAACAATAGTTAACTTGCAATAATTGGCTTTTTCTCTATGCTATTGCAGTATTACACGTTTTTCCTTATGATTTCATTATTAATTACTAGAAAACTGTGATTGGCAGCTGTGATTGTTATCATATGATTCCTTTTTTTATGTGTATATTTGGCAGCCTGTTTGTGTCAACAGTGAAGAGATTGCGAGTGCTGAAGACTTCTGATCTTTCTGCTTTCTCGGGTAAGTTAGAGTCTAATTTAAATTTAATTTTATTATATTGATAATATAAAGAATTTTTATATATTGATCTAATCGAATCTCTCCATTTAAATTAATAACTTTTTAAATAGTAGGGTAAGAGCTAACTATATTTACTGACATAATATTATATGATTGGATTATTGTATAAATTTTTTTTTACACTAACATTGCATAACTCTTAACTTCAATTGTGAAAATTTAGTTAATTATCCTTCCCCCTAGTTTTTTTTGTTATGATCAATGACTGAAGGAACATTCTTGTTCTCAGTTGGCAGTAAGCAAGGACACATACACCACTTGACAAGGCAACGAAATGAAGGATTAGGCTGCTTGACTTTGAGGTCTTGTTCCCAGCTGAAAAACTGAAGAGTGTTTTTATTTGACATTTTGGTTCCTTTCTCTTATGAAGATCAGTGAATGAAATTTTCAATGTATTATGTATGTAGGAAAACTTCGACGGATTTATGTACTCACGATTTACTGTTGAGTAGTCCATTGACTCGTTTTGGCTTGTATTTTTGGTCACTTTAGTGTATAGAGGTGTTTAATTTCCTTATCATTTTCAATGTTTTTGAAAGCTAGACAGGACCAACAACGGATCAGACCGGAAACTGATCCTTAGTTGATCCAGTCAGAGTGAAAAAATTGGATTTTTAAAAACCAGCAATACAAGAAATTTGACCTAAAATAACACTTATTTTGACAATATATGAAAAATGTTACTTTTTATACATATAGACAACATTTTTTAAATGTATTGTCTTTGATATCCAAAAAATATTGTCTTTTTTACTCAAAAGTATTATCTTAAACAATTGATCACATTTATTATAGCAACACTACGAAAAGTGATACATTAGCTTAAAAGTGTACTCTTTTGTTAAAAATATTACCTTTGACAATTGATATGATATGGCAACTTCAAAAAGTGATGTCTTAACTTAAAAAAATGTAGCATTTGCTATATTGAAAGCAACACTATTAGAAAAAATGTTGCCTATGTGTGCATAAACAACACTTTTTATGTGTCCTTAAAACTAAGTGTTCTTTAACATAAATTTCTTGTAGTGCGGTTAAAATTATTAGTGAACTAAGCTTTTCCTTTTTCTTTATACATCAAAATTTTTTTAAGTTATCAGACTTGAATAATAATATATGACGTCAAACATACTACCTAAGTTTCTCAGTGTTAGTCCAATATTAGTGACTTTAACGATTTAAGATTTTATAACATAAATATCGGTATAACAAATTATAAAAGTTTGATAATCTAATATATATTGGTTTTTTAATTAATGATTGAAATTGAATTCAGAAATCTAATTTTCAAATTGCACCTTACACTTTAAAGCAGTGAAGTCCCCCTTTTCGCCTATCGAATTGTTATAATCTTAAATCTCTCAATTATCATGTAACCAAGTTTTAATAACATTCTCACTTCAAAAAAAAAAAAAGGTTTTAATAACATTTTGACCAGTATGCAATATCGGTGTTCTCATAGTATTTACGTTGAGCAATTTGGAAGAGAGGTCATAAGAGGAGCACGTGAGTTACTTAAAGAGGAATTTGTCATTACAATAACAAAGTGAACAGGATTGTTCTCGTTGATAACGAGATATATATAAATAAAAAGCTAACACGTGACTTTTTCTTGTTAATAGATAATGAAAAGGCTGATAGAAGAGTTGAATTGCATATTAATTTGAGAAAGATTAGTGATTGGGATGTATCTTTTTTCAAGTTTAGGAACCAAAGATCATAAAGGTGAAAAATAATTTTTCATAATTTAAAGCATAGTTTTCAGAACAAAAAATTCTATCAATAGATTTTCGAACCCCTATTCTAAGAGAGGAGGATCACTAGCTAAGCACATGATTGTGTTATTGTGTTTCACCTAACATATATATATATATATATATATATAGTTGCATTAAATTGTATTTTTTTATATATAGATTTAATTAAATTGGTTAATTGATTTAACCCATCTCAAATTGAACCAGTCACAAATACTGTTAATTACCATGTCAAATGTGACAATTATGTTTTAAAGTGCACATCCACAACACTCATATACCTTTGGGACAGTTCTTTTCTGGCCAAATGACATGGATGGAGGGATAAAATTACACGCATTATGTATGGACGAGGAACTGCACCAAAAAGATGTCCTATACTTGTCTGGTTTTAAAAAGATGGATGCAACAAGCACAGGATTGACTGTATTTTTTCCCCATTCACAACTTATATTTGTTTTGCAAATTTGATAGACTGTGACTTCCACTATGATCCAAGGACTAGGATAAGGCATAGATGAGACGATAACTCCAGGTGTGGACACTTCTAACAGGAAAAAGGGTATCACAATAAAGCTTCACGGGCCATTGAATCCACCACTGTTGCCTAAGTACAGATGGAACAGCGAAAAGCGATGTTGGGAGATATGAATGGTCGTTGTTGTTGAGATGTGCCTAACTTGGATGCCAAAATGTGAGGCTTGGTCTAATGTAATGGGGACTACTAGTATGTGGCCTAAGGGTTGTGTGAGCTGCATTATAGATAAATGGTGTGTTTGGTCTTTGGTGCTGGATTTGTGGGTCTTGAGAGTGTTTCAAATTTAGATTTATCTTTTGTATGCATTTTACCTGATGTTAAAATCCCATGTTATCCAAAAGGAAAAAGAAAAAGAAATATTTGTACTCATTTTTTAGATTTATTTTAAATTGATATTGTTGGTTTTATTTACCTAGTGTCTAGTGTTTTGATCAGCTTAACATTTAGCCTCAAGGTACATGTAACGATTTTTTTATAAAGAGTTTTTTTTAATAAAATAGATAAAATGCCTAAATTGATTCCTTAAAAATGTATTGGAGGTAAATTAATCTCTCAGAATTTAAAAATTTCAAATTAATCCCTCACATTTCAAGAAAGGGACAAATTAGTCCTTTAATATAACTCCATACAATGTATGGAGACCAATTGTCTCATTTTTCATTGTACGGGAGATCAATTTATCATCTTTTTTTAAAATATAAAAAACCAATATAAGATTTTTAAATTTAAAGGGATTAATTTGGGTATTCATTCTAAAATAATATGCTCAGGGAGTAACGATCCTATGCTCTTGAGATGGTATTATGGGCTTAGGCCCAACCTTAATCAAGCAATCCCTACTTTTTCATATTCCTCAAAGTCCAACTTGGACTTGGCCCAAAAAAAAAGAGAGAAGTTAACTTAGACCGCCCATTACATGCTCTACCAAAATAATATTGGGTATATAATAAAATTACATAATAAATACATATTATATGCTTTATCATTATTAGATATGATATGTGGTTTCCATTTCTCACTCACTCATTACATCTAATAATAATAAAATATATTATGTATATTTATTGTGCAATTTTATTATACACCAAACATTACCCAAAGGTAAATGTCAAAAAACTTAGACCATACACTACATGCTCACCTTTTCCTCTTTTGACATTTTCATTATTTATCTTCATGTCTCACAATCATTGCACTAGGAGCTCCCCAACATTCCCTACTGCCTATCCAATTATAGGAACGAGATTTTGCGTCACATTATATTAATATTTTAATGTGGATGATTTTCTTATAAGGAAATGATTCACGACTTGCACTGATTGATGGGAAAGTAGAACGATGGCTGTGCAAATTGAAAATTTAGGATAAATTAAAACTTGAATAAATTGTCTGTAACTGCTAAAAGAATCTATTATAAATAAAATATTAGTTAGTCCACACAAGACAAGACGCATATTTGCTAACTCAAAGACAAGCACATTAATTTCAAAATCACATCCTTGTTTGAGCACATCTTCATTTTGTTCTTTTTGTATTGGCACCATTGGGCATTGGGTCTCACAAAGTGAGTGTAGCCTACGTATGTGTCAATTAGAAAACGATATCTAATTGTTCCAAAAACAAAAATATATCTAATTGCAAACAAGACAATGGCCCAATGTGGTTGACGCTTGAGGCATGTAGTGCATCGGAAAGATCCCTTGCTTTGAGTGATCATATAGTAAAAACAAGGGCATGGGTTTTGTTTGGGGTCACGACCAAGGATATAAGGTCGATCACGATGACTAATTTAATGCTGGCTGTAGGTCCTCGATGTGGCAGCTTACAGAGATTTAAGGCTTCCATCCAAAATCAGGATGAACCTTGACATTTGGTTAAGGATGAATGAGTCCTTAAACTCAGGACGCAGGGTTACAAGGGCATGAGTTTGAACTCGCTAAATGTGGTCTGAGATCACTTGCCCCATCACCCTTCTCCCAAGGCATGCATGATGGGGAGAAAAAAAAAGGACATTAGCTCAGTTGTAATACTACATTTCAACGATTCTCATGGAGTTGTGTTTGACAAATATGATCAATATAACTGATGTTTCCATCCCATGACTTGAAAAAACAAAATCAGTATCTAATTAGAAAGTTAGCAGCTGTAGCCTGAAATACTTAGCAAGGCTAAAAAACATGTAAAGGTTCATTTTGATATTTTAAATTGTATTTGTGCTTATGTTTTTGCCTTTGAAATTGAAAATTTGTCAATCTAGCCCCTGATTGCAGTAATTTAAATTAGTTCTTTTGGTAATTTAGAGGGCGTTTGGATAGAAATTTTTTTAGGTGAAAATAACATTTTTTACATTAAAAAGTATTTTTCGTATATTTGGATAATTTTTTTTAAAATAATTAGAATGTAAAAAAATGTTTAAATTTTTTTCATAAACTAAAAAGAGTAGCTTTTAACAAAAAAAAATAAGTTTTCAGTTTTTTCAATTATATATAAAATTTATGTTTCATACTCATTTTTTTTAAAGTTGGAACAAACACACTCTCATGTTAGTCTTTAAAAACATTAGCTTAGGAAATAGGAACTGATTCAAATAATTTTTTACAATTTTTAGGAATTAAATTAATAGTTTTTAAATTCAATGGATTAAAATAAAATTTGCATATAATTTTAAGAATTAAAATAAATCTTTACTCTGAAAAAAAAAAGTAAAATGGTAACTTATTTCACCATGAGATGTTTCTCCCCGTGAAAATTGCAAATGGTTTAGTCATACATTTTTAATTTCACATTGGTAATGATATTTAGACTTGTTGAGCTTGATCATAAATTTCACATGAGGGGAACCCTCGATTCTCTCCTCTTATCACACAATTGCTTTGATTTTGAGGGGGCAAGGTCAGGTCAACAAAGCTATGGATCGAGGAAAAGAATAGCAATATTTAGATAGATGCATCACGACAGAGGAAAATTATGAAACAACGTTTTGTTTTTTTTTAATTATTATTATTTTTGGTCGAAATCATGAAACAACATTATATTGGTTTAACAAACAAAACCTTTTGGCCCCTCCATCTATCAATTAGTCATGGGCTTGGCCTGTTCTTGGGTCGAAAGTGTATATTTAAGATTGCTTAAAAAAAAAGATTGCTATAAATGAACTTAATCTCAATCAACACTGGCACTAAATGAAAATATTTTTATATTTATTATCACATGGCAACATCTAATGTTTCTATTCTGGTTAAGAATAGTTGGTCCCTCTGTTGAACATTTGAAACGGTTATTCGGTTTTAAGTGGTGCGAGTTGTCCATAGCTCATGAGAAGTTATATGTGACAATGGATTATGCCGCGCAGTCATCAATTCGATTATGATATGAGCACATTCCCATGTTAAGTATTTGTTAGAATTATGTGTCAATTAGTGTCATAGTCATGAACATGTTCAGCTCATTGCAATTCAATACCTACTTGTGTAATTAATATCCTTAATTACTATTTATATACCAACCAACCACAAAGGCTTAGGTGTGCAAAAGGGCAAGTTGGCTTGACAAGATCAAACAAATCGACAATAATCTTACTATAGTTAAGTGAATAAGGTCAACACGATCTTCAAATAATATGTGAGGATTTGGACATTATAGATAAAGTTGTCAAATTTTACAAGTAAGAAAAAATTAAGAGATATTTTACACTATATATTTCAAAACAAATCATATCAATATAAAAATAACACCAAGTTATACAAAAAATATATTAATTGGATTATAAAATCTTATAATTTTTCATAAATTATTATATATATATTAAGGTTGGTAAACAACGTATGACCCAAGTTAGTCTGAAAAGTGTCCGGATTAAATTTAAAGGTTAACCGATCAAATGAGCTTTACTTAGGTTGAGTAGTTATGAACACCCTCTAGTACGGTATTCTTTTGGCATTAGAATTGTATTTTAATACGTACAAGGATGCTTTAATGTTTTGGCACATTTATTAAAAAGAATTAAAAGTATATACATACATAAAAAAAAATATGTTGACAAAATTGCCGTGTTTAGAAAATCGAGTAATAATTATTATGAGAAGTTTTGTATGTGAAAGAGAATATGTGCAAGGACCAAAATAAAAAAGAAAATTAATACTTTATTAAAATTCATAAATGATAGATAATATCAAACAATTTTTTTCTTAAAAAAAAACCTATAACTAGACCAAGAGAGTAGTTGAATATATCCACATTTAAAAAATGCAAGGTATAATTTGAAAACATAAAATTTAAGAAATTATAATATCTTATTTGAATATATGTTGAAATTTAAATGTTTTTATCACTGGCAACTGAGGTGTATTTGGCTTCAATTTTTTAATTTTTAGTTTATATTTTCAAGTTTTAAGTTTATAAGATTTTATAAAGAAAATACTAAAAAATTGTGAAAACTATAAGGTATTTGGTTTTAATTTTTAGTTTTTCATTTTATGAAAGAAATACTAAAAACTATAAATATTATAAAATTTAATTTTCAGTTTTCTTTATTTCCTTTACAATATTCTAAAACTTAAAAGTTAAAAATAAAAACTAAAACCAAAACACTTCGGGCCTATTTGGTTTCAAACAATAGTTTTAAGTTTTTATTTTATATTTTTCTATTTTCTAGATTTGTGAAGAAAATATTAAAAATTATAAAAACTATAAAATCAAGTTATAAGTTTTATTCCTAGATTTGAGTATTTTTTTATAAAATTCTGAAAATTAGACGAAAAAAAAAAACTGAAATATGAAACGAAACACGCCCTGCTATTTACATTATTTATAAACATTTGCTTTATGAAATTATGCGTTGGCATAAATCCCACGGAGTAGTGATTGCGTTTCGTAAATGATCTTGCTAGAGGCAATTACTTTAATCAACTTCAGCTCCTGTTACAACATATGCCAAGGTTATAGCTATATGCCATTAATTTCATCATTAAAAGTAACCAAAACCGACGACCCACTATCTTTTTTAAGGGATGCCCAAAGAGAGCCAACTTTTTCACGCAATTGTGAAGGGCATTCTCAGACAAGATCCAAGTGATGTGGGTGGGGACCTAAGAACAAAAAAGAGTAATATGGGTGAGAGGGGATGATAATAAATAGTAGAATTGCACACCTTAATGAAGCATATAGTATTCTCTACGACAATTCCAGTCTGGATGAGGATGATTTGATTGATTTCTAAACACCCCAAAAAAAAAAAAAAAGACTTGCATGTGCACTCTAGTTCTTGGAGGGTGCTTATGACATCAATTTAATTTTTGACATCAAATAAGTTTTTGAGTGTTAAAATATGACATAACATTAGTCTCTAAATTAAATATTATTGACATCAAATATATCTATAAAAGTTACAGCATAATATTACTTTGGTTTATGAAAAATATATGTGATTTCAAATAGGTCATTGAAAACTTATCGAAAAGAGAATGACCTATTTGATGTGATATACATATGTCAAAGATCAAAATAATATCATATTTTAATTTTAGGAATATATTTGATATAAAACTTTTAAAGATGAATTCGATCATATTTTATCTTTTAAGGATCTATATATTTTATATCAAAAAATTTTTAGAGATTATATAAATTGATATCAAATACAATTTTTTTAAAGACCAACTTTCATGTTTGTTATCAAAACTTCAGTGGCTTTTACTCAAAATTTATTAATTATTCCGTGACATTAAATAATGAGTTGGAGTATGATGATGATGGCTCGCACACATGCTCATAGCTTGTGGTTGAGGACAATGATTTATGCTTGAAGGGGTTTCCAGCCAAATTCACATGCAACCGACGTAATTGATGGGTCCAACTTATTTTGCTCTACCTTAATTTGGTTTGGTATTATGTTACACAGATTAGGTTGATTAGGTATTATATCTTTGAGACAGACCTAAAGTTACTTCTCCTCGGTAAGCATATTTAAAGAATACTTGATAATGATTCCCTTTGATAATTGGAAATTATTTAATAATGGCACCATTCTTACGTCATCTATTGTTATGATTTTCTCTCAAGTCTTTCTCACTTGATTGTGGCTAAACATGTATACCAAGAAAAAAAATATATGGTTAAACATGCCAATTATTTGTGAAAGTGAAGATGGCAATTTTTCAAAAGAAAAATGTTAGAGAATATGTAGCATAATTATTTACCTGCAAATAAATCCGTAGATTATATTACTTTATTTTATTTAATAACTACAATAACTTTTGTTAAATATTTTATAATTCTTTTCACAGTGTAACACTGTTCTTTTTATTATGGCCGGATGCTACTTTATTATAGAGTAGTTCACCATTAATTAATTATATTAGCTACATGGAGCTGACTTTGGAATCCAGGCCCTCAGGCATCTTCTCGATAAATAGCTGAAATGTGTGAAACTTTATTGAAGATATTGTTGATATATATCCATTTTTTTTTCTTTTCGCAAGCTTCATGGTCAGTATTAATTAATAATTTTAACACAAGAAATAATAGTGAGTCTATTATTTTTTTTGGTAATAGTAGTGAGTCTATTATATAATTATAAAGTTTAAAACAATTACTGTCGCTGTAGGATAAAAAAAAATAAAAGTACAAGACGATATTTAGAACTTTGCAAAAAATTGTTTCTTATTATTATTATTATTAAGTTCTAATTTATACAATAATTTTTTTATACAAATAATATCTAACTATATATTATCATAATAGTAAAATTATTCAATTTTACTACTCACCATATCATAAGTTTTACAAATATAATTATATTATTGAATGATAATGTAAAACTCTTTTATATTATAAATATATTAAAATTAATCTATTATTATTCGTGTAAAACTCTATTATAGTGGTTAAGAATTTCAATGAGAATAAATTTTGATGGACTCCGCACTTTAAAAGTTTAAAAAATGACAACTTTCCGGTGTAAACATACCATTTTAAAATTATGTTAGAAAAATCTTTATTATTATTATATTTAAATACAATTGTTGATTACATTTTGTCGTGAGATGCAGGTGAGATGTGCGGGTCCCGTAGACAGCGTATATTTTACAGTTGTCTTCTGTCCACGTGCGGGCCTACCATGATATCAGCTTCACATGAGCTGAGTGCCAACCTTGTGCGAACATTACATTACATTTCTACTTCAACCACACAAATTTATATCCAATCATTCTTCCTTCTTCTGCAAATGATCAACCTAAATTGCAAGAATTCCTAACTCAATGCTTTGTGAACTTGATAATTTGTTTAAATGAGTAGAAAAAATGTGAAGAATTCCAAACGAGAAGGCAAAATAATAAAAATAATATTACTAATAAATGAATAAAGAAAGGGAAAGATTATAGAGGGAAGAGTGCAAAATTTCTCTATATAATAATACTTCATGTTATTCCCTCTGTTAAAAGTTAACTATCAAAGAAGGAAAAAAACACACAAAAAACACTAAATAAATATTGAAAATGTGTTAGGGAAATTTTCCTTCTTTCTTTTCATGCCAATGAGTATATATAGTGGCCCAATAATAGAATATTCCTGATAAATATTTCATCCTATCCTTAACGATTTTTATCCTAATTTTAGAATGTCTTTATTAAATATATTCTCCTAATATTTTACTATAACATAATGGTATAAAATTATATAAATAGATTGAATTGTCCTTTTTTTTTAAATAATTAATGTTCTCTTAAAATGAAAAGTAAACACTGAAATTGATATTAAAAAAAAATTAATATTCCTTTAAAATAATAAATGAACAATTAATTTAAAGAGATGTATTATTTGTCCTTATAAAATGTGACAATATGACACACTCATATACCCTTAGATGGGTTGTGGATGCACATAATTTGGCCCACATCTCAATTAAGGGTAAATGAAGTGTGTATAATATCTCATAAATTATGGGACAAATAATACTCTAATTTAAAATATCAAAGACCCTAATAAATGGACAATTACCTTGAGAAGCGGGCAAGCGAAGGAGAGCATGGTAGCTCCTTCTCCGTCCTTCCCATGTCGGTTTCGGGGAGTCAAAACAATACGAAGGTCAACGACTTGTTAAGCACGAGTCTCCGATGATTTGAGAACAAATAATCGGAGACGAGTTTTTGGTCGCATTGGAGAGTGGAGACCCTTTTTGTGTGGACCCACACCCACTGGCACTGCCCCAAAACCCTGTTGCTTTCCTTTTTGCCTTTTGTTTTTTTGCCAGCTCTTTCCTCTTTGTGCCTGCCCTTTTCCGTAACCGTAACCATCCTCAATTCCCATATTACCCTCACGCCAAAAAATATCTCATTGGTAATTTGGTTTCATCACAATAATATTCTGAATATACCGCCAAAAATTAAAAATAAAAAAATCTAACATGTCTTGATTCATTTGATCTTTGTGTGATTATTAAATATACTACTTGTTTTGACCCAACAGTGTGCCAGGGGCTAATAAGTGGAGAACTTTCACATCAAACCACAATTTTTTTGTAATATCGGTATTTTATTTTCTTCTAATTTAACTTCTTAAATTTATCAAATCACTGTTTGTTTGCACATATACATAAAAAGATAGGCTTAAAATTTGATTTAAAT
Organism: Dalbergia oliveri; assembly: GCA_030441495.1. Lineage (NCBI taxonomy): Eukaryota > Viridiplantae > Streptophyta > Magnoliopsida > Fabales > Fabaceae > Dalbergia > Dalbergia oliveri. The sequence continues at coordinate 4,109,880 of JAMLFY010000016.1, forward strand.
TTACTTATAGAATAATTTTTATATTATTTTTTAATTATATATTATCATGTTAAAACTATTTAATTTTAAAAACAATTATATTGGAAAATCATACACACAAATAATTAATTAATAGCATAAAACTAAACAACCAGCGATAACTCAATATAATGAATGATGAGCAAGTTACATTATTAAAAGGAGATCGACATTTAAATTCTGAAAAAGCATAATAGCTGAGACTATCTTTTAATCACAATCATGCCTTAGACATATTCTTGATTGAACAAAAAAAGAAGAAGTTAAGAGTTGAATTTTATCAAATAATAGTGTAAAAAAGCTTTTATCTTGTAATTTAATTGACCAATTTTTTATTTATATAATTTTTCAAATAATAAATATGAATCATTCAATTTGACAAATTTAGAGAGTTTAATTGATAAATTTTAAGCTACAAGATTTTATATATATAATAAATTCATAAAGAATGACTTATTTAGACCCAAAACCTTCAAACTACGACAACAATCTTATTGAAAAAGATCCTCCTCTTAAAAGAAAAAATTATCTGTATTGTAGTCTAGAAAACAAATAAAAACATTTCTGTTGTCATTTTCTTGGCTTTTAGCCAAATCTTAACATCAAAATTTCTATCCTGACAACTTACAAGGTGATTTTTTTTATTTTTTCTTCCTCTTCTTCTACTTCTTGTACTATGAGTGGAACCAAGGGTGGTATAGTCAAAGTAGTTATCGCGTCCTCTACCCCAGGTGGGTGGTTTCTGAAAGATCTCCCCTCTGTGCAGGTCGCTTTCTCTTTTTACTGTTTTCAGTAAGCAGTTTACCAGACTCAGTAGTCACTCTCTCACTCTACTAACCACTACTTGTACAGCAACTAGTTGTAGTGACAATAAGGCTACATAACCCAAATGCTTTGTTTCCATTCTCCTCATTCCTTTCTTCTTCTCTTCTTCAAACCCCCCTAGTCTCTTATTACATACCCTTTTCCCTTAACTTACCACAAACCCATTTTTTTTTCTCGTCCTTCCAATTCCATATGTCTGATAATTATCTTTCTCAATTTCTATTCTGACACTTTTTAATTTTTTTCAAATTTCTTTTTTGGTTTCTATTTTCTGTCATCTTAAATCAAGTTGTTGAAGAAAAGCCAAAAAAAGAAAGAAGGAATAGAACAAGTTCTTTTTATGTTGGAGCTGCAATAGAAAATCTTACGACTTGGTTGCTATTTTCTGCTTAATCTGGATTTTTTGGTTTTTTATTTGTCTCAGCTGAATTTGTTACTACTTGTACTATTTTAATGTTCGTTTTTGCCTCAAACTTAGATAAAGTTGCCTTCTTTGGTTTGTTTCTTCTTCCATTATACCTTGTTTCATTTGGATCAAGCTCTTTTGCTTCTAGTTCTTGCTATTTTATTGCTATTTTCTGTGACCCTTTTGCTCAAAGTTCCTGTTTTTGATTGCTAAAAAGAAAACAATGGTTCTTGAACGGATGCCCCTTTTGAAGTTGCTTCACTTCCTTATCTTTCTGCTTCACATTCACTGCATCAGCTCTTACATGACCACACCAATGAACTGTACGGACACAAGCCGTGTCTGCACCTCTTTCTTGGCATTTAAGCCTCAACAAAACCAGACCTTAGCTGTGATACAAAGCATGTTTGATGTTTTGCCTGGTGACATCACTGTTGAGGACAGTGGATGGGACTATGTGTTCATCAGGAAAAACTGTTCCTGTGCCTCTGGTATCAAGAAGTATGTGTCAAACACCACTTTCACTGTGAGAACCAATGAAGGGTTTGTGTATGATTTGGTGATGGATGCATATGATGGCCTGGCCTTGCCCCCCAACACCACCAGGATGGCTAGGAATGGTGCTGTTGTGTCACTGAGGTTGTTCTGTGGCTGCTCTAGTGGGTTGTGGAACTATCTGATGAGTTATGTCATGAGAGATGGGGATAGTGTTGAATCATTGGCAAGCAGATTTGGGGTTAGCATGGATAGCATTGAGACTGTGAATGGCATTGATAATCCTGATAATGTCACTGTGGGATCCCTTTATTATATACCTCTTGATTCTGGTTAGTCCTTTGAATCTTATTCAACCCCTTTATGGTTTGTAAGGTTCTTTGTGAGTTATATGTTTTTATATATGTGTATATTTGTTTGTCAAGCCTGTTTGGTTCGATTCCATTTTGGATGCTTAATTTGGTTCTATATTGGTTGATGCAGTGGTATGTTGTTCATGTTAGAACAGCTGGATGTAATATATTGTTCATTTTAGTGCTTTTAGAGAAAAGGGAATTTTGAGACGAGTCTTAAAGTGACCACCAAATGAAATATATAAGCTGTAAAGTCAATGTGTACTTGTAACAAACTGATTGTCAAATGGGAGTGATTTCATTTGAGAAGTTGGTACCCTGGGGAAATCTTTGATTTTTTGTATTTAGTGGCATTTGGTATGGAAAAATTCCTCATATCAATTGTTGTTACAGTGGTTTATATTTTAGTCTCTCCATGGAGATTGAAGAATATCCCATTATCTGTCTTGATGATGTCCAATCATCTCAGACCTAGAGGAGCTTAAGTCAAGGGCATCATCTAAGGGTTATGTTTCACCTTATCATTTGGGACAAACAAGAAGTAGACAATATTCACTTTTATTGAGTTGAAGAAGCTGAAACTGCCTTCTACTTGTATCCACTGCTACAACATTTTACATGTAACGGATTTGTTAGTATTCCCTAGTCACTATTTAGTGGTGAACCAATATTTCAGTTGTCTTTGTGAAATGCAATAATTCTATGCACCCTTGAATCTTGACTGCAATTTGAACTATTTGACTGCATTACAGTTCCTGGTGATCCTTATCCCATTAAAAAAGCTACTCCTCCCGCTCCTGTTCCTGCCCCATCTGTTGGGAATGTCTCAGGTATGGATCAACATATACTATGACAAGGAAAACTGTTTTTCCTGCTCCTTATCTATTTATCTTAATTATAAGTTGCTTGTCTTCGAATAGAATAAAATTATTTTCATGGCTTCATTGTCTAAACCCTAAAGTGAAGCAAAGTGCTTCGCATAAACATTTATATACCCATTGAAATGTACTTATATGAGGCTTTTTTTTTTTCCCATCATGTAACTTGTACTAGGCTTTTGTTATGAAAGATTTGATATTAGTCTTGGGTTTGGTTCTGGGGTAGAGTGGTGTGGAGATGCCACAAGTCTTGTTTAGAATCTTGCCAAGCAATTAAATGATAGTAAAAGTGAGTCTCCAAGAAAAGAAAAAACTTTTGTAGCTAATTAATTTTAGTGAACAGCGTTTTGGCAAATTCTGCCGAGTTAGTGATCATTTTCCAGTATTCAATGAATTCAACACAAGTTATCTGTGTCTCTTGGGACTCCACCCATTTGTGAATTTTTTGGTTTCTTTTGTCCTCTGATTTTTTTTCTTAGGGTATGATTGGTTGGAGGATAAAATTGGGGGTAAAAGTTACATGAATGAGCTTTGTGTGTTATTTTACACATGGAACTAATTCAGGTAATTTTTACCCCACTTTTACCCCTTAACCAAACACACCCTTAATGTAAATTGTTAACCTAGTTGTGATATTTCAGTTATTTGTGCAATAATAAAGTATGTACTATATTGTTTTGAAAAAATTGTTACAGGTGATCAAGTCAATCATAAGGCTCAGGTACCCTACGGATGGATCATTGGGGGTTCAGGGGCTGGTCTTGCTCTGATACTATTAGGCATAGTTCTCTGTGTTTGTCTGAGATCATCGAGTAGTTTTTCTGAAGTCAGAAGTCATGAAAAAGATGCTGAGGGAAAGATATCTCATAAATTCCATATTCTTCGGAATCCAAGCTTTTTTTGTGGTTCTGGGAGGTACATATGTGGCAAATCTGTAGAACAGAAGCAAACTGATGGTGAATCCAGCAATCACCCGATTACCATTCCCAAAGTTTCAAGTAACCAACCTACCACTCGCAAGTTATATATTGTATCTATGACTTATGTTTCATGGAATGATTTTTTTTTTTTTTAAGCATGAATATGCATAGTTCATATGCCAACCAAACACACACACACACACATGTACGATAAATAATTAAAGTAAAATAAAATGCTGAGTACTATGATGTGATTCAAAATTTTGAGGATTTAGGTTGTGCATGTATGTATCAATGCTTGGAAGCTGTAGGTATGTGATGAAAGTTGGCAGTGGTCCTGAGACATCTTCGTTTCGGTGGGTGCATCTGCACCTATTAAAACATGAATATGCAGAAGCTTTACTCATATATCGAATATTGTATAACTTGCATTTGTGCTCCTTCCAGCTGTCTTTTTAATTGTACTTAAATTTGCATTGTTATGATGAAATTCAAAGGTAATAGGCATTGTTATCGAAGTTGTGAAAGCAATCCCTTTTGAATTTTCAATATTTCATGAATATGCATTATTATTCTAACTTTGAAAATATAAGCAACACCTTGAGTTTGGATATGTAATAAATGGTTTTATTATAATTTAGCCATCTTTATGTACCAACATCAATGATTTTTCTTCAAAATTAAAATTTATGCATAATATATATACATTTACTATTGCAGCTCTAGGGCCTGATGTATTTGACATGGATAAGCCTGTAGTTTTTACACATGAAGAGATTTTTTCCTCAACTGGTGGTTTCTCTGATTCAAGTCTACTTGGGCATGGAACATATGGTTCTGTTTACTATTGCCTCCTTCGTGACCAGGTTTGCGGCTTTATACTTTTAAGTCTACATTGTACACGGCCAGTATTTGTCTAATTTTCTCATACCATTTTTTATATGTACTTAAATTCTTCTAGGAAGTTGCTATTAAAAGAATGACAGCTACAAAAACAAAAGAGTTTATGTCAGAGATGAAAGTTCTGTGCAAGGTTCATCATGCTAATCTGGTAATTTCCATTTTGATCCAAATAAAATGTATGCTTTGATTTTGGAGTCAATTGCCTGCTTGTTTCAAAAGTTTGAGTCGTATTTTTGATTAATTTTGTCAAGGTAGAATTGATCGGCTATGCAGCTAGTCATGATGAGCTTTTCCTTGTTTATGAATATGCTCAAAAGGGTTCACTCAGAAGCCATTTGCATGATCCTCAAAATAAGGGTAAGATTATGCATCTATGCTTTGGCATGTGAAATTATTTTCAGAGTAATTTTGGTACCTAACTACTTACAGCAATTTGCTTGTTCATTGTGATGAGATGTACAACTTTGCGATAAGAGAGTCAAGTTAATAATTGATGTTGCAGATGGTCAGCCTGCTGATATGTCATTGTGATGAACTTTCTAATGTGTTGAAGTTCTTGAACGAAATTCCAAGTGGTGTCATTACTGAGAAATATCCTAGATTGCTGGAAGATGAGGCTTGAATTGATGTCAGGACTGCCAAAATTTCATGTTTAATTACTTGAAAAAGCTATGCATATATATAGTTCAAGACCATGATCATGACCATTTTTTGTCGTGCTTGTAGGTCATTCCCCACTTTCTTGGATCATGAGGGTCCAGATTGCTCTTGATGCTGCTAGGGGCCTTGAATACATACATGAGCACACTAAAACTCATTATGTCCACCGAGATATCAAGACAAGCAACATTTTACTTGATGCTTCCTTCAGAGCAAAGGTAATAACAAATTTAGACATCATTCCCTCATTTCTAAATCTTTTGCATTTGTTGATTGTCACAGATCTCTCTGTCTCTTTAGATTTCAGATTTTGGGTTAGCAAAACTTGTTGGAAAAACAAATGATGGAGAAGTTTCAACAACCAAAGTTGTTGGTACATATGGATATCTTGCTCCAGAGTAAGTAGTTTCCACTAAGAAGTTTTTCAAATTTACTCCTCCTGCATGGAAAGAGAATAAAAACAAATAACATTTTCTGTTTCTGATATTTTGCAGATACTTGAGTGATGGCCTTGCAACGACCAAAAGTGATGTCTATGCATTTGGTGTTGTCCTTTTTGAGATTATATCAGGGAAGGAGGCCATTGTTCGAACAGATGGCACAATGACAAAAAATCCAGAAAGGCGCTCACTGGCGTCCGTAGTAAGTTTTGCTTATAAGACATCTTTGTGAATTACAGTACAACATGCTTATAGTTCTGCCTTGCTTTTCCGAAAATGTAGTTGAGGGCTTGGGTAACTTCAGCAGTTACTCATGATCATCATATATGCATTAAGGGCTCAATGTAACATTGTTGCAAATGACATAATTTATTCATGAGCACCCCTCCCCTAAAAATAATCAATTGAGTTCCCAAGCTAGGTCTGTTGAGTAAAGATTATTTTGTCAGACAATATGCAAAACAACATTTTAAATATAAAAGTTACAATGATGGCATTATGTTATAAATTATCTGTAACAAATTGTCAATGTCAACCTCTACCAAGATGGTTGAGTTGTTATATATAATGAGCAAGCATATACGGGGTTGTTTGGAATTGTTTTTGTTTTTGTGTTTTTGAAAATTGTTTTGGGTAACAATTAATGAAACCAACTAATTACAATTGTCTCATCGCATTCTTTCTTGTTAAAAATAGAATTTTAAAAACATCTTTCAGCTGTTTTCTAATTTTTGCTTTTAAAACACAAAAATCATTTTTGTTTTTAAAATAAATCTGAAAAGAATAACCAACCAAACAAATTTTTTTCATTTTTTGTTTTTAAAACTGAAAATTGTTTTGCAAAACACTCTCCAAACAGCCTCGTAGAGGAGGGACATGTGTTGAATGTGGCCATAAATGAATTTGGAGATATAGAGACTTAGAAGTTTGAAGTTTTTTCAATTGATAATAGCTTGGAGCTGTGAAGTCAGTATCATATCATTCCAGATAATGGTTGGATGGATCTAGAAGGATTAAAGGTTGGCCCTACATAAAAGAAAGAGATGATGGCAACCTTAGTGTCACGCTAAGGCTCGCCCTCCACTCACATCATATCTATGAGGGCGGTCCGATGCACGAGGCTTCCATCAAGTGGGGTCTAGGGAAGGTAGATGTACATAGCCTTACCTTCGCTTTGTGAAGAGATTGTTTACAGGATTTAAACCCGTGATCTTCAGGTCACAAGAAAGTAACCTTATTGTTGCAACAAGGCTCACCCTCACTCACATCATATCTATATTAGTTAAAAAATGGTTCAAAGGGTTACCACAGTTGTGCACTTGTAAACCTCATATCAAATGTGATGAGATTTTATTGAATATTTTTCTGTGGTTTTTTTTTCTCTGTGTAGCTTATATTTAAAATTAGGCTTAAATATGTGCTTTTCTCAGTATTAGGCGTTGATCTTGTACTTTTTACCCCTCTATTTTCTCAGAATTTAGTTTTTGACAGCGTGCACTCTAATTTTTTTTTGCAATTGCAGATGTTGGCAGTTCTAAGGAACTCACCTGATTCCATGAGCATGTCAAGCATGAGAGATTATATTGATGCTAATATGATGGATCTGTATCCCCATGATTGTGTATTTAAGGTAAGTTAGTTTATCCATTTTCACCTATTATGCTTACGGTTTAGGATATTTTGATCTTTTAACCAGGAAAATTGAAAATTGTTCAGTTCGGAGCCTAATTTAAGTAATTCTTTTTACATACCTGACCTAGGAATCTGTACAACTGTGTAATTTCTCTTATTATAATATAATATTAGGGTTAGGGTAGTCCTAGTAAAGAGAGTAGGCCAATAATTAGAGGTTAGAGGAAAGGAAAAAAAAACTAAATACAAAACAGTTAAGAAAGATTCAAGGCCTGTTTGGTTTTCATTTTTTGTGTTATTTGCTTTTAAGATTTTGTGAAGGAAATAGTGGAAACATGAAATGAAAAGAGGAAATAGGATTTTATTTTCACTATTTCCTTCACTAGATATTGAAAACAGAAAACATAGAAAATGAAAATAGAAACCAAACAGGCCTGAGATTTTTTGGGTATGTTTGGATTAATAGAATTGGGTGGAGCAGAGCGCAGTGAGCTTTTAAGTTATTCCATTGTTTGGATATGCAAAATTTGGATGGAATGGAGCAAAGATTGATGGACTCTATTCTATCCAATTCCATTAGTTCTTCACAAATTTCTTCGCCCCCCTAAATTGGGAGGAATAAGATGGAACACAAGTTACCTAAACAATGGAGTGGAGTAATTATCCCACTTTGCTCTACTCTATTCTATTCCGCTCCGTTCCGCTCTACTACACTCTACCAATCCAAACATACCCTTAATAATTTGTCCATAGTCATCTCTAAAATGAGTGTCTCAATAATACAGCAGTTTGCTTGAGATTTTATTTTATACTCATTCTTTTGTTTGTTTTTTTGGTGTATTTCTGTGCATAGATGGCCATGCTAGCAAAGCAATGTGTGGACGACGATCCCATCTTACGACCTGACATGAAACAAGTTGTGATTTCCCTCTCACAGATTCTCCTTTCTTCTGTTGAGTGGGAAGCAACTCTAGCTGGGAATAGCCAAGTATTCAGTGGACTTGTTCAGGGAAGATAGTTTACACAGCAGGATCTTTTTCACTCACTATTTCAACAGGATTCCTTTTTTTCTGTATCCTGCTTTATACCCTCTTTTTTTTTTTGGGTTGATAATTATGTATCCATAGAAGCAGATACTTATGGTGATGGTCCTATTAGGTCAGTATCTATTTTTGGCCATTTATTTGCCTGAATGTCCTAAAAAGCTATATCTTGATTTTGGTTATATGTATTGCACTATGTAGAAATTTTGGATGTAACTTAGAATATGTGATGGTGGAGTTAGTAAGTATTTCATTGCTAATTACACATTAGTTGTAATTCGAAGTTAATCTATGTATGTTTATATTCTTTGATTCCTTGCATTTTCTTCTGTTCTAATGTTCCCTTTGGCTTTTTGTTAAGGCATGATGTGATTGTGATTATGCTAGCCCGTTTTAACTTGGGTTTCCCTGCCCCTTCATGATGCCATATGCCAGGTTGTTTGTGTTAATTGTATTGAACCATATTTCAGCATTTTTAGATCTGCTTCATGATGCAGCCGCTGCCTTTTTTACCTGAAAATATAAGGGGAAATCATTAATCACTAAAAAGGCAAAATACAGGGACCTCCCTTAGGCTCCATTAATATTATATTTACCTCACCTTTCTTATCTCTAATAACTTTTTCAAGTTTCCTTAATTATCCTTCATTAGGAAAAAAAAAAACCCACCCACAACCCCAACCCAACACCACCCAAATCAGTAGTGCATTCCCAATCCCTCAATCTTGAGAGGTCCAAAGATACAAGGATACGTGCACCTAAGCTCTACCTCCACCACTGTAGCACTCTGCCTCCGCCACAATGTGCAACTCTGCCTTACACAACCACCTCACCTTGAACTAGATTTGAACTCAGTTATGCCCAGCCACTGCAGGTAACATGTAAAATTGGGCAACTGCAGAAGCATGTTTTGGTTGTAGTGTCATCGGATTGGTCCGTAATGTGTTTGGATTCCAACCTCCAAAAGTTGTGGAAAAATAATTCACAAGTTGTGGTTGCTATTTGGTATTTTAGATCTGGCATTTCTTAGGATGGAATTTTCACTTAATCATTTTGATAATACTTTTATATTGTGTTGAGTTTGCCAATTCCTTTAGTGCTATGTTATGTTAACAGGAAGTGTTGACGTTGTTGTTGGTGGTGGTGTTTGTTGTAGTTTGCGAGAAGCTATGGTTAGTGTTGTCACGATGGCTTGCGACTATTGCCTGGAAAAGGTGCGGCAAAGTTGTGTCGACGGCTAGTTGTTGGGCTAATGCAGGTGACAATTGCAAGATTGGTGGTTGCCATGGTTGGAAGAGGGAAGGTTAATGAGGTTGTGTGGGGATGGAGAGTTGGGGAAGAGATTTTAATCAAAATGATAAAATGGTCTTTTAAATTTGTTTTAAATTTATAGGGAATATTATGGTAATGAGTTATAAGCAATTAAGGGGGGTAAGTGTAGTATTAAAATTTATAAAGGATAAGTACAATATCAAAAGGTCTTATGGGAGGTTTATGTAATTTCCCCACATTAAAATGTTTAACTATATTAGTGATTTTTTAGATTAATTTTAATATATTATAAGGAGGTTTATAATAATAATAATAATATATTACTATATCTTCTAGTTCAAGTTTACCCTAGTCACATCACACCCCTAGCTACCATCTTAGCCAAATGTCCAACCATTGCCTCACTCTAAACCTATGCCACCCTTGGGCCATTACCACCTTCCAAATCCATTTAGCCTGAAGTGGACTCTCCTCCAATGCCTATTCCTTCACTACCTCGGCCCTTATGCCACCCTTGGGCCATTACCACCTTCGAAGCCCATTCAACTTGAAGTGGACTCTTCTCCAATGCCACTACCTTCGACCTTGCCTCCTAAGCTTGATCTTCCTATCATTTTTTTTTTTTACAAGAGAAAGGGAATAAAAGCAACAAACTAAACTCGCATGAATCTACGCCTGATAGAGTCCTTATGCAATCCATGCAACAACTAATAAGGAGGGTCAGTCCAAAAATGAGTCCAGAACCAGCCTTTTTTAGCCATTAAATCCATACAATGGTTTGCTTCATGCAGAACGTGAGTGAGTGACAACCCATTCACGAGTCATCAAGGAACTAATGTCCGCAAGGAGGATAGCACATGTATGGCGGCTATGTCATCTTCCATTGTAATAAGAGTAACTGTATAAAGAAAATCACTTTCACACCAAACGTTATGAAAGCCATTGTCCCAAGCAAGTAGTAATCCATATATAATTGCCCAAACTTCAACAAACAATACAGAGACATTCCCAAGCAAACCAGAAAATCCACCACACCAGCCCCCATAATCATCCCTAAAAACATCTCCAAAGCTAGCCCGAGCATCAACATTAGTGCTAGTCCAACTTCTATTCATATTCATCTTCGCCACCCCATTATTGGGTTTCTGCCACCAAACTTCTCAAGGTAGATTGTTTGGCATTGCATTGCACTGTTAAATAAATTAGTAATATTTCTAAAAAAAACAACATTGGACAAACATAATTGCTCGACAGTCACCCCGACAGCATCAACTGATTGTGCCTTCTCCAAACCCACCACAAAGTACCAACAAAGTTAAGGTGAAAGTAATTTCGTATATGATGCTCCTACCATGTATCTAAATCCTCAAGGAAGAAGTTGCTATCTAAACCAAAACTTAAAGAACACCAAATCTCAAGAGAATAACAGGAATCCCTAACACAATGAATGATGTCCTCGTCTCTACCATGACAACGAGAGCACATAGGTGAGGATGTAACATGACGTTGAAAGCTGAATTTATTAGTGGGTAAGGTACGTGTTTGATTTGCCAAATAAGTAGGCAAAACTTTTCAGGAACATTTAACTTCCAAATCCATTGCCATAAGGAATCATCTTCCATTACAACATGACGCCTCAATAGCCAAGAATATCCACCCGCGACGTATAAACATCGATTCCTGGCATTCCAAACCTAAGTGGGATCGCAAGACCCACAAAAAGAAAGAGATCGTTGCTGAAGGAACAACTAAGCTTCTAAAAGAATCTACGTATAAAGTCTGCTGAACTCCAGGAATCTTTAGCCCACAGGTCATGTACTTGTAAGTCAGATTAGAAATATGCACAAAATTCACAACGTCCACCATTTTCTTCCCATGGAACCAATTATCAAACCACATCAAAATCTCTCTTGATCCCAAAAAGGAGAAGCCCTCCTTGAGCGGAACAACAACCTTCAAAATGCTACGCCATAAATTGGACTTGTTGCTGAGTTGAGGAGGATAAAAAATATTCCCTTGAAAGAGATATTTTGCTATGAGAACTGGAGTCCAGAAGTGATCACTCTGTTGATTAGTCAAAGTCCAAATAGTTTCCCAGAAGTGCAACATTGCAATGGCTAGCTTGCTGAATTCCTAGTCCCCAAAAGCCTTAGGCTTAGTTAAAACTTCCCAAGAAATAGGGTGAAACCCGCAGCCTTAGGTATGTGATCCCCAAACAAAATTTCTGACATAACGGTCAATAGAAGTACAAACTCTTGAGGAACCCAAGTAGTCTGCATTGTATACAGGAGGGAATCTAACACTGACTTGGCTAAACAAATACACCCTGCCTGTTGAGTAGATTCTTTTTCCATGTTGCCAACTTTGTTTCAAATTTCTCCATGAGTGGATTAAAGATAGTCCATGTAACACTTCCTTGAACAAGCTAAATACCCAAATAGCACCCAAGGGACCTTGTAAAATGAATAGTAGAACAACAACTAATGGATTCCCGTTTCGTACGAGGTAAATTCTTAGATGCCAAACCTCGAATTTTTCAAAATTAATACAAAGGCCTAACATCTTGCAAAAATCTTCCATCGTGCCCATTACACAACGAACCTTAGACTTTTTACCTTTACAAAAATGAAGTACATTCATTTGCAAACAACAAATAGGAAATCCTAAGCCCTCCCCTAGAAAAGTGAATAGGTGTCCACAAACCACTCGCCACCTTCTCATGAATTATGACCGAAAGCTTCTCCATACATAAGACAAATAGATAGGGTGACATGGGATCCCCTTACGAAGACCTCTAGAAGGATGGATTGGGTCCAGTTTGCCACCATTCTAAAGGAGCGTAGCTGGGAAGAAGAAATACAAAACATAATGAGGTGAATAAGGGGGGGGAAAACCAAAGTCTTTCAACATTGCCTCCACAAAACTCCGCTCAATCCTATCAGAAGCTTTTTTCAAATCAATCTTGAAGGCTATCGCTCCTTGCTTACTCTTAGAGAGTGCATCCAATGAAGAACTTCCTGAGCCAATATAATATTGTCTCTGGTTCCTAACCAGGAATAAATCCCACTTAAGAGGACTAACCAAATTAGCAAGAAGAGGATGAATATAATTGACTACCACCTTGATCACCACATCATAGATAACATTACAGAGACTTATAGGCCGAAAACTCTTGAAATTCATTGGATGATCAATCTTAGGAATTAAAACCAATAATGTCTCAGCCAAAGAAAGGTCAAAGTCACCTGTGATGAAAGCATTGCAAACTAAATTTAAAACGTCTTCCTTACAATATGCCAATCCTGCCTAAAAGAATGCGTGAAAACCGTAGGACGAGGGCCTTATAAGGTTACATCTCATCACTGCCTTAGTCACCTCAACCATTGTCACCCTTCACTCCAGAGTATCACAATCAATTGAAGAAAGAGTCTGCATGTGCACTTGATGACAAAAATCAATATTAGGCCTCCCCTCCATTGAAAAAAGGGTAGTATAGAAATTTCTAGCTTCACCCACGAGAATGTCAGGATCAGTACACCATGCCCCCTACATGTAACCCATGAATTTTATTTCTCCTTCTACAAATCACAGTCTATGCATGGAAAAATCTAGTATTTCTATCTCAAACCGAATGTTGTCCTCTCTTGATTTTTAGTACCACAACATCTCCTCTTGGTGTAGAGTAGCATCGTAATCACGGAAAGCTAAATCTCCAATTGCCGCAAGGAGGAAATATCCCAAATTTCTAATTCACACTGAACACCACATATTCTTGCCTCTAACTCCTTTTTGTGTTTTAAAATATGCCCAAAGACCTTATGATTGAATTTTCTCGAAGCCATCTGAGTAAGAAATAAATACTTCCAACCTATCCAAGGCCTTCATGCCAAGACGTCCTTATCACCTCCTCATAATCAACATGCATGGCCCATGCAACCAAGAACCGAAAAGGGTTTCTCGTGACACTCAGTCACCAACCTTTCATTTGAACAAGCACAGAAGCATGGTCAAAGAAAATACAGGGGAAGTTTTCAATAATAGCATCACAAAATCTATGTCTCCATGCTAGATTAGAGAGAGCTCTATCCAATTTTTAAGCCATAGACCGAACCCTTGCAGACAAAACCACATATAACGTTGTCTGGAGCTCCTAAGTCCAGTAAACCACAAACATCAATAATTTCTAAGAACCTAATCGCTCGATTACTAATAAAAGCACCACCATTCACCTTTGATGGCACTATAACTTCATTAAAGTCACCAATTAAAAACCAAGCCCCATCAATATTAGTCTGGATGCTACACAAATGGGACCAAAGACTAGCTCTATGAGTAGGGATTGTGCTTCCATACACAACATTACACACCCAAGTGTTACCACCTAGCAAACTCCACCAAACTCATGAATGTTTAGCACCCTCACTTGAGCATTAACCTAAGCCAATAACACCCAAATACCGTTTAAGTGCCCTATAGCCTCAAAGATGCCTTTGCAGAGTACCCAACCTTTCCCAGAAGGATTTTACATTATTGTATTGAGTGTAAGTTTCCAATACAATAAAAACTTCTGGCTTATACTTCCTCACAACCTCCTTAACATGCCGCTCACCCCTCACATTCACTCCCTTTTGAACATTTCAAGAAATAATATTCCAGTCCACAAACACCATAATCATAGATAAGAATATTCAAGTGTCCAAGCCACCAAAACTCATATTGATGCATTAGATTGCGGAAGAATTTCTCGTTCCTCAAGGATGGAAACTTTGGTGTCAGAACATCTTTCCCCTAATCTGAAGAGATAATTATTAAGAATCATTTTCTCAATAGGTGATTCTCCCACCCTCTAACACTTTGAAACAACCTTTGTGGACTCACAGTGCCATTAGAGTTATTCGTTGATGCTCCTGAGTAAGCTAACTTCCAGGTTGCTTGGTTGCACTGAAAATCACATGTTGACGGGTTTGGGCTTGGGTCTTAAGAAGAGACAAATGCCCCTTACTTTTGGCGTGGCTTGAGAGTGCCGATTATAAGTGAGAGGACCCACTTCTAGTGGCATTTCCAGTGATGATTCACTTAACACTCCCTTGTCTTTCCTATTACCTAATATTTTCGGTTTCACCCTAGCTCCTTTCCTTTTTCTCCATTTTCTTTCCATGTTTAGGGATCACCTTTTTCCAATCAAAATCATCCTTATTTAAAGATAAATCCCTTACAAATTGGTCATCAATCAACTCCAGAGTTTTCTCTTGGTTATGGCTATTCTCATTCAAACCCCGAGCACCCTTTACCGACATTGGGGTAGGCGGAGTATCTTTCATTGGCATACTAGGGTTCTCATGTTTGTCCCCATCCACAAATATTGGTGTATTGCAATTAGAGTCTTCTCTCGTTGGCACTCTCTCGCAGCCACGCCATGACCACGATGCCACCAAGGGTAGTAGCACGCCATCATTGTCGGTCCATTTCCCCTTGGATACATGCTTGTGCCATCGATCTATCCGCTTGTCACCATACATGCTTGTGCCACCATGTACCTTGCCTCATTGAGCCACCTAAAGCTCCGACCGCCAACTCCTAATCGCAGCCGCACGCTAGAGCAAACCATCGCCGATCTCTTCCTCTGGGGAGCACCGCCGCCATTCACGCACCAGCCTCCACTTTGAAGTCGTTGCTCTACGCGAGCGTCGCGCAACTTCCACCCTTGCTAGATCTCCTATGGTGCCTCCAGCCATTCCGTCGCTAAACCGCCATGAAGCTCCGCCTCCGCTGTGTCCCTTTGGCTTCAGATCCATCTTCTTGGTTTTGGTTATGGCTTGCTAATGTTCGCTTCATCGACAAATCTAGCATCTGATTTGGATCTTAGATTGAAACATAAGTTGCAAAGGCAGAAAGCACACAACCACTCTCTTTGATTCTCTTCTTCAAGCTTAAATCTTCAGATCGGTAAGAGAGTCCACCATGCTTGTTTCTTTGTTAAAGCATCACTATGAGGAAGGAAGAGAGGAGACCAGGTTGTATCTCAAGTAAATCAGACACCCAAAATTTTCATAACTCTTATTTTCTTATGGCTGGATAAAATGGTATACTTGTAGATCGGAGGTTGTCAAATCATATGAATGTCCTTTAAATTCCAACTAAACTAAATGAGGGAGAAACACAGTGAGGCGGTGAGTGAAGGTGAGATCCTGTGAGTGAGGGGCAGAACATAGAGGGCCTATATAAGGTCATAGAAAAGTCTCTTTAAGAGATAAGGTGATGGGATCGCCTAGCTTTGGTAGAGGGGAAACAAGGCAATGTGGCTCCATTGACGGTGAAAGTCTCTAGGAATGTAAGTGTCTCCTGGTAACACCATATCATGATGTTCTAGTGATCAAAACGCTAAGGAAGAAGCTAAGTCACTCAATTATGGTTTATCGTTTAAAGAGTGTATGGAAGTTGCGCGTGGCTACAATGTTATGGATGTTGGTTTTGGTTACTTTCTAGTCAAATTCGATTTGTTGGAGGATCGGGATAAGGTTATAATAGGTGGTCCATGGATGATCATGGGGAGCTACTTGGTTGTGAAAGAGTGAACACCAGAATTCAAGCCATGTGAGAACTCTTTTGGTACATCTATGGTCTGAGTCAGGTTCAGGATTAAACATATGGTATTATCATGAGAAAGCAATTCGTAGGATTGCATTAGTAGTGGGTAAACCTATAAAGGTAGATGAGATGACACAAACAGCTAAGAGAGCCAAGTTTGAGAGAGTTTGT
This sequence comes from Dalbergia oliveri, assembly GCA_030441495.1. Classification (NCBI taxonomy): domain Eukaryota; kingdom Viridiplantae; phylum Streptophyta; class Magnoliopsida; order Fabales; family Fabaceae; genus Dalbergia; species Dalbergia oliveri. The sequence continues at coordinate 4,126,484 of JAMLFY010000016.1, forward strand.
GTGGAAATTGACCTCTCCTCCTAGTGGTGCGATGCATTATTGTGGATGATCATTACTATGATGTTACTTATGAGAGTTTGCACCTTATTTGTGTCATATGTAACTGCTATGGCCATAGATCCCTATAATGAATAAAAAGTTGTAATAAAGTTCATGCACCTAACTTAAATTATAAAAAAGTGAGATTAAACAAAACATTTCTCAATTTCTTTTTATGTGAGTACACAAATAAAAAGGAGCTAACAACCATTTTATATTAATACCTTTGCTTGAACTTAATTGAACTCATTTTTTGTCCAATCACAAAAGAATAAAAGTCTAACATGATGAGCTTTGAAGATAATTTGACATCGTGATTGAGTTTTTAATCTCAAAGGAGTTCAAACTAACCCATATGGAGTTAGAAATAGATGAGAGCAAGGAATATTTCAGAATTCTCACCTTTTTTTTTTATAACGGTGGTTAGGGTTAAGGACTTGATTATAAAATTTTATGTACTACTATAAGGGCATGATTATAAATTTTTAAACTTTATGACCTAATTGAAGTTTTGGTGAAACTCTAGGGACTGACATATTAACTAAACTTTGTTGTTGTTGTTGTTCTTGTCATCATCATTGTCGTCATAGACCAATTTGTCATTTATGTATGATCAATAAATAGAATTGATTAAATACCAATTTGTCTCAATTGTAAATTATGTATGATAATTTGGGTGTTTCCTAAAAATATATTATTTAACTAAGAAAATGTTCGTTTTTAAAAAAATAATTTTGATACATTGGTAGTGTGGAATTTTACATATTTATCCAATCATGTATTGTTATATTAGCAAATATGATTAGCCATGACCTTGACACTATTTGAAAAGTCTTGCAAATCAATATATTTGATTAGATGATAGTGTAAAACTTTTTTACATTAATGGTGTGTTTTTTTGGTTACATGTTAATGGTGTGTTTGGTTGAAGAGTAAAAATGAGGGTAGAAACTCCCTAAAATGAGAATTTTATATATGGAGTTTATCTAAGAGATTTTTACCTTCATTTTTATCTTGAACCAAACATACCCCTAAAAAATCAAACAAAATACTCCCTCCAATTCAATACATCTATCATTTTTTGACTTTTTGTGGTTTCAAAATATTTATCCATTTATAATATCTATGTAGCATTATCTTTTTCTTGTCATTTATATCTTTAATAATGAGGAGAGTAATAACGATTATACTTAATTTTGAGAAAAATAATGAGTGTAATACTAATAGAAATTTATTTTCTATACAAGAACAGTTTGGTCAACTCAATTTTTTATGGTCAACTTAAATAATTTTATTTATTTACCAAATTTGTTTCCGTACTTTAAATTGAGTGTCATTCTTTCATTCTAAATTTTTTCTTATCTCCTTTAATTTGTGTATTGTTTGACTTAAGAGGATTATGTTTTGATCTTTACCAATGATAAGCTGAAAAGAAAATTAATGATGTAAAAGAGAGAATTTAACTAGCAATGAGAATTCAACATGATCAATTGACCATATTACGTCAAAAATGACACTAAAGGATTCCATTCACGCTCCATTGAAGTGAAGGGATTAGGAGCAATGAGAATAATAAAATTGTATAATAAATACATACCACATATCTTATCACTATTATATATTTATTACATCTAATAATAATAAGATATATAATGTATATTTATCGTGCAATTTGTGTATGACATTAGTCACATTGAAGAGCGTATGAGTCCACTAGTCAGTACTAAACTAGTAATAAAGGGTAAAATGGGGAAAAGAGGGTGTGGTTTATGAACCCGCTTTGTCGAAGGCAGAGGCCAAAATTCAAAAAGCACTGAAAACAAACACAGCACAGGACACTCACCGAGAGAGAGAGAGAGAGAGATGAAGGGGAAATCAAAATCAGCAGCGAGGAAGGCGTTGAGAGATGTATCCAACAACAACAATGGCCCTGCAACCACTCTGAATAACAGCAAGAAGAATAAGATGAACATGGAATCTGAGAATATGATCAAGAACGATGATGGAGAAACAACAACGTCGAAGGGTGAACAAGATAACGCCCTCGATCACCTTCTTCTAGTTCAGTCCAATCTCTCTTCTCTTCTTCATCAGGTACCCTTCCTTCTAGTTACACTACTACCCTCTACCCTACTAGTAGTATTTCCACTTCAATTCTCAGTTTTCGACAACAACAACAACAACAAACCCATATATATATCTGCAGTATTTTCTGGGTAGGCCAACTTTGTGGATTTGATAGCACTTGTTTACTCCATTCACGGTCCAAATTTTGTGACTTTACTAGAGGAAGATAAGTACCCAATCACTTCAAAACAAATTGAGCATTTTTTTTTTTTTTTATTTTTAATTTCATGTGATGCTTTTGTCTTGCAGATTTGCAGATGCTTTTATTTGCTAAGCTTTATTGATAACCTAAATAAATGGATATGCCCCCTCTCTTTTTGGTTGGAGGCTTCTTGTTCTTGTTGTTGTTCACTGTTTTCTCACTTGAATTGATTAAGCACCGTGGATATGCGGCCCCCCCCCAAAACAAAAAAAATCTTGCAGCAAACAAGTATTACAACTAACATGGGGAATTTCAAAGGCCATTTATTTATTTATTTATTTTTCGACTTTTTCTGATCAGCATCATAGGGAGGAGGATAATTTAATTATCAGCCCGAAACAATCATATTCATATAGGCTACTGCACCACCAAATTTCTTTTTCCTTTTGTTTCTTTTAGGTTTTAACATCTTCTTCTTTGCTGCTCAAGAATCAATACAATGCTCATCACTATGAATTATTGCTAATGAATGACAACTAGTCACAGTGCATATCTCCATTATTCTAAGACTTGGTTTGGTATTACTCTGGCTTTTTGAGAACTGTTGAGCTTTTTGGGATCTCAAAACTATTCTCAAAAAACTATAGTAGTATAGTTTGGTAAAATAATGTAAAAATTGCTTTCAGTTAGGAGAAGGCGTCATAATGGTGTTTGATAAATATATGATAATTTTGCTCTTAGAATCCAGAATGACTATCATAGATATAGATATTAAAAAGGATAATTTCTATTTTTATTGTTATTAATTAGAGTAACGTTATATTAGTCTTTTAGGGTTTGGAGAGCATAAGCAAGTTCTGAAAAGCACCCTATGAGGTGCTCTCAAAAGCACCATTGAATCTTAAAAGCCAAGAGGAAAAAATTGGTTTATGTTTTTCATAAGCAAGAGCACCCCTTTGGAGAGCATTACCAAACCAAGCCTGAGTACCACTTCTTCAACTCTGTTCTGTTGTCCTGGCAAATCTGTTAATCCAGTGACACACTGCTTTTACCAACTAGCACATGTGCAACGGAGCACACACTGCTTTTACCAAGTAGCACATGTGCAACAGAGCACATAGAGTAACACAGTTCTCTTATCTTTAGTGCTTTTCTGTTGGTTCAAACAGATGGAGGACTTTCCTGGTTACATGTTATGAGTTTATTGTCTTTGTGGTCTTACAGTATGTTCTGCTGAAGAGTATTTAGTTTCTTTTAATTGGCATTTTCTTGATTGCAGTAAAAATCATACTTGAACTAATGGCTTGGATTTGAATGGCAGGTTGATGAGCTTGTTGTGCAAGCATTTAAACTCAAGAGTGTAAGCAAAGAGGGGAGAAAAGAAATTGAGTCTTTCTTGCATGTCTTGTCTGACATGCTTTCATCTTTGAAGGTCCAAGCTCTATTTGCTTCTGTACTTGATATCTTCTTATAATCTGATTTCAAAACTGAACGCTGGGTGTTATTTCTGAATGTAGCTTTGGGTTCCCAGATTCCAAAACGCACTCTCCTCGCCCTCAGTAGAGTCCGAAAGTCTGCCACAACTGGCTTTGAAGGGTAAAACAGTTGATTCTGAGGATATCAATGAAAGCGATGTCAGTGACGGTCTTGGAGAGCCTACAATGGACTCTTTGATTTCTCCTTCTCCCCTTGTGTCATGGCATGCCAACTGTACCATTCAGAGAAGTAGACAAATGTTTATGCTCACACCTCTTCCAATATCAAAGAAACTATCATCCAAATTCCAAGAACCACCTAAATCAGAGTTCAATAAGTTGGCTTCCTCCACTAATGATGTTGAAACATCAACCTTTATAGCCTTCTCTAGAGATATGAATGATTTGTTAAACAGTGTTGTAGTGAAGCCAACTCCAGCCAAGCCTTCCCCTTCTGCTGCAATTGAAGAGGCAAACAATCCAGAGCATGGATTAGTCTCTTCGACACTTTTGCCTAAAAGAGACAGCTCCATACTTGTCACGATGACTCCGTGCTTTAAGATGTCGCCCCAAAATCTTGTGTATTGCTTGAACCAATATCTGAAATCCACCATCTTGGTAATGTGAAGTCCCGCAAGTCCACTCCCTTTCCTGTTGGGATTCATTACAGTGATTCAGAAGATTCTGAGTCTCCTAGTAGCAGTGCTTCACATGGTCTGGCATTGAAGCATCCAGAGCTCCTAGAAACACATCAGGTTTCAAAGCCAGGAATTGGAAAGAAAAGAATAGAAGCATCACCATATCATTGGCTTACATCACCCCTAAAACTTGTGTTTTGCTGGAGCCACCTGATGAGAAATCAGTGGACTTGGAAATGGCTGATAGTGAATCTTGTATACAGATACCTGGGTCTATTCTTAACCACCAAATCAGCAAATTGAAATATGTGGTTTCCAAAGACCATAATCAAACCAAAAAGTCAAGTAAACAAGGTAGTGTGCTCAATCTATTATATTTGCATTCTGACTTCTTGGACTAATATGGGTTGCATACTTGATAATAGCCTTTTGTTTATATTCTGGTCAGATCATATTGGTGGCAACTTGTCACACATAGAGAACACTCCCATGTGGCAGGAGCCTGAAAGCTCTTTCCGAACAGGGAAACGTCCTGGTGAAACTACTTTGAAGAAGGAATTATGGACCAAGTTTGAAGCAGCATCCTCTTTTGGGTTTCAACCCAAGTTGCCCACTGTTGAAAAGGATACTCAGAAAGGGTTTCTTGACCTTCTGGAAGAAGCTTCTTGTGATGAATAAAATGAAAACGTGAAAATGTCGGGATCTAAGCAAACAAATAACCCCTCTCATTAGAAAATTTTAATGTGTAATTGCCGGTTTATGTTAGCATAGAGGCCGGGTGGATACTTTCCTAGTTCCACCAAAAGGGCAGAAGCATATATGTATACTTGGTGGGATGCCTGCTAAAATCGTGCATTTTGTTTTCTCTTATTCTACTTGTATCTGTTATTATTTTCTGCTTAATTACAACAGTTTTTCTATTGAAAAATGTTATTTGTACTCATAATTTCTGAAATATCATGCTAACATAGTACAATTTATTATTGGATGGGGTATAGATTCAATGTGATGTTCTACAAATTATGAGTACAAACATTGTTCATTGATAAATTTGTGCATATTCTTAGAACATATTTAATGTGGATATCCATACAACAATTTTCTAAGTAATGAGTTACTTTTAAGTAGGTGGGTGGTTTTTTTTTGGGTCAAAATTGACAAGTTGGGTTTAACATGACCTTATTGTGAGCCAAACAACAGACTTCAATGTTTTGTATAGAATCTTACTGATTTTAGGCCTGGCTCTTTTACAACTTCTAAACAAATCAAATAGATTAGAACCAAAACAAGATCACCGATCAGATCTACTGGAGATAGATGAATACTATAATATAGTAGTATTGTTAACTTTGATGACATGGGTTGTAAATCTTCTCCGGTTATCAGAATAACTGCATAGAACGCAGCTTCTCATCCAATGAATTAAACCTGTGGAGTTATATATATTTTTTTCCCTAATATTTTAGTTCATTAGTTATCACGGTTAGAGTCCACCTGTGGTTTCCACCGCTAAAGCGTAAATGCCTCCCAAATCAACTACTACAAGAGATGCAATTCCTCATCGTAGGATTAAAACTTGTTGAAATTTTTATTCTAATACTTCGACATACTGGAAATTTGTTCACTTTAATGCCAAAAGAGTAGCTTATCTCTTGTCCAGGTAGTGAGATTTCATTCACCGTAAACCATCCTCCACCTTAGCCAGCGTATGTACACGTTAGTTTTACAAGCAAACTTAGGCTTGAGCTCATGCAATGTACTTTGGGAAATTAGGATTTCAAAATATCATAGCATCAATATTGGTGGGAACAAAAACTAACACATCAGTATCAGAATGCCACGACAATATTGGAAGAAAGAATATTCACTAGCGAGCAAAAAACGTTCACTAAGTAAAAGCATTCAGAGCAATGACAAAATTCCATTTAGTCTAACATGCATTTTACATTAAATTATTTCTCAACAATTTCTATTTTCATTGTATTGAAATGAAAATCTATACTGATTTAAAAGCATCCTACAATCTGAAAGTATACGCATGGGGTTAAAATGGACATTAAAAAAAAGAGATTTGTCATTGATTATCCTTCATTAAAGCACCAAGGCCTCAATAAACTCAGCCATCTGCTCCAACTGCCCAATCCAAGCAACCACTTTAATGGGCAAATTTGCAACAAGGCAGCAGCATTTGCATCAAAGAATCAATCATACATGTCATCTTCAGCTCCACTAGATTGATAATTGTCCTGGTGCAGTGCAGCTCGATGATGATGTTCGAGATCATCATCCATTTCTAAACCCCTCTATTTGAAGAACTGCCTTTTGAACTTGTATAAACCTTGAATGCATCCTGGTATATAGGACATTATTTTATAAGTTCAAATGTAAATGAATGACAAGGTTAAAGAAAAATTCAGTTTCATACCCAGACTCCTTCCGCTCAATTGCTGCAACACTTGATCTACGCCTGACAGTCACTTTAGAAGGCACTGGAAATTGCTCAACCTCATCATTTGATCTTCCCTCTTTAGCCCTCTTTTTTCTTAAAATAAGTTTTGTTGGAAGAGGCTGAATATCAATAATATAAAATTAACACATTGACACAGTAATCGAGAAACTATATGCCAGCAAATTAATTGAGAAAGGCGTAGATACGGGTTCCATGAAATACCAGATAACGTGCTTCTGACTCATCAAATGAAACTAAGAATGTTGTAGGATCATCTGCATCGTCACCCCGAACCTGATAAGATGTAAAAACAAAATTGTTAGATTAGTTTCAAAAAGAGGAATTTCTTTTTACACTTGGAGTGTGTTTGATTGGGGTAAAGATGAGGGCAAAAAATTCTGTGGATTTCACTCATGAATCTCATCCACGAAATTTTCACCATTGATGTAACTTTTACATTTCAATTAGCTACAGAAACTAGTAACAAAATCATGATGCAATTTTCAGGTAACAGTAACACTCTTTGAACTTCAAAAATCTTGCCACATACATCCCAGTGATACTCGAACCCATGAATACGAGACTTCTTCATTTTCATCATATATATCCTTTGATAGCTGCCATCACAAAGTTTATACAAATCCAAAAGTTAATCACAATTTTTATTTACCATAATGAGCATTTCAAAATTGAAATCTATATTTAAATTTGATGCATACCTGTCCCGGTGATGGGGCCATGTAAGCCAAAAATTTCTCAGGATTTGCAGGATCTGTGCCTGATGCAACATAACTTTTCATAATTGCCTGCAGGCAGTAGGAATAGAATCAGTCTCAGAATGCTTCACAGTCAGCATCACTAATCAACAGACTAACCAAAAAATCAGTCGCCAATTATATTTCACAAGTTGTTATTTGCAAACACACACACAACCAGAAGACGATCAATCAGCTAAGAAATTAATGACCAATAACTGTATTGTAGTAAGGGAAAGCATGGAATGTGAACATTCAAAAATAAAAAATAAAAGATCATTAGTACAGGTGCAATTGAGCCAACATTTTTTCTTGTACAACATGAAATAAACACATGCGTATATTACTATCCTTCAAAATAAACAAATGTAAGTTGTCTATTCCCAAAGTAGATTGCTCATCCACATATTACATAAAAACCACAAGAACAAATTAACAAGACAGGCATAGTAAGCAAACATTCATAGTCATAGGTATTATTATAAGGGCTTGATCAGCATTTCTCCAGATTTTAAACTTCCAAGTGGGGAAATGTTGAAGAAAAGCACATAAAGTAATTGATTATGAATGTAATCATCCTTGCAAGTTGCAACAAGATTACCTTTGATTCATAATCATCACGAGCAGATTTGTCCAACTTAGTATACATTTCTGAATCAGCTGTGGGAGCATTATCAAATGCTGCAACAACAAACTGATCATCGTACCTGCAAAGCAGTATAGACGGCAGCTTAGTTAATATGAAAAATTATGAATGTCATAGAGCTCATATCTTCTAGTATGAAAAACTTAAGGCTTTATATATTATATATTATATATTATTACTAAAGAAAGGCCAGTCAGTGGTATGTACAGTGTAATAATTCACTTGTATAATTAATGGTGCCATACCTATTTCTGTCAGGCAACAAAGGCATAACCTCGACAGGATACAAATGTTTGTTAGTTGCATGAACAGGGTGTGACTTAGCCGCTTCAAATGACGCTTCTATTTCCCTGATTTGTCTTTCCCTGACAGAGAGAAATCAATCAAAATTATAAAATACCTTAGTAATTTCTTTGTCAACAATACCTTAGAAAATGTAAATTACTGGGATGGACCAGCCCGTATATGCATACCTATTATTAAGATTTGCCAAAATGTTGCGGCCTCCCTTCATCTCTCTCAGCTCCTTAGCTTGTTTTTCAGTTAAAGACTACAACAAGAAGTTCATAAATGATAAGTTTTGCTCATAGAGAGAGTAATGCATAATTATATAGACATGTTCCAGTACCTGTTTTGTTGATTCCATGCTCAGAGGAGATATATACTGTGTTTTGACAAGCCAAGCTACACCTTTATCAGTAGGCCTTTCTTTTCTTTTTATGCCGTCTTTTTTTATAGGAGTAACTGCTTCGTCATTTCGCAACAAATCTTCATCTTCTGGAGCAAGAGGCGGTCTGACACTGGGAGGACTGTAAGACAGGTAAAGGAGTTCATCAAACCTTCTGATTCACCATAACATGTAAGTATTCAAAATTATTAAAGGAATTGAGGACAATACTTGTAAACACTGAGGTCAAGCAGGTCGAGAGGTATCCCAAGATCTGGCTCCATAAAAAGTTTGGGTTTGTAAATTTTCTCCAACGATGTGATTGTGTATTTTGTATATCTGGACAATGGTCATAAAATTTCCCACATTAAAATAAATAAATAAACAGAAGCGAAGTAAACTTAATTTTCAAAGCATCATTGAAGTACTAATGTACTATTTTCCAACAAAAGCCAGTGACTAGTATGTCACAAGCACTCCTAAAGCATCCAAATCCACAAACATCAATTCCATCCTTACATTACATACTCTTGGACATCTCATGGGTATAGCATCTATGACAGAAGACAACCATGGCCATTTACAAATCAATCTCTTTTACTTTCTCCCCAGTTTCTCCGTGTCTCTATTAATCAAACTAGTAATTAATGCTTGTACTGATCCCGCTCCAAAAAAAAAGCATATAGGGAACCAAAGTATCAAGTGACAGGAGTATTTAATATGATAGATAAGAAAAGTATATACTAACCGTTGGATCCTACATGATTGACAAATATGAAAATACTAATTCGTGAAATTTAAAAGTGGCCACATGACAATCAAATGGTCAACCTTTGACTTTCATGCAAAATTTAAAAGCAAAAAATTACTCTTCCCACGTGATATGTCCCTGTAAATTGTATTACTTGCAGAGAACAACGGAACAGGTATGTCACAATTATACATCATGTCTACAAATGTCCTATTAACCCATTGTGCCAGCTCTCCCATCAAAGTATCAATATTCCGTTACATTTCCTCCCACACTCGAGCATTTATCACTAACGAATGCAGTGAAAAACAAACCTCTACATGTTAGAAGGACAAACAATAGCACATCAAAATCAATAATACCCCATCAATTGGATAGAGAGTCTACGGTACATACATCATCAACATAAAAAATAACTAAGCTTTGTCCCACTAGGTGGTGTTGGCTATACGAATCAGACAATTAAGCCCATGATACATACATACTAATTTAAATGAGAGAACAAGATTACGTACTGATCTTTATCTTTCTTGAATGCCATGAGCTTAGGTTGTGCACTTGGATCTGGAAGTTCATTTCGGAATCTTAAATGAGAATATACATAAAAGAAATGTGTCAGTATTCAAAGTAAACATATAAAACAACAAGACGAAAACAGGGATCATCCATGACAACATTCCATTTGTCTTACTAAATTTAATTGAGAAAACATAATGTGAGAGAGAGACAGAGCTTAAAGAAAACAAAATTATACATAATTTGAAACTACCTTATCCATTATGAGGACAAATTCTGTATGCACCAAAAGCAATATCAAGTGCAATGTGCATAAAGATGAAACAATGACTAATGTTGATCGCTAATAAAAAATGACTATTAAGGAGGCAAAACAATATATCTCTACAAACTCACTTCATCTTGCACAAAAATGTTGTAGGCTTTTTTAACCTATTCTCAATCCTCTCCCCACTCAACAAGGGAGTAGTTCTCTTCTCTGCCGCCATTCTGGACCCTACAACAGAACCATGCCCCTTCCCAGATGCCAACATCTGAGTCTTCTGCAGAACAGTGTTCTGTGATTCCTTCAGCTGCTGCCTATGCTTCTCTTCTTGCCTCTGCTTCTCAAATTCCCTCTTCTTCCTCAACCTCCTCTCCTCCTCAGTCTCAACCCTCCCCGGCACCACCCCATTCGGCTTCTTCCCAGCAGGACCGGAGGAACACTATGCTTCTGCTGTTTATGAGGAAAGCCATGATTCGAATGCTCATAACCACCTTCCTTTACCGGCCCTTTATCGCGGTGGTGCACCCTCCTCTCTTCCTTTGGAGGCGGCGGCGGGGAGCTGAGGAAGGAGGCGGCGACGAAGGGGGCGGTGGCGGAATAGAAGAACTAGGCGGCGGCGATGAAGGAGGCGGCGGAGGAGGGACTGGTGGTGGTTGTGGCTGCTGGCTATACTGAGAGTACTGATTAGAAGGGTAATACATAGGACCACCACCAAGTGAAGGTGGTGGTGGAGGTGGTGGTGGAGGGTATGAATTTTCCGGTGGCGGCGGAGGCGGCGGATAAGGGTAGTGGTGATTGGAAGGAGGAGGGGGTGGTGGTGGAGCTATTGCAGCACCACCACCACCATAACCACCACCACCAGCACCATTATGATGGTGAAAATTTGAATTTGGGGGCATTCGGTTATAAGATTGAGGGAATGAAGATGAAGTGGAAGGGTCTCCACCACCACCACCACCACCCCCAATTCTGATTATACTGATGATTAGGGTTTTGACTTGATTGGGGTGCAGGGAAGGGCCTGTAAGAGGCCATTCCTGATTCCAATTTCAATCACCACAAAAATTCACAACACCAAATAGTTCAAATTCAAATAAGCTAAAAAAAAGGCACAAAAACAAAAAGATATCACTAGGGTTATCTTCTTCTTCTCCTTCTACTTGTTCTTTTTTTTTTTTCTCTCTATCTTCGAGATTCAAGCTTCACAGAGCTAAACCCTAAACCAATTTAAAAACAAAAACAAAACTGGATTCGCAATCATAAGCTGTGTAAACGTGATTAATAACTTGCAAACAGTGACGAAAAATTGCAAAATTGAGATTGGGAGAATGATGTTAGAGAATGTAAAGGATGTACAACGAAATCTATAGGATCGAGAAGAGAGAGAGTGAAGAAGAAGAAAGTGAATGATGTAGAGAAGAAAGAAGAAGAGTGGAGTGAAAAAAAAAAAATAGAGAGATGAAAAATAAAAAGTTTTCTGAGATTTTTTGGGTTTGTGAAATCGGAATCGAAACCCGGTGAGGTTCTTCGTTGGATTGTGTTTGTGTGTGTACGGATTTAGCTCGTTATGCTATGATTTCTAGCAGGGTTATTTGTTTTTTTTTTTTTCACAAAACCGTCAATTCATTTCCTCAACTCGAATAATTCACCTCTTAAAAAAAAAACTCTCTAATTGATTTTTATAAAACTAAATAATTAAAAAAAAAATTTAATTACTCCTTATAAAAATAAATTATCAGACAAGTTAATTTTTATAACTCAATTTATTAGAGAAATTAATTTGACCAATTATTCAATTTTATAGACTAATTTATTTGATTTGAAATTTTATAGAGATCAATTTATCCAATAAATTAATTTTATATGGGTTAATTTGACAATTTTTTTATAAAGACTAATTTGTCCAACTTAAAATTTTAGAGGAATTAAAATGGGTGATTTATTTTTTTTTTAATTAGAGAATTTCTAAGAAGGTTCTGTTTTTAAAATTTATTTTGATGATTGTTTAAGCCTTAAATGTTTTTTTAAAATATGATATTTAAATTTTAGGGGTGAATTTGTTTGGGGTTCTTAAAAAAAATAATTTTTACTTGTAAAAAATTACTTTTCAGAGAAATTATTAAAATAAATTTCTACTCAAAAGATAAAAATAGATTATTTTAACTAGTTTTTAACTTTTAAATATAAGTTGATCTAAATAGTTTTAATAAAAAATGTTTTTTAGTTAAAAAATAATTTTTTATTAAAAAATCCAGAAACAAACACACCTTAAATAAATATGACTTCATACAAATTATTCAAAAATTTCACATAACTAACTCACTTTTAATAGTTTTATTTATTCTCAATAATGTGTTCTATTATTTAAAAAGTTTAATGTTTTATATAATTATTAATTACTGACTAATTAGATTAATTTTTGTTAAATTATAAAAGTTCAACTCTGCTTATAAAATTAACTTTTATTTGACTATGAGGGCACAGAAAATTAAATATTTTCTTTTATCCACCAAAAAAGGTAAATATTTTCTCTTTTCTTCATTTTAACGGATTATGGACCATGGGGCCTGCGTTGCAATAGGAAATTTCTTAGTTGATTTTTTTTCAAGCATAGGATATTCTTATTTTTGGGTCCAGAGCATAGGAAATTTCTCATTTGATCTCATTTTCTCAATTTTGGGCCAAGCCTGCTTGGTATGCAAAGGCCCTTGGTAACAATAAATTAAAAATTTGAATATTTAAAACATTTTGCCCATTTGACCCAGCATTATCTTGGGCTTAGATCACTTTACTGATATTGTCAATCAAGCAGCCCATTAACAGCCTCAGGTTCCCAGTGAGTCAGCATTGTCTACCCAAAAAAAATAAAAAAATAAATTAAAAAAATTGAAAAATTACACATATAAATTTGAAGAGGGTTTGGTCTTGGCAATGGATGATGGTTAGGTCTTGTTTTTGAGGTAGATGGTCTCTTTTAGTTCCTTAGAATGTTTAAATATTATGTTTTTGTGTGTATAAGTCCATAGTATGTATAGGTCCAATTACCTTTATGTTTCCTTATATAATGTGATTAAATATGATCTTAAAGTCCATTCCACAATTACATCAAAGATCTCACGAGCTCACTCTTTTGTCATGTATACATATGGTGTGAATGACATTGACACATTTTCTTAAGGGAATTATAGTATGTAGTATGATATAATACTATAAAGTGCAAGATTCCTACAACATTCGAAAACAAAACTGATATTTGCAAACCAGATATTATCTCAAACGGGGCAAACATCACTTTCCCATTCATGCGGTGAATATATATTTGTTTATGCTACAAAATTCACCAATTACATTTGCCCTTATCATATACATGTTTTAATTGGTCTTTTTATTTTGGGCGACATGCTGTCTCAAAGGGTCCAATTTGCCTAGCCAACTGCACAAAGGAAAAACAAAAGGAACATTAGAATCAGTTTACCACATTGCCAAAGATAACAAAATTTACATTACAAACATACAACCCCACTTCTCTAACCTGAAAATAAGCTTCAAGTTTCTTTCTAAGTGCAGCATATTCTTTCTTCAATTGTTGGAAGCTCTTCATACATCTGAATATTCACAATAGTAATAGATTTGCTACTTAGGAAAATTTACAAATTAGTTGAGTCCATCATTATAGGATTATAGGGAGCTTGTGTGGAAGACAAATTACCCTTCAACATTTCCTGTCCTGCAATATTCCCTGAACAGAGTGCACTCTGCTTTCACCTTTTTGGCTCCGATGCTGCATAAGGAATGAGTCCAAATAATTAGGATTCTTTGTTGTTATAAAGCCAACACAGTATTTACCTGATGATACTCTTATATAATAATAACTCCCACAACTTAGTATTACAATTACAGTAAGTATTGCTAAACATATAATCAGTTGAGTTTTTGGGAGAACTGAGTAGTAGCTCTGAGTTCTTAAGTGCTCACAAAATAAGAAAAAAGTTTTGTTTAATACCATTCATCATTTAACACATTAGCTTTGTGGGTCATCATTGTGTTCCACTCTCCCATATAATTAATACAGTAAGTGATGTGTCAAGTAATAAATTGTAGTGAACAAAACTTTTCTTTTGCACTAAGAATTTCTCAGCGGATCTTTGTGGTCAGAGTCAGAATTGAATTTCAGCAAAGATAGAATGGGCTAGGAACTTCACCTAATTATTATTTGTTATTTCTTTAGGACTATTCTATAGTTACCTTGAGCTGCTTCCTTTGAACTGATGCATAAGTGTGTCAAGCTTGTTGAAATCCAGATTTCTCTCCTTGCTACAAGCACAAGGATGAACCAAGTTCATATACATTTTCTTTAAGAGAAAAAAAAAGGATGAAGTCGTGAAAATACAAATAATTACAAAGTTAATAGTTAACTTACAGGGCCTGCTCTATGTTTGAGATAAGCCTGGATGAATCACGGTAGTAAAGAGTCACAATTTCCTCAACAAAGTTTGGATTGGCATCATCCTGCAACTCTTCCAGTTGGATGAACTGTTCATCCAGCAATCCCTGCACAAAACCATCATTGAACTAAAAGTAGTACAAACATTGTTTAATCTCTAATACATTCCAATCATGTTATTGTCTAATCTCTAATACATTCCAATCATGTTTGCTACTAAATTCAAGAATGCCCCAATCATAAACATGGCTTGATTGTGTTTGACAATGACAATAATGAAGGAAGTCACCATTATTATTATTATCTGTTATTAACTCGAGTTCTAAGGCACCATGCTTTCCTCACCACAGTAAATAATGGAAGACACAAGTTGATGTGTCTTGAATATGTAATTTTCATTAGCTACTAGTTGACTATATACATACTTCTACACAAGCTAAAAGGGGTAAGAAGAAATATTATGGTGTTTCTCATAAATGGCAATACAAGAAAGGATAGAATTACAACACAATCCACCACAACAACATTTAAGCATTTTCTCACCGGAAGTGTCGTCTACATGGATCAAATAAAGTCATTGTGTTTTATTATAAATCATAGACACAGACAAGTCATTAGATTGCAACACACAACATATATATAAATGTCTGGAAGAGGGAAGAACCTGATCAAAGAGGGACTGTTTCATTGTTGCTACCTGCCTGTGGGATTGGCCTCTCTCCATTGGAACTTGGGAAGAAAATATATATGGGGAGGGAGAGCTATTGTAGTTGAAGACTGGGGTTGGAATGCATGATATGGAAGGTGGGGGAAAGAAGGGGTTTATATAGCAGAGAAAAAGATGTCAGGTGTCTAGGAACTAAGAAGAGAGAAGCCAGAGACCAAAAGCTTCACTTTTTTCTTTCTTTTTCCATCATTGTGGGGTAGGGCTAACTGCTTGGAAATTGGAATGTTGCATGCACTCTGTTTAGGACACTTCGAGAATGAAATTGTCTGTCAAGGAAAAAGGGGCACTTCATAAGCACTATTCATAAGCACTATGGCAGAGTTATTGAAGGATGTAAGTGTATAATTTTTTTGAAATTTGACATGGTTAATCATCAATATAATATCACATAATTCAATAGTTAGATTAATCAAATTCAATTTTCATAAAAAGTTATTGAAGGATGTAAGTATATGAGACTTGCATCAAGTAAATGAATCTCACCAATATATATATATTATTTGTATAGTACATAAGTTATATTTAACATGTAACAAAAAAAGGTTATATTTAGAATAAACAATGTACTTAAAAGTTAAAAAATTTATATCTAAATGAGTCAGCTCATCATGAGCTTTTGGCGAGTTGAGCTTAAATCTTAAAATGAGAGTAACTTGCTCCTGAAGCCCCATGAGCTATGTTAAGCTTGATCTTGACTTATTTTCAACCCTATGACTTATTTAACTTGATAAAGAGTTAGGATTTGTTCACGAGTTAGATTTACAAGGGAAAGGGAAGGAAGGAAAAGAGTTATAGGGGTTTGAACGTGTTCATGAGTCATATTTTTAGGAGGAGAAGGTGTTTGAGGATTTTTGCTAACTCTCAAAACCCTTCAAAATCTCTATTTTGTAGTTCCCCCAATTTGGGGGTTTTAACCGGTTATCATTTAATTTACTATATTATCTCTATTAAAATATCAAAATTCCATTTATACCAATTAATAGAAAGCATATTAACTGTATTAAATTAATTTAATGAAAGATAAAATTATAAGAATACATTATAAGCCTCCATTTCCTTTTCCTTATTAATTTTAAACTTGTAAACAAAGTTGGTTGAAACCTATAAAACCCTTCCTTCCCTTTTCCTTCATTTCTCTTTGATAACTTTCCTTTTCATTCTCTCAAAACTCATGAACATACCCTTAGGGAATCAAAATAAACTAAAAAACTAATTAGAGGATAAAATGAAAAATAATAATAAATTAAGGAATCAAAAGATCCATTTTATCAGAATAAAAGGACTATGAAATATTTATTAAACACGCTTAAAATTGTACTTTTTATGTTATACTTTTTATTTTATTTTTTTGAAGAAAATTTTCAAAATGCTTATTAAAATCTTAAAATTTAATCTCACATTGAAGAAATAATTTTAAAAAAGCACAACATTAAGCTATTATGATATATCAATGAAGAGTTTAGACAAATTATATGATATAAAATCATATATTTAAATCTTATTACGATCAATTTGCTATTAGAAGTAAAAAAAAAAAATCATGTTAGGTAAGAAAAATTACTTTAATTAGCACTAGCCGCAAAAAATAGTGGCTGTACGGAACCGTGGGGTGGCATGATTTGAGCATCGCATTATTTTAATAGGGGAGAACATTATTACAGAACATTGAATTGATAAGATACCCAGACGTAATTGCATTTGCAGCCCAAATCCATTCAATCCTAGGCGGCAACTTTTGAAATTAGAGATGAAAAGTTTAGAATAATGCCGCCGATTAAAATATATTTACACAGTACTTCATGTCATATCTGATTAGATTAGCGGACTAATATATTTATAAGTTTAATTTCTATGTATTGTAAATATTTTATACTTTCATCTAATTAAATAATCTCAGTTATATGACTTTTTAAATAATGGACGTGTGCTTAATCACTTTTAGTGATGTGTCAATATATAATTGGATGATAATATAAATAAAATTGAGTAAGATATAATCTCATTCCTTGAGAGAGACATTATTACCCTCTCATATTCTCTTTTTTAAAACATACATTCTCTTCTCCTAAAAAATTAAAATAATAAATATTTTAATTTATTTTCATATTTGTCATTAATTCTTTATTTTCTCATGTTTATTATTTTCTTTTTAACCAAAATACCTTTCATTAACAATTATACATATTAACTTCTATGTATAAATAAAATATATTTGGCTTGTCCCGATACAAATAATAATTTGGCTTATAATATAAAATATTGATATATTTATATATAAATTAATTTTTTAAATCATTGTTATAATAAGTGAACATATTATTAATAATAACATTAACTTATCATAATTATTTTTCAAAAAAATAATATATTTTCTCAACTACTAATTTTAGAATATTAATGAATATTTTTTTATAATAAAATCACAAAATTCTTCTGGTTGCACTCTTTATTATTCATCTTTATACAAGATATTGAAAAATAATTTATTTTTATATATTAATATTCTAAGATTTATAGTTAAAAATATATAATTTTTTTAAAAAATAACTTTTGCATATTATTGTCACTATTAGTTTTTTAATATATTAAAAATTAAAATTAAAATAAAATTAAATATTTTATATTATTATAAGCTATATATATTTTATTTTGTAAAAAAAATTAATTATATCACTATTAATAAAGCATTTTTTGGTTCAAAATAAAATAATAACCAGGAGAAAATAGAAAACTAATGAAAAATTTGAAAATAGATTAAAATGTAGTTTAGTTTAAATCTTTGGAGGAGGGGAGTGTATGTTTTAGAAATGGAGAAGAGAGGAGTTAATAAACTTATCTCTCAAAAAAGGGGTTATATTTTACTTTAAAAAAATTATACTGTTAGTTTATAAAAATTAGACTCTAAATTTATTTAGTTAAAGAACTATTTTTATCGTATTGGTAACGTAGAAGTTCTTTACATTTTGATTTTGATAAAGTCATATGTTAATTTAAAAGTGAATGATCGCAGCGCAAGTGAACTACGATTCCGATTTTACTGTGAAGGTTATAAGTTTAAATTCGGATTTATCACTTCAAAGAAAACTTTACCTAACCACTGTACCAATACGAAAGTGTGCAAGCAGTTTCCAAGGGAAAAAAAAATTAATGTATTCACATATCACTAAAATACGAATCTCAATTAGGTTTGGTTTGGTATATATAATGAAATCTGATTGTATTATCTAATATTATATTATAAAACTTATTTTTATCATATGTTTGGTGTTTTAAATATAATAATATAATATTATATAGTTAAATTATTTTTATTCTATATTTATATGATTAAGTTATCATACTCTAAGAAATCTGATTACATATGATATTATTAATTTTATTAATCAATCCTAAATTAATCCTAGCACACACTTCTGTATCAACGCCCTACCCCCGGTTCCTCACCTGCCCTTGCTCGTCCACCACCGATTACATGGCAAACCAAACATCAATGGATAGAAAAAAAAAAACCTTATACAATAGATTTTTTATACTATATTGTGAGCTCTCATACTATTATATCTAATACTATCAAGACTTATCTAGTTATCATATATGATGCCTCAAACAAGACCTTAGGGTTATTCTAGATAACAAAAAATAAAATAAAAATAAAGGCAATATCAAATAGGTTCTCAATTATATTTAATTTACAATTTATTATGTTTCCTTTTTTTAAAGAGTTGATATTATCCTCAAAACTACTAGAAATAGATTAGTGATGATGGACTAGGATATATAGTATATATACACAAGAGTATAGGTTTAGACACCAATAAGATGTTGAGTGAAGTAGAAGAGTCTCAAGTCCTTTAAGTATATGGTCATGAGTTCCAACTCAAGATTTATAAGCATGCATGGAAAAATTAAAATATCATTAGCATTTGGGAGGCGTCCTCATTTGGGCATTTGAGAGATTAGTCTCTCGCCTGTCAAGTAAGGGGTTATTCTCATTATATTTGTGTGTGTGTGTGTGTTGACACTCATGTCATCCACATATTGAAGATTTTGTACTTTTTTTTAATGTATTACTAATATATATATTTTTATATAATGGTGGCATTGAGGTTTGAATGATGACCTCATGCAAACTACTTAATTAAGTCTCTCACTACTAATCCATTCTTAGTTGCTTGATATTTATTTATTTTAGAATTATATTTATATATATATATGTATATGTATCAAAGAATTTGGGTAGTATATATATTGAAGGTTTATTATTATCAATATAATAATAATAATAATAATAATAACAACAATAATAATAACAGTAGTAGTAGTAAAACTCAAAAGAATAATTCTAAAATATGAACCATGCTTTAATTATTTTTTAAAAAATAAGCCACCATAAAAAGTGATAAAGAAAATGGTAAAATATTTTAAAAGTAAAATACTTAATACAATAGAAAATAAAATTAATATGAAATTATTAATTATTTAGAATATTAAAATATTATATATAAGATAAAGTAAAAAAATCTGAAGAAAAACAAAAAATAGAGAAAATTATAATATTTTCTGTATAATACACATTTTATTATTATTATTATTATTATTATTATTATTACAACAACACGGTGTTAAACTATTATGAAAAGAGAAGAATATCCGAAACTTTTATAACCATAGTTAACATTGCTACTAACATGTCATCATTATGGCGCAGCAAGCATGTGCAAACTGTCTGAAAATGAGATATGAAACCAAGAGGTTGTGGATTTAAAAGAAGAATAATTACAAGTTCTTTCCTCTATCAAATTAAAAGGAGACGTATACCAAATTCATTAGCATATGCCCTTTCCTCTCAACTCAATATTTTATTGCAAGCAAAAGAAATTAAATTAGCAAAATTTCAAAAACAATATTGGGAATCGCTTGAGACAAAGAATTTATCCTAAAAAGAGATGCACATAAAGTTTGCTTACGGCCACTAAAGCATATAAATAAGACCATTACAGATATAAAAACAAAAATTCTCTTGCTTTTGTTGCTATTAAACAATGTTACTTTTTTCAGGGTATATATGTGCAGTTTTATATATTATTTATATAGCTATATTGTTGATTTTATTAAAATATTTATGTATATACACTTTTATTTCACGTTACCATTTATGTTAATGTAAAACAATGTCAGTAATAAGTAGCATGTAACAAGTGTTATTCTTCTATGTTTTTCACCTTTTGTAGTTTTAGAATGAATTTTACGTATATAAAGATATATATACAAATTAAAAAATTTTGTCCCTAAGGATCACTTAAGAATCTATCAAAGAGAAGAAAGCCGTGAGTCTATGAAAAGGCATTGATAACATTTAGCTCTGATTTTTACTTGACATGTATGCTTTCATGAATTATAGAATAGTAAACTGTACATAAAATCACAATATAATTCGAATGCAAAAGTTTCTTCATTTTCTCCTTTACTTATTATTACTTAAAATTTAATTTTGATACATTACTAATGTAAAAAAATTATATATAGATAAAAGTATTTCACTCAATCATTCATAATTTAAAAATCTTTGTAAATAAAAACAAAAAAGTAAATGATAATATAATATTGTTTTATACTAATAATATATACATTAAAATCAATCAAAGTGTATTTGATTAAAGGGTAAAAATTGGGATAAATTTTTCATGGATGAGTTCCATGCGTATTTTATATATGGAACTTCATCTATGAAATATTTCTCTCAATTTTTAACCTCTAGTCAAATAAACTTGTAGAGTGTTTGGTTAAGGGATAAAAATAAAAGTGAAAATTTTATGGATAAGTTTATGCGTTGAAATTTTGACCCCTACCATTAAATTAAAAACACACCCTTATATGTAACTTTTTTTTCCCAGGTCTTCACATATATCAATTTGGTTTCGTACTTAATTATAACATTTTTTTAAGTGCATATTTAATTATAGCCTTATTTTTATTCAAAAAAGTATTTTCTATATGCAAGAATCCATTTTACAATTTGAACTAGTAATATATAATGATATCATAAATTGTTGGCTTAAATAACGTGGTTGGTCCTTGAAAAATAAACAAATTTTAATTTTAGATACTGAAACTTTTTTTGTTTAGTTTTTTTCAAACATTTTAAAAATTGTCTAATTTTAGTCTTTGTATATAAGATTGCTAGCTGTAAATTTATAATGTTCAACTGAATGATGACTTGCCCTGATCCATTTAGTCCATTCAACATTTGACATATGCAATTCAATAATAGGAATTAAAACTAACTCGTTTTAGAAATATATTTGAACTCAAACCAAACAAATTTTATTTTTTAAAGACCAAACTGAATTTCACTTATTTTTCATAGATCAAAAATGTATGTAGCCCTAAGACTATATTTGAGAGTTTTATAAGTGATGGAACGGAAAATGACTCGTAATGGAAGGGAAGGGATGGAGAGAGGCAAAGAGCATGATGGAACAAATTGTGTCACCCTCTAGTTTGGATATTCAACAGGTTTAATAGAGGAGTGTAAGAAAAATAAAACTTTTCCCTCCTTGTGGACCTACACTTTGGAGTAACAAAAATTGGGGAGTATGAGTGGCAAAGGAGTAGGGATGTCAAAAAAAAAATCGACTGAAGTGGATACCCATGGAATTACTCACAATAGGGACAAGTTTAGTCCAGAACAGGGATGAAGTCTCAATTTATTAAACGGAATAAGGATAGAGAATCAGATCCCCATCCACGAAGACCTTA
The DNA here is from genome assembly GCA_030441495.1 of Dalbergia oliveri. NCBI lineage: Eukaryota > Viridiplantae > Streptophyta > Magnoliopsida > Fabales > Fabaceae > Dalbergia > Dalbergia oliveri. Next base: position 4,148,884 of record JAMLFY010000016.1, read on the forward strand.
ATTCCCTATTTAGATAAACTATTTAAATATTCACTTATATATAAAAATATATACTAAGAAAACCTTAGTATTCTTTCATTTTAAATTATGTTTATGAGATTTATATTATGTATATATTTCTATTTTAATTTGAATAGTCTTGCATTAATAATATTTATTATTATGGACATTAATATGTCGAATTTCAATGTATTTTTTATTTTCTATTTTTTAGACTTTTTAATATACCCGTGGATATCCGTAGAGATTCGACTCCCACGAAGAATAAGGAATGAGGTGCATTGACGGAAATATGGATGGCGACGAGAGTCAAAATTATAAATGGGGATGAGAATGGGGGTGGGGGCATGTCTCTAACTCCATGGATACCATTGTTATTCCTACAAAGAAAGAACAATATGTCCTCTCATTTATCACCTATCTCACATCTTTAGAATCACTCTTAAAGATACTTTTAACATAATAAGCTTCTCCCTTCCTTCCCGCTACCTCTATCACCCTCCATCCAAACATAGCATAAATTGTTTTCTGAATTTCACCATCCATATTATTCCATATTTTTTTTTCGAAGGTATGTACTGATATTTCTATTTTCTTTTGAAAGAATTACGAAGGTAAAAGGGGATCCTTGTCTCTTTATTAAGAACAAAGTCAATCTCCTTTCACTTTTAACGGTGACATTTTGCAGGACACGTGCCACAATGCACTGCCCGTGGTTCCAAAGGGAATTAAATACAAAGTTATTCATGGCACAATTTGATGGCAACAGTGAAAACTGACCTTGAATTTAACAGTGTCTTGGGCAACTAATCAACTAACTATTTGTTTAAGTAACCTTTGTTGCTTTGTTTGTCCATGTAAGTGCCTCTTTGTTGAGACAGAGAGATCATAGACAAGAGCACCGGTACTAAGTTTATTTAGCCTCATGGACCACTTAATTAAGGCACACTAGTTACTCTTTTTTTATCCAAATTTTTAAAATTGAGTATGGTTGATTGTGTTATTGCTTAATCACCTATTATTGTTTGGTATGTATATAAATATTTTTAAAATAAATACCTTTTGTCATAATTTTTACAATTATATTCATGTTATATGGCAATTAAGCATTTATAGGTTGAAATAAAAGTTCATTTTGTTTCCTGAAATTTATATATGTATTTCACCGTAATCCTTGAACTTAAGAAGATTTCAATTTAATTTCTTAATTTATAAAAAGTGATTCAAATTAGTCACTATGATAAGGTCTATGGTGATTAACTTGAATCAACAAAAACACTATTTTGAATCATTTTTGCTATTTCATATATTAAATTGTTATTTTCTTAATTACATAGATTAAAGTGAAGCAAACTTACAATTTAAGGGACTAAATTCGATTTTTAATTATACACTTCAAAATCAGCCAAACTTGGACAGCAGCAAATGATGCTACTGTGTTAAGATGGTGCTCAGAGAATAAAAAAGAGGGTAATCTTCAAGTGACCAATAGAGGAAAAATAATTAAGAGAGAAAAATTCCAGTGATTGACATAAGAATTTTGCATCTATGTGGTCCTCGTCATTACTTCGCACTGCAGTTCAAAGTAAGCAACATGTTTAAAGAAGAAACAAGTGTTGGAGAAGAGATTCTCTCTCTATTCTTTCTTTATTCCTCTGCCATACAACACACACTCAAGTGAAAAGACAAGGTGTAGATTATTTACAGTTAAATTCCTTCTCAATTAAAACATTAATATTGTATATTCTTAGAGTATAATATAAATATATATTGAAAAAATATCCTTAATTTTTAAATGCTTTAGACCATAAAACTAATTAAGATTAATGATAAAAACATTTTTGAAATATGTATTAATTATGATTCAAGAACATATAATAATTTTAATTGTTAAGATTAAAAGTTAATCAAATAGTCACAAGATCATATAAAATCACATAATTTTATATTTTAATTTTGATAATTCAAATAAGATTCAATGCTCAAAATTTAATCATCTCTCTCTTGGCATGAGTGCGTTTCATTCTTTCCACAAGTGCACACGTTCTCCTCCTTCTCCTTCATCCAATAGCACGGTTTCTTTTGTTTGTGTGTGGTCACATCTGCTCAATGTAAAGAGTTGAAAGGCTTAATGTTTTAAGTGGGTGGAAGGGGATCAGAATCTGGTTTCTCTGTCTTTTTCTTGTCTGGCAGATTGTATATGTGTGTGTGTTTTTATTTCTCTTTTCTCCCTATACTCTTATTAGTATCTTCGATCTATCATGATAAGAATACCACCCTGGAAGATTATCTAAATTCCTACATGTAGTTGCATCAGCAAGCTAGCCAAAAAATAGCAATAAGACTATGTTTTGGAGTTTTATAGATAATGGAAGACAATAATAATCAATGAAATGGAGAAGAAAGATGAAGAGTGAAGTGAAACAGAATATATCATGCCTTTCTTTGGATATTTGACAATTTTAACGAATGGAAGAGAAACTATGCTCATTTCTTCATTGACCCTCAATTTGGAAGATAAAAAATCATAACTTTGAGTGACAAGAGAGGGATACATATCTCTTACTAGTCATTCCTCTCCCCTTAAAATTGCTACCAAACAATGATAACTTAATCATAATCTTGCCATTTTTTACTATTTCCTCCATTTTCATTCTCCCAAATAATACCTTAAGGTGTTATAGACTTTTTACCATTTTTGAGCCTATTGTAGAAGTAAATGTCTAAACTATTAAGCCCCTATAAATGAAAGGTTAGCTGGTGCTAAGTGGTTTGAGCAGTTTGCAGTAGAATAAACACACCAACCTCTAAGCTTTCATTGTATTTGTAACAAAAGAAGGGTAGTACATGGTAATGTTTGTGCTTTTTGGGGAAAAAATGTTTAAGTTAAAGGAAAGACTTGTCTCAGTAGAGGATTAAGACATGTATGCCACTGCATGTCTTTTGCCATATTAAGCACTTGCAGAAGTATTTATATATCGCTTATTTGGTGAAAAGTCGAGAACTAAACTCAAGTCATGGCAATGTTTGAACAAAAGACTTGATCGGATAAGCTAATCTCATTTACATGTATGGTGGTGTTTGTACTACCCGAAAAGAAAGAAGAAAATATCATACGCAATTCCATTTTAACATGTCCTTAAAAAAGAGGAAATTTATTTCGCATGCTGTAAAGTAAAACAAGATAGTAGGCGCCAAAATTGAAGAATCTGTAATCAGTAAGCAAAAGAAATTAAAGCTAGAATCTTAACATGTCGAAGTGCCCTTCCATGTCCATCTCTATAACAAAAAACATTGATTGCATCTACTATTTCATAAAGCATGGAAGATCCAATTACATATTGAAAGGGACATGTGAAAGCACACGTCAAAGAATTAGCTTCTGATGTAGGACCAACTCAGATGGGGTTGCGGGTTGCCACGTTGATGCATTAGCAACTCAGATTAAAAACCTAAAATAAGTAGGAAAAAACAAAGAAAGAAAAAAGTTATCAACTATTCTACCTTTCCTTTTCCTTTCATCATCAAGAATGTGCTGACACGAATAATCGAAGCCTTTGGCATTGATGCAATCATTGTAGAGAGGGTAGCTGAGGTTGCTTTCTTCTCTGGCAGCATCAATTCTGTTGATCTTCTTCAAAACAGAATCTGCATTGCATAGTTGCCTTGAAAAATAAATAGATATAACCCATATAGGGTTGGCTGAGTAGATAACAGACTCTCATATTGAGAGGTTGTAGATTCAAGTCTCTATTCATTTTTTGAGATGTGATAAATGTGAATTCCTCTATAAATATTTTTGAGTACAAAGGCTTTTTCTCAAGTACCCGTCCTCTTACCCTAAATTTATAGTCATTAAAAAAAGGAAAATAGGTACGTATAAATTGTTGAAAGCAGCTAGCTAGCATGCACACTAAAGACAACTTTTGCTCAATCGTCCAAAATTTTATCCAAACAATATAAGGTGAAAGGGATCCTCCTAGAAAACTTGGAAAAATAAAATAAAATAAAAGAAGGGACCAAAAATTTGTAATGGTGTCACCAATAGAAGATGATGGCATCTGGTCAAGAAAAAGGCACTGTCGCGACCCAAGTTTGCTGTATAGAGAACGTTTGCTCGTACTATCGCTAACAAAGGCAGTTGTCAAATACGCTAGAATTATCTTAATAAAAAATTACACCAACCTCCCTTAAAATTTAGTTTAATTGCACTTAGTGTCCCTTTATTTTACAAAATTATAATTGACCTCCCTTAAAATTTATTAAAATTACATTAACCTCCCCTATATATATTGGTTCATTGATATAAGTGACAAAAAAAATAATATATGGTGTATATATAATTATTAATAATAAAATTATAATATTTTAACAATATTAGGCATATATATTAACTAGAATATCTTTTTTTTATTATAAGTTATAATTATAAAAAAAATTCATATGATAAAAAAGTATTTTATTCAAGTGATGTGGTAAACATTATCAAAATATTATAATTTTTTTTATTAATAATCATGTATGTATTCTATGTTATTTTTCTTTGTCATTTAAATTAATAAATTAGTATTACAGGGAAGGTTAGTATAGTTTTAGTAAATCTTATTAGAGGTCAATGATAGTTTTGTAAAATAAAATAATGCTAAGTGTAATTATACTAAATCTAAGTGAAGGTGAATGTAAATTACTCTAAGATTAATTGTGTTACACACAAATGGTTTGCAGAGAGGTCAATACAACTTACTAATGTGCCGTTGTATTGTTATAAATAGTTTTTTATTCTCTTAAAATGCAATGATTTTTATGTTTGCTTGCGTAGAAATAAAAAGCATATAATAAATTTTTTCTGCTTATTTTAGAAGTAGATAGGACCTGTTTTAGGGTAGAAATAAAAGTATTTTACAAAATTATTTTCACAATTATTGTCACGTTGAGCTAATAAAAGTATGAAACTTATTATAAAAATACCCAAAAAGAGCAAGTTTTGTGAAGGAAAGAAAAGGATGAGATTGCAACCTTCAAATTAAAATTGATAAACACATTTAAAGGACCCAGGTCCTTCCACTCAGACTAATCCTTTATTGGTTATATTAATAAAGATTTCATTAAAAGTTATTGAGGAGTATGAATTAACTAAACTAAAATTTATACGGTATCAATTGATTACTTCATATATATAATGCTTGTGGTGTCTTTAAATGCTTCATTTTGCATTTTGAAACCGAGTAAAATGCATAGCAAAACAGATCAAAATATTTCAAAGCTAAAATATAGTCCAGCTACCACTATTACCACCAAGTACCAATCACCTACCTTCAATCCCATCCAAAACAATAACTTACAATAGCAGAAGAGAAAGAATGAAAAAATAAACTAAAAATACAATTATTTCATGATAAAAGCCCGACAATTGAAAAAAGGGCTATTGTCACTTCACCGGTAGTTTCTATAGGCTGGGCTATACATAGAGTTCTCAGCAAGCTTCAGCAAATCTTTAGGTTGAGGAAGGCGAGTGGCCAAGCCTGAGCAAAATGCAAACTCAATTTTATCAATGTTCTGAAACTGTTTCAAATATTCCAAAGAGAAAATCATTAAAGAAAAAAAAGGTAAATTACACTCATATCTCCCAAGGTGTGCTAAAATGTTAACAGACATCCTCTCTATTTTTAAACTTTGCAGCACATGTTTTTTAGGTTTGTAAAAGCCTACATTGACCTCCCCGATAACATTGACCCTTAGTGCTATTAAATAAGTCATGTCTTTTAATGACATTGATATAAATATTGAGAACCATTACAATTGTAAAAAGATCATGATGTCCTTCTTTTACTAAAACAATGAATATGAGAGCAATGTTGTGAATATGGGAGGAGGATGTTTCAGTTACAAAGCGTGCAAATTGTGGGAGGAGGATGATATTTTTATTATTTAGTAAAAGAAAGACATTATAGTCTTTTTACAATTATAATAGTCCTCAATATTTACATCTAGTCATTAAAAAATATGAGCTATTTAACAATACTAATGATTATTGTTGTTAGAGGAGGCTAATGTAGGCTTTTACAAACCTCAAGTACCTATGCTGCAAAGTTTGAAAATAGAGGGGGTGGTTGTTATATTTCAGAAACTTCGGAGAGATAAGTATAATTTAGTAGCCACACTAGCAGGTACAAAATGAAACTGTTAAAGAGTTCAGGTACAAAATGGAAAACTACAAGACTCACCAAGCTCATAGGCCTTAGCAGCCACACTGGCAGCTATGTGAGCTGAAATCTTTCTGATGTTAGTGAATGGTGGGTATATGAGCCCCTTGTCAAAGTCCTCCTGAGTCACTTGTGAAGCCAAAGCCTCAGCTGTTTCAAGAAATGAGCATTGCAATTTTTAAATCAATGGTAGCCTTAAAAAGAGCATGTATCAAGCATAGTATTGAAGATGTTTTTTTGTTCAGAGGGTACCCCTCCCTATTATTAGGGAAAGTTACTAAGGGCATGTTTGGTTACTATTTCCATTTCCTGTTTTCATGTTCTATGTTTTTTATTTTCAGAATTTTATGAAGAAAATACAGAAAATAAAGATAATAAAATTCTGTTTTCAATTTTTATTTAGTGTTTTCATTATTTGCTTCGTATGATTCTGAAAGCAAAAAACACCAAAAATGAAAATAGAAAATGGAAATATTAAACAAACAGACCCTGATCCTTTTTAGGGGTAGTCAAGCTCTCCCAATTGGGATCTCTCCCCTTTACCACTATGCCAACTCCTTATTGGTATATTGAGGTAGATGTTTAAGAACATGTTCGTTAACAGAATATTTCAAAGTAATTTTCTTTTTTGTTTTTAAGAAAAAAGTTGCTTATTGTCTAAGAAATCTTTTGATTATAAAATGTTTAGAACTTAAGAAAAGATAACCCAAACACACACTAAATCTCTAATGCACTTACAAGCTGCCAGAAGGAGGTCATCATGCACTCGGATTGTACCAGACATTATTAAGCCAAGACCAAATCCAGGAAAAATGTATGCATTATTGGCCTGATGAGCAAAGAAAACATTCAAATCAGAACTCATTTCATGTGTCAAATTTTTAACACATAAACTTTCCATTGAGCTTCAGACCTGGCCAGGCACAAACACTTTTCCCTCATATTCAACCGGGCCAAATGGGCTTCCGCTAGCGAAAATGGTGCGTCCCTGATAGAAACACATGGATAAGGAACACCCAAAAAAACATGGAAAATATTCAGTACTGATCCATTCCAAACATCAAGTAGCGAGGCAATGTAATGACATTAATAGCTAAGCAATAAGGAAGCTCAAATTCTAATAGAAGATGCTAGCTGTGTTTTCATATTACCTGGGTCCATGTATAAGCCTCTTCAGCTGTACATTCTGACTGTGATGTTGGGTTGGAAAGAGCAAGGATAATAGGTTTCTACAAGTATCATCACATAATACATAAATTAGCTTATGTCGACATAATATTGCACAGGACAACTTCGTATATGCTCTTAAAGTAAGAGAAAAGTTTTGCTTCGTGCCATTCAACACTCAAACATCAGTTTTAAGAGTCATCATTATCTTTCACTTTTCATACATTTTTAATACAATAGCTGATGTGTTCAATGATAAATAGTACAAAACAAAACTTTTTTCTTACACTGAGAATATCTAAAAATTTCTCATTGTGGTAGTAGTTAATTGAAAAAAAATTTAATGATACCATATTAGACGAATGAATTGATGCAGTACCTCATTAATAGAGGCCATGGCCTCAACCACATTTTGAGTAAAAGTTTTCCCTTGTCCTGATGTTCCAATCAACACTGTTGGCTTAATTTGCTGAGAAGGAAAAACAATGAAATGTAAGAAATTTGAAACTTATGTTCTGTGTGTGTCTATGAGGGGTGGTGAGAAAGAGAGGAAAGAGTACATTAACAGCATCTACAAGTTCAGCAACAGGTTCATGTTCATGAGCCCAAGGCTTCTTAAAATGCTGGAGAGATTCTTTACGGGAACTAACAATCAATCCCTGCAAAAGAAGCATAAAAGATTAATCCATAGAAGATGGGAATTTACCTTCTATATGTAGGAGCTGAATTGGATTTTTCTATACAACCTTTGAGTCCACCAACCAAATGTGCTTGCGCACTTCATCCAACGGAGCATTTGTCTGCATGGACAATAGTAGTTTCTTGATAGATCTAAATTGTTTATGCAATGTTCACATCATAAAATCTCAACCAAAACCAAAACAACTCCATCCTTCCTCAAATAAAAAGCAAGAAATAATGACAATAAACACGGCTACCAACCCGTTTCGATAGTTCAAGTGCTATGAGTTCTGCTATTCCAGTGCCAGCCTGCAACCTCAAAGTAGACAATTAATCCATAAGGGCATAGTGAATGGGGTGTTTGCAGTAAAGAAATGCAAGTGAACAATTCAAAGTGATCTGATAATTAATAAAGTTTAAAACTCTTTTGTTATTCTTTTTTCATATGTCATGAAATGATTAATCTCTTCTTCACAAAGTAATGAATAAGGAGACATGGTCTAAAGAACTAAACTTACCTCTCCGGCACCAAGGAATAAGAACTTGTGGTCCGATAAGTTTCCGCCGACCAAATTCAGAGCTGCAACGAGTCCTGCAAGGACCACCGATGCTGTTCCCTGCAACAAGGTAGAGAGTATAAGCAATAAAAGAAAACTATTGATTAACAATGTACCTGAATCCATTATTGAAGACAGGAATTTCTTGCCTGAATATCATCGTTGAAAACAAGATGTGTTGACCTATATTTTTCAAGTAGATCAAAAGCATTGTGGTTCGCGAAGTCTTCAAACTGATGGATGCAGGGAACAGGAAACTCAAAATTAGTATGTGTTGCACTCCCAATCCAATGACCAATAATCCAAGAAAATATCATCTTTGAACACTGCTTATTACCTGAACCAGAATTTTTTCTCCATAATTTTGCTTGACTGCAGTCATAAATTCATGTAGAAGTTCAGCATATTCCTGGAATTAGAAAAGTTAAAGTGAACTTGTAATTATGGATTATTAGATAACCAGGATGCATGGGAAAAAAAATGAGGCCTAGTAAAGGAAACAAATCATGAACCTGCCCAGTTGCTCGTTTATGCTTGAGACCAATGTATAATTCATCATTCAACAGCTTCTCATTGTTTGTACCAACATCAATGGTAATAGGCAAGCACTGAAACAATTTTATAAACAATATTATAAATAGTAAAGGGAAATAGAACCTACATTTATGTGAAATAAAATAAAATAAAATAAGCACAAAGCCATTAGGGGTTAGGACCTAGTGTATGTAAACTTCCAAGAAATAAAATCACCCATGAAGCTAACTTAGAACACTATATAACACCATTTGAACTGTATATGCAACATGAGATGCTAAAAGTGCTTTTACTTTATTAATAATCTTACAATCATGGCAATCATCAGCTGCATCTTAAAACAAAGTAACAGAAAACTACAAGTTTATGACAGGCATAGTTGGCTGAAAATACTTACAGCAGAAGGACGAACTCCGCCAAGTGCAGTATACAAAGAAAGTTTCCCCACTGGTATTCCCATCCCCTGATAACAATGCATCATAAGTTACCAAAGGAAAGATTCGGTATTAGATCTTGTGATTCTATACAATTATCATAAGTTGAGAAATGCTACTCAGCCAACAAATATTTGTCATAATTCTTCAGGCCACCCATTCATCTAAGAGTCAATAGCATGACATTATTTTTACAACTCGATTCTTATAGAAGATTCTGGCTCTTTAACATTTTTTGTTCTCGTAAGTTATACGTGTGATGAAGTATAATTGAAATTACCTGGCAGCCAAGATCGCCAAGACCCAGGATCCGCTCTCCGTCAGTTACAACAATGACTTGAATGTTCTTCTCAGGCCAATTCCTTAGTACTTCAAGAATCCTCCCTCTTTGAAACCCCACCAAAGAGAAAAAGGCACAAATTAAATGCTTCAAGGTTAATAATGGAGAAAGCAAAACCAATCAACCAAAAGTGAAGACTACATTTATAGGAGAACAAAGGTGTGACTTTGGTCAAACTTACTTCTCTTTCAAACTAATATAAAGACCCTGAGGATTCATGAAGATGCTCCCATATTTCTGGCAAGCTTCACCAACAGTTGGAGTGTATACAACTGGGAGTAGCTCCTCAACATATTCAATAAGAAGCCTGTAAAACAACCTTTCATTCCTCTCCTGCAACTCAGCATATATCAAACTGAAAACATTAGAATCAAATACCAAAATTTGCTAATCAAAAAGTGCAGAAGCTTTCCAAATATATGATTTTCAGATAAAGATGAATTTCAAAGTTTAAAGAAAATCAAGAGAAAACAAATGACAGCAAATTATGCAGAGATTTTTATGAAATCAACACAGGGTTATGTGCATGCAGATTTGTCACACTGCAATCTGCAGTTAAATGAAATTTAGATTAGTTTTGCACAGTATAAAGAACCAAGCCCAAAACTTTAGGATGCGTTTGGTTTTAGAAAATAGTTTTCAATTTTCAATTTTTTTTTTTTTTTTTTGTAGTTAGAATTTTGTTTCATGATTTTGTGAAGGAACCACTAAAACTAGATTGAAAACCTGAAATACTGTTTCAGAAAATAGAACATCCAGTTTTTCAGTTTTTATTTCCAATTTCAATATTTTCTTCATAAAATCTTGAAATCAGAAACCGGTGAAAACAGAAAATAAAAACTTCAAAATTGTTCTCTAAAACCAAATGCACCCTTAGTTATTTAATTTCTTGTCCTAAAGCAACATAAGAAGATGATTATTCACAAGGCCACCTGAAGATCCATCATTGCCATATACTTCTGCAACGGAACTTGATACTGGCGTATTTGTCGATCATTTTCTTCACCTGGACAAATGATACTGGAATAAATAATCAAATATCACTTAGATGAAGTCTAAGCTCATAAGCAATCCACACAAAATTTCATAAGGAGCAATGGTTTGCGGTCCGCAACTACAATTGTGGCCACATCAATAGCATTTTCGTTCAAATTGAGTAATCATAACATGAGAAATCCTGATATGCATCTGAAGCGCCTCATGGATATGCTCCATGTCCAATCATAAAATTGGAAGTTAAAGGTGAGTTCTAACTAAAATGTTACTTTGTGATTGGACATGAAGTATATCCACATTGCGCTCAAAGAGCATGTAAGAATTTCTCTAACAACTCAACCACAACTGCAATTGAAACCATGTAAGGAACACATATTTTTGAGTGAGATGGTTAACCTGAGTTTCTTGACAAATAACTGTTGGAGGAAGAAGACCACGCAAGTAATGAGCATCCCTCTCTTTCTCAGTGAAGGCCAACCCTTTGTTGAAGTGAGGATCTCGCAACAAAGTATATCCACTAAAATGCAACAAAGCATCATCACATCACAAAGTGTCTTCAACAAATAAAAAGCATCCACATTTGCCATTAACTAATGGAAGACACAACCACATTTAGCTAAATTAAGACAAGAAACAAATGTAATCATTACTCCTTCCATTCCGTTTTTTATGTCAATAAAAAATTAGTTCATAATATATGTCATTCTCACACATCAATAACATAAATATGGTTAATTTTCCATTTTAACCATTCACATTTCACAATATTCTAAACACCACAATAATCCAAAAACGTAGAAAGACATTAATAAAATGAATTAATTATATTTTAAACATCGAGGAAGGACATTTAGTAAAAATGTTTCATAATAAGGTCTGGATTTTAGGTTCCTTAATTATTTTGCATATAACTAAAGTGACAAATAAAAAGAACAAATGGGAGAAATCACTCAAGAAAAGATATTTTTTTCTATATTATTAGTTGTATTAGAATTTCAAGAATGAATGAATTACTTTATACTATTATTTTTGCCAGCATTCTTGTCTTCATTAAATATAACAGTTTTTCTCTTTTCATCACCTCTTGTTGACCTATCATAATTATCCAATTAGTAAGAGGAGAATTTAGTCTTTCAAAATTCTTGGTTAAGGTACATCATGCACCACAAAATTTAATTGGTGAGATTTGATATTGTATCAATACACCAATAATCTATAATGCATTGTGATAATTTCTAAAATTTATCCGTGCCATCATTATGTAAATTAAATTTTATTTTTTTGTTCCTAAAATTAAACAATATATTTTGAGAATATTGTAGGATTACAATAATAATTCTAAACTTTATTCGTGTGATCATGAAATTAAATACAATTTATCTTTATGATTGTGAAATTGAACATAATTTTTTTTGGATATTTCAATATCATGTAGATAAAATTTATGTTACTTTTAGAATGCATTTAGGGTGTGTTTGTTTCAGATTTTTAAAAAAGTGATTATAAATATATAAACTTAAAAAGTTAAAAGCTTTTTTCTTTAAAAAAACTACTCTTTTTAGCTTTTACAAAAAAGTTGAAAATTGATTTTTAGATTCTAATTACTTTCTAAAAAAATCTAAAATATATGAAAAATATTTTTTTTGGTGAAAAAGAGAATTTTCACCCAAAAAATCCCATCCAAACGCTCGTTGATCATAATTACAATGCCTAGCTAAATTTAAAGAATTATTTCAATGCATCATAGGTGCTTGGTATTCCAATATACCAACAAATCTCACCCATTACATGTTGTTTGGAAAGGGTTGGAATTAAATTAATTCAAATCCAATTTATTCAAGGAATTGACTTCAATTTCGTATGGGTGTGTTTGGTATGTCGTATTAAGCATTAATAGTATAAGCTTATCCTATACGTTATATTCTTATATGCCGTTTGGTATAGATATCGTATTGTATAAGTTTATACATCATAACTCCCTTATACGTTAAAATACTATAACTTAATACACATTAAGGAGGCTATATTAAACCTGATTAGCTTTTAACGTATAAGGTTACATTTATTTTTTAATATTTTATTAAAATGAAATAATTCTTAAATAAATAATAATAAGTAAAGATTTATAAATAAAATTATTTCATAATAAATAAATATTGTTAACAAATAATATATGATATCAATCAAGCTATATGCAATAAAAATAAAAAGTAATTATAATTAATAAATATTAAATAAAAGATTAAATATTAAATAGAAATAGATATTTAAAATAAATAATAAATAATATGTAATATATAAAATTAAAGATCAATAATAAAAATATTTTGAGTTAATATTTATTTTAAAATTTAAATTTAAATAATTATAATTAAAAATATAAAATATTAAAAATATATAAAAGAGTTATTTCATATTTATATAGGATTTGCTATAGGATTTGGCCTAAATACTAATATACCTAAAATAACCTAATCATATCTATTCCCTTACCCATTCCTCCTCCAAACCTATTATAATGAAGGACAAAATTATTAAAATAAAGAATTCAAGTCATTTTCATAGATATTCTAAATAATTTAATTTCTTTAATTCTATAATTTACTGATTTCTTTTAAACATAAGAATTCAAGTCATAATGGAATCAAATTCAATTCAATTACTACTAAAATTGAATTCAATTCCATTGAATTTTTTCATTAAGAACTAATACTAAGGGTGTGTTTGTTTAGATTTTTTTAAAAAATAATATAGAGCTTAAATTTAATATATAATTGAAAAATTTAAAAACAGATTTTTAAAAAAAAATAGCTCTTTTAGAATCTATAAAAAAATCTAAAAGCTAATTTTTTTTTAAATTCTGATTAATTTTAAAAAATTATCTAAATATATTAAAATTGATTTTTTTTCTTATAAAATAGTTACTTGGTTGAAAACAGTTGATTTTTTTTTCATATGAAAATTGAAAATAGTGGTTTTTTTTTTTGTTTGTTTTCCCTGTCTCATCCCTAGAAATAAACTTGGTCGTATAGGTAATTGAAAAATTTTGGTTAGATCATTACACACGTGTGAACACAATACAATTCAGTGAATTTACAAAGCCTCACTCACTCACTCACCTGGCAACAGAGACACTCCAGGGTGTCACAAACTGATCCTCTGTGGCCCTGTCCTCGCCGTACACATCCTTAACTCCGCCGCATGCCGTCGGATTGTCGTCGACGTCCGCTGTTGTCGCCATCACAACGATGTCGTTTGAGCTCTTGCTGCTGCTTGTTGAAGCAGAACACGCCACTCTCACAGGACCCGAACGTCTTCTCTGTGAACCAGAGAAGCCTCTGCAAGACGACCCACCTATGCCCGAGTTGCACTGTCCACAAATTCCACACAGAAATGGCAACAAGATAACAAAATATCAATACCCAGATGATCAAATGGACTCATCTCATGGAAGTCATTAAAAAGTTGATTTTTTTTTTCATTACTGAAAACGCTGAAACAGGGGAAAACAGGGGAAGACAGAGCAACTATAGGTTCTTGCTATGCCAAGTTGTGAGCAGAGAAAGGAATAGCGTGGAATGTGGATTTTGTGTGTGTGTCTGTGATTAGTTGTTTGGAATGTGGATTGAAAAAGTGGTAGGTGGCGAGAGTTTATAGTACCAGGAAGGTGCATCTACTGCAAGAGATCATGGTGACGAAACAAGTGTGTGACTGAGAGAGAGTTGCGGTTGTAACAAAGGGAGACAAAGACAAAGAAGTGAGAGACAAAGGTTGTATAAAAAGAGAAAGAGAGAGTCCTCAGGGAACCAGCCCTTGCTTTTCTCCTTAGTTCTCTGCCCTCTCCCTCTCTCTGCCGATTATGGGATAGAATTTGGAGAGGAGAGAGAGACCGAGGTGGATCAGAAATCAATATATAAAAGTTCTGGATGGCATGTTTACCAAATGAGATGTGTTATATATAATAAGGTGTGAAATCCTGGATCGACTAATCAACATTTATTATTGGATGAGATATGAATTCATTTAAAAAGAGTCATGTATCATGAAACTATTTGTCCTAAAAGCTTAAGCTATTGAGTTATGACGCGTAATGGTTTTATATTTAATATGCCCCTTAATGAGAATGTCTCTTTTGGGCTTGAAACATGGATAATCCAGAGTTTTACAATACCTTTCCTGAAATTTAATTATTTTTGTTTAGAAGTGGGGGCGGCAAGAATAAAATCAGCACTAATCGTAGAGGCTAATACATATCATGAAACTATTTGTCCCAAAAGCTTAGGCTATTGGGTTATGACACTAATGATTTTATATTTAATATCATGTTATTTGTACTCGTAATACAAGAGATAGATGGTAACTCACATCTCATCCAATGTGAGAGCTCATTCAAATACGTCATCGTCTTAATGGTGGATGATATATGAGTCGGCATGGTGCTTATGCCTGTGAGTATAAATAATATTTTTCATTCAAATAGGGTTTATATCTTATTTAATGGTGGATGAGGTGTGAATCGTTATGGTGCATATATCCCAAGAGTATAAATAACATTTTTCTTACCAAATAGCAAGGCAAAAACGTTTTCTAACGTCTTACTTTTGGTCCATAATATAAGTCATTTTAGATTTTAAAATTTTCATATCTAGTTCAAAATATAAATTATTTTTATATTTTAAAAAAATATTAATTATTTTTTCTCTATTTTACCCTACATTTATGATGAGTGAGAATGAATAGATATGTGTATGATTATTTAATAGAAAAATAATTTATGATGAGTGACAAAGTATATTTTTGTCTTTTACTTTTATTTTTTAAAAGATTAATAAAATTCAATCATCATCTTAGTTCCAATGCATAACCTGAAATGACTTCCATTATGGACCAAGGGGATTATTATTTAATTGCAAGAATAAAATATGAATTTAATTTTAATACCTTGACTTTGTAAAAATAAGGGGGTTTTGCTAACCAATACACTAAGAAAAATGATTAAAGATACCCAATAAAGTAA
This sequence comes from Dalbergia oliveri, assembly GCA_030441495.1. NCBI lineage: Eukaryota > Viridiplantae > Streptophyta > Magnoliopsida > Fabales > Fabaceae > Dalbergia > Dalbergia oliveri. Next base: position 4,164,813 of record JAMLFY010000016.1, read on the forward strand.
GTTTTGAAACTTTGTAGCAAGTCTCTGCATTGAAGATATAAAAGCTCATCTCTCCAAGATAAACATTTCTTCTTTTGCTTTCTTAACCTTGTCCTTATGGCATTGGTTAGTAAAATTTAAAAAAAGTTTACATATTCATTCAATCTTATATTATTACATAAGCTATGATAGTGATTGAAAAATCATGCAAATAAAAATTTTTGATTGAATAAAAACGTAAAATATTTTTTATACTATAAATGAATAAAAAATAAATCTATTTTTATATTATTATTTAATCAAATTATCTCATTTTGATATAATGATATAATGAGAGTTAAAATTATTTTTAAAGATATCACACTATATCATTGGATATTTTACGTGCAAGAAAATCAAAACTAAACTCAAATTTTTGGCGAGAAAAATATAAAATTTAATTTAAATGCACATATAATGTGAAAAAAATTTAGATTGTCATTCAATCAAATTCTCTTAGATACGTAACTTTTAAAATAAGAGTTTAATTTTATTATATTGATAGTAAAAAATTTTTTTATACTATCATCCAATTAAATTATTTTATTTTAATGACTTTTTAAGTAAAGAATATAAAACTCAATTATTTTTATTAATATGATAATATATGCTTGGATAATTATATAAAAAAAGTTTGAGGATACCCAAAAATCAAACTCTTAAAATAAGAAGTTGAGGTTCAAACTTATTGTATTTGATGTAACAATACGTGGATAAATGTCTGTATAGAAAAAATTTAGCACATCAAAATTAAATTTTAAACTATATTTATAATAGAAAAGTACAAATTTCACTTTTCCCTACACTATTGCTTATAATGAAATCATCAAATTAAATATGAAAAAATAAAACTAAATATAATCAAATCTAAGTTATATAAATATAAAATAGATGACTGTAATATTATTATAATTTTTAAAATTTAATTTCAACGCATGATTAATGTCAAATTTTTCCTACTATTAACTATTATATTTTACTATATATATATATATATATATATACACACACACACATGATTTTTAAAATGTTTATCATAAGAATTAAATATTTTCTTAATATATCAAACATATTTAATAACTTAATAATATAGGATTAAATAACAGTATAAAATTATTAGTATTATTATTAATTTAATATAATATCTGTATAAAATTGTTTTATAAACAGTTAATACATGTTACCAAAAGAATTTAATTAATTTTTCTGTAATTGTTTCAAAAATAATATAAAAGGTAAAACTATTTTATACTAATAGTATGTTAAAATTAATTTCTTATAAATTTTAATTTTGATATACTTTTAAATATAAAATATTTTTATATATTCTTCTAATTATTTATAATTTATTGATTAGAATTATTTGACTTTCACTCTGTAACTACCTTTAAAGTTAGTAGATACAATTTATATATATTAAAATAACTCTCTTTATTATTTCCATTTATTAAAAAAAAAAACTCTTTGCAGTGCCAATGTGATAGCTAGCTAGCATCCAATGTCAAAACTCAAAAGTGGTTATTATCAACTTGTATAACTGATGAAGCACCATGATGTGGGCAACATTAATGTAGCATGAGACCCTGTTTGGTGCAGTAAGATTAATATTAGTATTCTTGGAATTGAGATTTCCATAGATTAATGTCCTTTTCGAAGATTTCATGTAAGACTCAATCAAGATCCAGGAGATTTGCAGTTGGTCATGACTCATTATATTAGGTTTGGTTTAGACACCTCTCTTGTGTGAGTGTGAACAAAAATTGTCCTGATTCTTGGTATATTGTTATGCATCTGAATCTTGTCACGTATGGTTTTTATTATACATGACAAGATTTTTATTATGGGAACATTCAAGGATGATTTCATAGTTGTGTGGTGGGTTCTAAGTTCTAACATAAACTCTTGACATTGTCTTAGCCACCTTTTATTTTATTTTATTTTTTTATAACAGAAAGGACATGCATGGATGCCTTTTAAAGAGAGGTAAACATGTCAAGCCATTATGTTAGAAAAATGGTTGTGAATATTGTGTTTGATTGCTTGATAAGTGAACTTTTATAAAATACTGTCTGATGAAAATTTTAAAATGTTAATTGTTATTCAAGTATTGAAATATATTTGCTTGAAATCATTTTTTTATTGGTAAATTTTAAAAAAAATGATCAGAGGTAGTTATATTTACAAATGTATAGCTACATCTGTATATATTAACAAAAAAATAAAAAATAAAATACAACTGTCTTGAATGAGCATGGCTGCATGTTCTATTTTAACAAAAAAGATCAATGTGTCAACATTGTGTTGTCACATATCTTTTAAAATTTGGCAAACTAGCAGGTTTATTTAATTCAACGAGTCATGACTCATTAGGAACTACAAAGCTGATAGCGACTAAATGCATTAAGCTGCGATCTATGTGAGTCTATGTTATTTGAATGGCTCAAGGAGCCATATTATTTAAACATTCACTCTATCACTGTCACATTCACATTCAATGGTGATCGATTGAGTAAATGTTGCAACAACATTAAAGTGCTGTAATTACAATTTTAATGTTTCACGTACTACGATGGTCATTTGGAATTTGGTTTTGATATTGACAGGCATGATATAACCATTTAAAAGTCACAATAAATTATGAATTTATCCATTTAATTTCCGTGTATATGTTTATATCCAACCTTGTTGATATTTCATCCATGTGAAGAGCACATTTGAGGGTCCAACAATAAACTCCCCAGCAATGTCATGCATCTTCTTATAAGGTAAGATAAGGATCATCTCACTTAAGAGTAAAGTAAAGAAATTTATCTTTAAATCAATAAATTTAGAAGTTGATCATTTTTACTTAATTAATCTAAAAATGAAGTTCATCACTTTACTTTCTAAAATAATATCCAAATCCCTTGTTATAACATCTCAAGGTCTGTCTACAGTGAACATTTTACTTCTTGTTTCTTCAAAGGGGAAAAAATAGAAACAAATAGAAAAACATAAGGGTCTCTTCAGTCACTGTCCCATTTTTCATTTTCATTTTATGTATTTTTTATTTTTGAGATTTTATTAAGGAAATACTGAACATACTAAAACCAATAAAATTTTATTTTTAATTTTGATTTCTGATTTTTTATTTCTTTCATAAAATTTTAAAAACAAAAAAAATAAAAATAAAAATAAAAAATAAAAATTGAAATCAATTGCACCGTCAATTTTTTCACATGTGGTGACTCTTTTTTCAGCCTGCCAGGTATCCCATTTCATGTCATTTCCTAGACAATGGTGTCTTTACATTCTACAAGTCCAAATATCTGTAAAATAAATAAATAATATTTGAAACATGATAGAATACAATTCATTAAGCAAAGCATAATTTGGCAAATGGCAATTGAGTATTGCCTTTTGGTACAATTATCAATCTTATATCATAAAAAATAAAGGAGATATGATTATCTAATAAGGCATATACACACAAAACATGGCCAAGCCAAGACTTCATCATACAATATTGAAACCTGAGTAGAGAGACAGAGGAAGTGAAGATATTTTAAAATTTTAAAATCATCGTGAACAAGTTCTCTTTCTTTCAAAATCAAACGCACAGTATAAAAATCAAACATGAGACAAAACGATTTCTCTCATGTTTGCTGATTGCAAGGGAAAAAAATCTGAAGATTCTATTATTGCATGGAATATATAACTGAAAGGCCAACTTCCGATTGCAGATATATGTCAGAATCTTTTCCTCTGTCTGACAAGCTCACTTGCAAGTTCTATTATGCAAATAAGTGTTACAAACTTCATACGTAAGCCTAGCTTAAGTTTTATTAATTATAAGATGAGTAGTATTAGCAACCAATACTTATTCATAAATAATGAGACTTGTTTCCAAATTAAATGCAATATAACTAATATCTTTTGGGAAAAAGTTGAGGTAAAGAATAAAATTTTATTCAAAACAAGCAATATATCGTTACAAGAACTGACCATAAGGAACAACTAACTTCTTCAATGTAGCAAACCAAATTAACAATAGCATCATCCACATGATTTACACTTACTGAAAAACCCTGCTAGCTAAAATATCGTCCTCATCTATCAAGTATAAAATATGCTGCATTACTGAGCACTGACTACAGCCTCAGTTATATACATGTACAAATCACTTTGATTGCTACAACTTGCAAAGAACATAGCTTCCTTCATTTTTTTCCAATGTTGTAGCTCTTCTTATCTTGTCTGGAAGTTCAGTACCTTGATGCAGATGGAAAATACAAGGGCAAAGAAGACAGTGAAACCCACCAAAACTCCAGAAACTGGCCCCATGAAGTCTGGTTTGAACCCATACTGGTGTTCAATATATCCTTTGACAGTGAAATTCTGAGTAGCCCCAGGCACATCAATGTGAGTAGTTATATCTCTATATTGTGAGACAATTAATCCATACACTGTCCATGCTACTGGGCAAATCCAGTAATACCAAACCCACCATCCAGGAATTTTCTGAAGAAGGCCAAAGTTGGTAGAGGAAATTATGTTAGTAAATATGATCATAAGGGTCATTCTTATACATACTAATGTGTTTTTAATATATGAATTTAATTTTCAAACTCTATCGGTGTAAAAAAATTCTAGGCAGACGTCCAATCATGCATTGTCACATAAGTAAAAGTGTTTAAGGGATGTGATTAGTTGACAGTGTAAAACTATTTTACAGTGACAGTGTATCAGAATTAATCTCTTAATATATAACGACCAAAGTTGAATGCTACTCACAGGTCTTGGGATAAAGAAACCAGAGAAGAGATTGAAGAGTCCATAGAATGCTGCTGCAAAGATTGATGCCACTTGATGGTTTGGTGTAATGGAAACAGTCATCATGCCATAATATGTGAAGTACGAGAAGGAGAAGAAGCTGACAAAGAAGAACCAGAAGAACTTCTCCACTTTCCATTCAAAGGCCACCATGGCATACACTATGAGTGAGTAATATACGGTTTGGAAAAACACATATGGTACTTCGGTAAGAACCTGCAATTGAAAAATGTAAAGGCATAAGGTAATGAGGCAATGGTAGCATAACACAAGAAACTAGAATTAAAAGACATTGTGGTTCTTAAACAAAAATTCCTCTCACCTGTGCAATGGCATAAGGCAAAGGGGCATACATTCCAGCAGCTCTTTCTCTATAGAATACTGTTCTTTCAATGGCTACTACAGGTTGAACAGTTTGGCAGTTGTTAACTCCAACAAAAATAACTGCAGCATACATTGCTCCGATGACAATGGTCAGATCAGATGAGCTCTCCCTACACGAAGTTTAAAAGAAAGATATTAGTCAAAAAAAAATTCCTAGTTATGGTTGAAGAATGAAGTTGGATTTATTATTCACAGGTGTTTTAGGGAAGGGGGTTCAGGGATATCGCTATGAGGCACGAGATTACTCTAAGGTTGAGAGAGAGGATCCAAGAGGAAGAAGGGAAAAAACAGTCTTCTCCGTCGGGGATGTCTGTCCCCACTCTCTTGGCAACAGCCATATTTATATTGAAACAATTGTGGGGGAAGGGAAGCAAAATGCTTTTTTTGCAGAGGAAGCCTCCCCCTTTCCTCTTTGTTGTCTTTTCACATCACACCAAAGGTCACTTCTCTTATTTTCTTGGATCCCGTGGTGAAGTGGGTTCGGGTTTTATTTATCCTGAAAATTACTTGAGTATACGATTGCATTGATTTTGTGGGTATATTTTATTCTAAAACAACAGGTAGCAGCAGCAACTCACTTGTTTTTGCCAGCTCTCCAAAATACTGTTCCAATCATGAGGGCACAAACAAAGGTGAAGAAGAATCTGACAAGGTTATAATCTGGACTCCTCCAGTATGTCAAAGATTGCTTCCATATACAGGATTTAAACTGCCCCAGTGTGGATTGAGAGTACTGACTGGGGAAATACAGATCATTTGCTCCAGGTGGTGGTGTGCTTAACTCCTTTACAAGAGCTTGGTTGCGCCTGATCAAAGAGGCAAATGTGTTAGCTCAAAGCAACAAAAATATACAAACCATCTTGACAATATAGGTATTCTAATATTTTTTGTTGACTTACTGAAACAAAGATGAATTCTTGTAGTATTCGGCAAAGTCCATTCCAAGCCGAAGCTCGGCTGCTATGGAGCTTACTTCTAGCATCCATGTTGCTGGGTTGTACATATCCTTAATTTTTGGGACCCCTGGAATTGCCTGTTGAGCAAGGAATAACATTAGATTTGATGTTGAACTTGAACCCCATGCTAAAGCACATGATCAAAATAGTAGTAATACCTCAAAGTATTCTACAATCTTGTGGGAATTTCGGCCTAGTGGTCCTGCGTAGATCACTTGCCCTCCTCTTTTCATCAACAAGAGCTGATGCAAAAAGAAATTTTAAGTACCAAAGAGGCTGGGAGACACAGAGAAACAGATGCTATATAATGTTTAACAGGTTGGATTGTACCTCATCAAAGGCTTCAAAGATATCAATGCTAGGCTGGTGAATTGTGCAGACAACTGTTCTTCCAGTGTCCACAGTGTTTCTCACTGTCCTCATGACGATGGCTGCTGCTCTTGCATCTAAACCTGAAGTTGGTTCATCCATGAAAATGATTGAAGGATTAGCAACAAGCTCAACAGCGATCGTCAGCCTCTTTCTCTGTTCAGTTGACAACCCTGTGACTCCTGGAAGCCCCACTAGAGCATCCTTGAGATTATCCAACTCTACCAAATCCATAACTTGGTCCACAAATTGCTGAAAAGACAAAACAATTGAAAAAAAATTTAGTTCACCCTTCTATGTACCTTTATTGAGAGAATAGTAAAAAGCTATAGTGCTACTTACTATCTTTTCCTCCTTGCTAATTTCTGCAGGCAACCGAAGGAAGGCTGAGTAAAGCAAAGATTCTCTGATGGTAACTTGGGGTGAATGAATATCAGTCTGTTCACAATAACCAGAAACTCTTGCAAAGGTTTCTTGCTTCTTGGGGAATCCGGAGATTCTGACATCTCCTTCGATGTAGCCACCTGTCTTTCTTCCGGCCAAAACATCCATCAAAGTTGTCTTTCCAGCTCCACTAACTCCCATGAGTGCAGTTAGAACTCCAGGCCTAAAGGAACTTGTTACTCCCTTAAGAAGTTGTAGCTTATCTTCTGTCACTCCTTGCGCTCGCATTTCCTGTCAAAGACAACAACACATTAAGAATAATTCCTTCATAAGTACCATGGATTTTTTACTTATGTAAAATATAACATTGTATTGAATAAGTGATGGGATTCTTACTGCAGGCATGTCCACATAGTAATTAACAGTATCAAAGGACATTGCAAGTGGCTGGAAAGGTAGAATCATTCCTCTTCTTGTGGCAACTCCAGTGGATGAATCAAGGCTTGAATCAGCATTTCTTACTCCGGTGGGGTTAGCACGGCTGCTCATACGCTGCATTGCCACTTCCCCTATAATGATTCATGTACAAGACAAGCATAATTAGCAACCATCCACATTATATCAAGAAGAATATACTTTTATCTCAACAATCAAAGATTAAAGTAGTTTGCATTGATATTTACTTGAATTGTTTCCATCAGCAGTGGACAATGATCGAAGCATTGACTCTCGGTTGGACGGTGGCCTACGAGTCTTGGCGCTTCATTGGGGCCTCCTGCAACCTCCATTTCACTAGCTTCTTCTTCAGATATAATTGCTTGTTTCTTTCCAAGAGCTAGTGCAACAAACAAGAGAAGACAAAAAGGCCTTGTCAAGACAGAAAGTGAAAGAAGTAACCAACTTGAAAAGATTGATCAGAATTTGAGGCACTTACGATTAAGGTACATAAGTGCAAGAGTGAAGAGAATATTGAACATAATAATGAAGCACAGAAGTGCTCCTGCACCTATCCAGTACCAGTTCTTATTAGCATAGACATCAAAGTTTGTGAGTACTCTCATACCCAATGTGGTTCCATTTTCAACCTGCATTCAAGGAAAAGTTCCAAAGTAAGAAAAAAAAAAGACAGTTTCTTCTTGAGCAACTTAATCAATTACATATGCAAATCAAAATAAGGCTTATGATATGTACTTGATTCTGATGATTCCACCTTGGGGCAAACATTTCATTCACAGACAAGGCATTAAAAGCATATGATAGTGGAGAAACCCAGTAGGCCCACACCCACCAATCGTGAATTGAACCTGTAACCAGTAAGCATCAAAATGTGAGCACATTCTTTGAACAAGATAACCATTTTTGAGTAATTTTTCTAATGATTTCACTTGAAAAGTTTTTTGATTGATCCACTCACGTTTTGGAATGATGAAACCTCCAAGCAGAAAAACAAGCAGCAGCATGAGGGCTCCACCAGTGTTAGCAATAATCATTGTCCTGCAGACTCCAGAAATGACCCTAAACATCCCAGATGCCATTTGTTGGACAAGGAACACCAGCAGCATTTGCTTAAAGAACCTGAAAGTTGCATTAGGCACCAAATTGCTCACATAGTACAAAGTACATCTCTTAATCAATATCATAATCATGGCATCTAGTCTTTGGTATCAATAATATTATCTAAGCTTGCTAAATCTAATAAATAAAACTTGTTAGGTTGTATGGTATATGCGAAATATGATATTAATATGAACGAGTTAAAGTGCCACAGCCAAAAGAGTAATATTATCTATACATAAAAAATTGACATCTTTGGTTGACATCATATTTCCACCACGGAATACTCTCTCTCTCTCTCTCTCTCTCTCTCTCTGGTGTCACCAAAGTTGTCACTTTTGATATACAAGAAACATTGCTCAGGACCAAAATAGTACTATTTCTATTTCAAAATAACAGTTATTTTGAATTACCACTTTGTCCAAAACGACAATTATTTTGAAACGGAGGAAGTATGAAGTAATATAAATAAGATTACCTGCTGGCTTCAGGTGCAAATCCTATAGTGTAGTAGGTAACACCCACCCAAACAAGAGACTCCAAGACTGAAATGGGGATCCTCAGGAGGAAATTGGGGAGAGTGTAAGTCCAAGCAGGATGGAAAAGGTGGTCCCTCTGCTTGTAAAACACTGGAAGCCTCTGAATGGTGAGTGCCAGCTCAGCAAAACCATTGAACATGTTCATGATCATGCTGAACAAGATTGCACCAATATAGAGTCCAGCATCATTCGCATTGCGCCTGTGCATCTCGGTCCTCAGGAAAACAGTTGCAGCTATGATGGCAATAATTAAGATTTGGGCACTCTTGAAGATGTACACAAAAGAGTTCCTCTGGATGAGGAGCCACTCCTTGTCCCAGCATGCCTTGAAAAGGTCCATTTTGGGAACTGACCATTTGTTGTAAACAAGTGCTGCCTTGTGTGCTGCTGACCTGTCAAATGGGACTGAGAGCTCTCTCTCAAGCCGCATGCCAACATGGAACCCCTTGAACTTGTTTGCAAACTCTGTCACTGTCACATACCGGTATGGCCTGTTCTTGTCTGCCCAGTATTGTTCTTGGTCCTTCCTTGAGGTAACCTGTTCCAAATTTATTACAAGTGTGTCAGTCACAGTCTTTTTTTTCTCTTTGTTCAAATTCAAGCTCTTTTGTGATAACTTTTCTGATCATTAGCACTTGCAATAGCAACTCCCTCTAGAGAGTTATGGCATTGCCTTGCTTACATGTTTGCATTTGGTTCAAGCAATCAATGAATCCTATTTTTGTGCATTTTTATTCTTGAATAACATGTGTCATGTTTCCTACTAAAAGGAGTAAGTAAGAAAAGTGTTGGAGGATATAAAAGTTTTATTTGAATTTATTTATTATTAGTTTTTAAAGGAATAAATGAGTCATACTATCTCAATAATTTTAATTTAAGAAATTAATTTTAATATACTATCGATTAATCATATTTTATCTTTAATATGACTTCTGAAAAAAAATCATAGAAAGTGTCAAGGTCTTTTAATATCATAACTATATATGATTAAATAACTGTTAAAAAAATAATTTATACTAATATTATATCAAAATCAAATCCTTTCACTTTATCACTGTTCTTTTTTTAAGAAAAATTATGACGATTTTTTCTTAATTATGCTGCATCAGATAGCATCAGTCAAATAAAAGCATAATGTAAGCCTAACAACTGGTTGGATTTTAAGAGGCCCGCATTAGTTATATTATGGACCCATGAACCCAAATGGTAAAAATGATGGGCCTCATAGTGTGTTAGGTGTTTGTTAAGGTATGTGAGGGTGCATGTTTATTAACGTGGTCTTATGATATTGATGGTCATGATCATATTCATACCTCTTGCAAGAAGTCAGCGGTACCCTTTCTTTCAGGGCAGCGGAACCCACATGACTCAAAGAATTCCACGATGTGATCACGTGGGCCCTGGTACACGATCTGGCCCTCTGATATGAGAATGATGTCATCAAAGAGATTGAACGTCTCAGGAGCTGGTTGGAGCAGGGACATCAAGATGGTCCCCTCAGTGAGGTGCACAATCTGCTGCAAGCATTTCACAATCTGAAATGTCGTGGAACTATCAAGACCGGTGGATATTTCATCCATAAACAAGGTTTTTGTGGGCCCAACAATCATCTCCCCTACAAAGAAATTAATACAAACCAAAAACCCATTTAATTATATGAAACAAGTAGAAGTAGGATAAGTATGATAAAGAGATCGATCTAATTTCAATGCACAAACAGCATAAAATGATTTCAAGCAGTCATCCAATAATATCTTGTCATAAAATTGAAGAATTTTGATTGAATGAAGTAAAAATATTTATATTATCGGATATCAAAATTAAATTCTAAATAAAAAGACTATGCTATTACATGAATTTTATGCACTACAATATAAAATAATTTTATATTATCAGTCAATAAATTTTTTTAAAATCTTAAACTATTACAAATAATTATCATGCTTTATTGAGTGTTCATTAATTGATGATGTAAAATAATTTTACATTGTTAATACATTATCACTTCATATAAATTGTTCTTATGAGTAATCATGTAAGTTGTAATACATAAATATAGATGTTAAAACAGGCTCAATATATGAGACTGGTTTGCTTAATCCATTTTATTTGGTGGGTTGGATTACACTTTAAAGCCTATCAAAAAAATTTGGCCCACTTAATTTGCGAATTTTGATAGGTTGAGGTGGGTTTGACTAGCAGACCAGTATGCATTTTTCAAAAAATAGAATACTAGTGTTACTATAACATTGAGTGTCAATTTATTGTTATTGAATACAGTATCTTGATATTGATTTCTGAGTTGTTGTTTTATAATTTTTAATTGTTCATGTTGGAATTTTTTTTCTATTATACTAGATCATTGCTAATTTTTCAAAAATTTTCTTTAAAAAGATTTATTAATCCATAAAATAAATATATTTTTATTAATTTTTTAACTTTTTAAGGAGCTAGCCCACCAACGCATCAGCCTATCTAAAAACAATCTTGGCTCACTATACACCTGTAGGCATAAATATCACGGTAATTTTTAATAAAAATAAAAATGCTATTATGTACGGCATAAATAAGATATTAAAGAACTCAGATATTTATGGAGGGGGACCAAGTCCAACTAGGCAACTGGAGTTTGGTGTCAACAGTTCATAGGGCCACATTTTTCTTAATCTTTTGAAAATTTCGTCTGCATTCAATTTGCAGCCACCTTTGAATGGGTCAAATTTGAAGGCAAGGGTTGGGCATAAAAATATGTTATAGCAGAAAAATATAACAATGAAATTTTGGTTCTTCTAATCTTACCTGTGGTCACACGCTTCTTTTGTCCACCAGATACACCTCTGTGCATTTCATCACCAACTATGGTATCCTTGCAAATGTCAAGCCCCAAAATCTGTTTCAACAAAAGTGATTTGTTAGAACATAATCAAGTCATTACACATACTAATTAGAAATAATTATGCTGCTAGCAAACAAATGGTAATTTGTAGGGGTAGTTTGGGAAATCCACATAGCACGAGTAATCCTGTAGCTGGGCCCACTATAAGCACCATGAAATGGAAAGCAGTGAAAGGGATTGGTGAACAGAAATTTTTGACAAGGAAATTGTTTTTGAGAAAATATCTAAGTGATTGATTAAGTCTTGAGAACGAGATCAGAGTAGGTGGGTCTATGCTCTATTGTTAAAATCTAATTTACCATAAATTCATAAAGTGAACTTTTGACAATTCCTTATTCCCTCAAATGTTGAAAAAGAAGGAACCACTTACTTTGAGAGTATAGTCAGTAATGAGACTGCTTTCTGTTCCTTCCATTGCAGTTGCCTAAAATGCGTGAAAACTAGTTAGAACACTTCCATACATTAAAAATAATGGAGATAATTTTACACTGAGTATTTAGTCTATAAATATATTAATATGTATGAAATAAACAATTAGGAAAATAGTGATAATACCTTCATGAAAAGGTCAACATCTGCCTCTGGAAATATGCCAGCTTCCTTTTCCCTTCTAGCAAGCTCGGTTAATAGATCTATGGTAACATTATTTGAAAAAACACATGTTACCAAATTGATTTATACGAAAAATAAAGTAGGTGTGAGTGAAAATGGTGATTAAATTACCATATCTAGTTCCAACCCCTTGGCATCTAGCTGAGAAATCAAGGGTTTCTTTAACAGTCATTTCTCCAACATGAACATCGTTTTGGCTGATGTATGCTGAAGTCTTTCTTGGGACAAATTCATTAAGCTTATGTCCATTATAAGTGATTTCACCTGTTACCTGTTTCACCAAACCAAGCATTTATAGTTAACTCTTATTATGCATCATTATTGCTATACCTTTTGATTAAAAGGTAAGAATTTATATAAAGAACAACAATTTTTTAAGTAAAATGATGGGTTATGAGTGTACCTTCAACTCAGGGTCCAATTTTCCAGCCAATGCCAACAGAAGGGTTGTTTTCCCTGAAGAAGGGGGACCTAGTAAAAGGGCCATCCTGCATAGGACCATAAGGAAAGGTTATAAAACAAAAACTTTAGGACAAATAGCCTATAAAAACTTTGTCTAGAAGATTGTTCCAACCAACACTGTAAATAGAAACTTTGATGTCTTTTTTTTTTTTTTACCTTGATGGTTTGACAATGCCAGAGGCATTCTTAAGAATTGTGAGCTTTGTTCTCTTAGCAGTGCTAACCCCAAATAAGCCAAGAATTGATTCAGCAATGTTCAGTGCAACGTTTGGCAGTGTTGGCAAAGCTCTGCTGCCAACATAGGAATCTGCCTCAACAGTCAAATTCTTGAACCTCACTTCTACTGTTGGAAGTTTGATCCCAACCCTGCAATTGGAAGAAAACCAATTGAGTAATGATTAGTATGCAGTGCACAATCCGAAGTTTGAACCAATGCTAGGTAACTTGTGTTGTATATACTATTTGTAAGTATCACTACTGCAAGCAATTGAATAATTTGATATCATTAATTTATCTACCAAAGAAATTAAGAGTTCAATTTCTATGCACTTATACTGTAAAACAGTTTTATACTGTTAACCAAATTGGTTGATGTATTGTCGGTGCATGGAAATTAACTTTCTAAGTTAATTGTACAAGCTTCTTCCACCTTTAGCAACAGCAATTTCATACATTCAAGTATTAGGCTATTCACCAAAAAAAAAAAAAAAAATTGTAGTAGTTAAACTTTTAATTCATTCTCAACTCGGTTTTAACGGAACTAAGTTTGCAATATGACCCTTGATTGTCAAAGTCAAAGCTAATTGAAATTATAGCTTTTTAAGAATTCTCAATTAACTAAAGATTAAGTTTAACGTTATTCTTATGTAAGAAATGGAGAATTGGAAGCCCCATGTTTAGATCTGGTTCCCATCTTCTGCACAATAGCATCATGAAACTATTCTTGATCTTGCCATCAAAATAGATAGAGGTCCTTCGACCGGAGAAATCATGAAAAACCACTCATTTTGATTTGTGGAGTTTAAAAGTTATATAAAAAAGCTAAAATGAGTAGCTGTGCATATTTGTGAAACACACTGTTTTAGTGATAGGATGGAACTTCCTCTTAGATGGAGGCAAAAAACTTATCTATGTTAAGTACAAGTCAATCAAAGAGCTTTTCAATTATGTTTCTGAGGTCTTTCCGAAGCCTGAGAAAACTTTTTTTAGGTGAGGTAGGGAAGGAACAAACAAAAAACACATGTGGAAGATGAAACTCACCTGTCAGTTCTGTTTCTGAACTTCCTCAGGAACTTTTCATTATCCTCTTCAGCAACCTTGAAGATTTTGTCAATGATTTGTTGCCTCTCATTCACATCCAGCTTCCTAACATCAACTTCCCTGTGCTGCATCCTGTTCCCAGGAGCCTGATCACCCTCAGCAAAAGTTTGGATGATACTTGTCCTTAGCCTATCATAGGTTGGAAGCTTCTCAATTGCAGCCCATTTTAGAGCCTCTTCATCCTCATCAACATGAGAGGTCCTCCTAGAGTACCTCCCACTAGCAAAAACCTCTTCCATTTTCCAACTTGACCTGCTTATACTCCTGCTTATGCTTCTGCTTAAATTTGAATCCATCTTGTTCTCCCTTGTTCTTCTGAAGTTGATCCAAAGTTGAGAAAAAGGATCCAAGTTATGAATTAAACAAAGTAGAACAAGAAATGGGGTCCTTCTAATCAAGCTTGTAAACACCAAAGAACAAAAAGAAAAAGACTTACATGACTGTGGTATTGGGTTATACTGCTTTCTTGTTTCAACAAGAAAACAAGGACTAAAAGACTCTCTCAGCTCAAAGGGCTTCTGTTTTTGCCTTTGAAAAGTTTCACTTCTTTTGTGTGCATAAAAAATAACTCTTCTAAAGCAAAGCTCCCCCTCTTCTTTGATCTCTTCTTTGTTTAATTTTATATTCTTCTTTCTTGTGAGAGATTTGGAATGATAAGCCACTAATGACTTAACAGAGCTGAGTCTCTCAGCTCTGAAGAAGAGGGAATAGTATATGTGCTATCTATCTAATGTTAACACACACATATATATGTGTGTGAGAGAAGGGTGATTGGTGACTTGGTGTATTGTGTGGAAGAATTGTCCCAACTAGAAATCCTATCTTCCAGTGAGAAAACTTGGAGAGCAACAACTTTATTATATATTAATATATTATGCTAATAAAAAAATGTGTCCCTACTCTTGTGTTGAATGCAACTAGCCAAGTTGAGTCCATTCAAACATGACCGCGCGTTTCCGCCTTCTTAGCTGCTTCCTACAACAGATGCGTTGTTTTGAAAATATATGTATAATTAAATCATTCATTTTCAATTTTTTTAAAATGAAAAAATGTTAATAGATTTTTATTTTATTTTAACTATTGGTTCACCGCATCAAAGTGATCAATCATGGCATGTGAATGTCAAGTGGGATCCGGAAATCTACGCTAGATCAATGATTAATGACAATCTGTGACATGCTTGGCAATTAAAAAAAAAGTATTAGTTTTTTTTTCAACTATAGCATAAAGTAAATACTCGTTTTCTGCAAATCAATAAACAAAAAAAAAGGGAAAACAATATATGTAATTAAGAAGCTAGTTGTTCGTTTTATTATTATTATTGTTATAATAAGGTCATAGTTCGTAACGAGGTAAAAGATGTGGAGTTACCTTACCAATAAATAAATAAATAAGAGACGTGGAGTTAAAAATTTTAAGACAAAAAATAAGATCATGTAATATATTTTGGTCATGTTTGAAGTTCATCTTTCGTTGTTTCAGACCTATTCCACTCTGAATTAAATAACAAAAACAAGAATTGAAAATCAGGAAATATGACTGGATCATATTTTGTCGTATTTCCCCTTATTTCTTTCAAAAAGAAAATTGCATGGTATATGTGAGGATCTGGTCAACTTTATGAATAGTATAGGCCAGCCAAGAGAGCCAAAGAACAAAGGGTATCTTCAATTTTTACATTTGAGTATTAGTTGACATGTAAATTGTGCTTACGTAAATTAGAAAGTAGCTTATGTTACTTATGCATTTTTTTCTCAGTATATTTGGTTAGACGGCAAAAAATGGTGAAACTTTTTATAAATTAACTTCATATTAAACATGAAATACATCCACAAATATTTTACTCTTTTTTGTTGGGTATATAATTTTACTCTTTTTAACCCTAATCAAATGTATCTTAATAGAGAAAATTATGCTTTTATTGGAGGAACTTTATCATGAAGGAACGCAATGATGACCTATATTAATGGCACAAGAGGTTTTTTTTTTTGGTGTACTAATGGCAGAAGAGTTTGACTTAGTTGCTCCCTCTATATGTGATTTCAATGATTATTGGTAAAAGAGAACCAAAAAAGTCCTCTCTGGCAGCTTAAGACGTGTCACCGAGGTCTCTTCCAACCACCCGTTCCCCATTGTATATTTTTACTTCCTCTTTAGTTGTCTCAAATCTAACATCACTGTTTTTTCAATTAAAAAGAAAAAATGTAACTTTTATTTTACCTTATTTTAACAAAAAATTATATTGATGTAAAGATTCATCCAATTTTAGAGTAAAGACATGTCTATCAAATTAATAATAAATATGTGTAGAAATCCGATGAGATGAACCAATTCCATTAACCGTGATTTTTCTTGCACTAACTAAACTATATTTCCTTTATTTTGTTAGGTTTATATACAAGTAATTGTACACAACAAATTTCTATCACTTGTTATTTAAAATATATGTTTTCTCTGCTATGTTTCTCTTATTCATTTGATTATGGCCAAAGCATATTAAAGAGCACAACATAAATATTAATTGTACGCGGATTATGAAAACAATCTTTGTTTTGTATATAACAATTTGTAATATTAGGTCAGATGAGACTTCCCACACACTATTAAATGTTGCAAATTAAACTCAAGTCACTGATTGCATCATCTACATATATCTTTATATTCGTTTATTAGTATATTTTTGTGTCCGTAACTTGTCTTTAATTTGTTATTTGAAATTAGTTTGACATCAATTTTTCTTTTGTAAAAAATATTGATTATTATCCTAGCATTAGAACCATCGCACCAGTGTTTATGAATTATCAAACAAGATTTTTTTCTCTATTGAAGTGTTTCAACTTTCAAATGTAAGATATGAAGTATTCATAACAATATCAAGAGAAGAAAGCTAAAATAAAATTTGAGGAAGTTGACTTCCTATTTTTTTTTCTCGTTTACTAGACCAAGCATGTAATATTTCATATATCTTCATCACATCATCTGCAAGTGTTCACTGATTAGGCCCTAAAAAATAAATAATCTAATTGTACCAGCGAAGAAACTAGTTCCTTTCATAATATTAGAGTACTATGTAACAATATTTTCACAACTTGACTCTGATTGTAAGGATGGAAAATCTCCCCCATATAAGTTTGTAATCGCTCACTATGCCAAATGCATACTTTATTCATAAAGAAATCCAAGTTAAATCATAATTCAACTTATACATCCAACTTATAATAATTCTGAATAAATCTTTTTCCCTAAATAAAATATGAAACTTGAGCTGATATATAATTAACCGAGTTGCTCATTTACAATTAGAATCATGAAAGCTATATCAAATTTTAGATACAAAATGAATCATAAAATCAAAATGCAAAATATGAATCTATGTCTAGGACTATGCCCATCACATCACTAGAGTATTCTATTATAACCAAAAAGATTTCACTAACGTAAACCTCACCCAAACTAATGATATCTAAAGAGAGGAGGAAAGGAGGATCTGAACTACACCTATATTTGTAAGGAAAGGAAGAGAGGGGTGAGTTTTATCACAAAACTCAGGAAGAGGATCTCACGCATAACCGTACTTGGGACATGAAAGCAATACATAAATAATAATGCAATATTCTCAAATCAATTCTTACTTTACATAATAACAAAATAATCGTAAATCAATGGCAACATAAATTAAAAACCATATTATCTTCAAGGCATTACAAAGAGAAAGACTATCCGTATGAAGGGTGGTACTCAGTCTCTGGCAAACATGAGCCCATAGTCAGACTTAATGGTTCCTAGTGAACCGTGTTCCCAGAACTGATCTAAAACAAGGATAACTTGTCCCTAGTGGGCCTTGGTATATGAAGGTTAACAATACAACTACTGTTACTCACAATTCCGTTTCTTTCGATAATTACCTAATCTAAAATCAACTAAAGTAATAAATGGGATTCTAAAATTCTAAGTTCAACCTTTCCTATTCTCATAAATAAACTCAAGGCCTTGCTTCTCCCTTCATCAATCATAACATAGTCTCATTTAAATAAACCTAGTTCCAAACCATGAATAAATCATATAATAGCTGTTATATTCCACAAATGGTCCGAAGCATTTTGAAAGTTCAACAATTTTCATGAGAAGCTTAAAATATATAAACTCAAATTTAAAAACAACATGCATATAATTCCATATCGTACAAAAACTCAAGTTCTAATTTCTAAATGCTTTATAAAGCTGAATAATAATTAATGTAATGATCAACATAGGGCTATGAGATCAAACCCACTCACTTGGACGGATAGAAAGTGAAGAACCAACTCCGATAAAGCTCCGGGAGGAAGGATGACACTAGTGTTTGCCATTGCAATCATAAAACTCATCAATGATCTATGGGTACTCTTAGTTTGCCCAAAGACAACTCTAACTATTGGGGAGACCCCCATTAACAGCAATGAGAGAAAAATAATAACCTATACTAAGAACATGAAAGAATGGAGACAAAATCTATTAACATAAACATACCTTAATGATTTGGGGAGCTAGATTTGAGTGATATAGAGAGAAGAAGGAAGAAATATGTTTGGCAGGGGTTTGGGTTTCAGATCGAGAAAAATATGGGAGGAAGGAGTGGGGAAGGGCTTTATAAAAAAAAAGGAGGGCTGCGATGAAACGACGTCGCTTTCGGCACTGTCATGTTTCAGGGATCGCTATAGCGGTTTATGGCAGCTATAGAGGTCAAGGCGTATCGCACCCCTCACTGTGCACTTATGATCGTTGGACCACTATAGAGGACAATAACTCTAACTTCTGCATTTTTCTGACATTTTGGCACTTGGGTTATCTCAATACTCACTTATTTACATTTCTTAATTCATTTTACTCTCCATTAACTTTAAAACATAAATGTAAATAAAGAAATTCTCACTATTTGGATTCAAATAAAATATCATAAAGATCAAAATCCAAACAAATCAAAATCAAAATTTTGAGTTTTAGTTCAAATTCGAGAATTTTTAAGATTTTATAAACTTGTGGACTGAAAATGAAATGTCTAAAAGTTTCATAAAATTCATTAAAAATCGTCTTTAACTTATTTTCCTTTTAGGAACAATTATCAGGACTTTTGATCCCAAGAATATGGTTCTATCATATAGCCCTCCAAGGAGATGTAGGATCCAGACTTAGTAGAATTCATGACCCGTGACATGGGTGGGTCCTGGGACCCTTAGACACAGAAAAATCTACTAACACGTGTACCTCAGGTATCACAATTATCATGTCGAAGTGCTAATTTGAGGGAATTTTTCGTCATGCTTCTAAGTATTTTCATTGTCTTTTTTTTTTTCCTTCTTTTGATAATTAGAAAGTGTTTAAATCTCAAATGAGAAAGCAATGAAAACAAGAGTTCGATAGTACAAAACAAAGATCAACGACAAAGCCCACAATACATAAAAGCCTCAAAAACTAAACCACAAAAGGGTAGAGTCGTGCATCACTATGCTGAGATCTTTATTCAGTGGCCCAAGTACATAAACCACCTCATAACCCACCCATAAGGCCCAAATCTTAAGCACTAGAGTGACTGTTAGAGCATCACCTTTTCCTATTCCATATGCATGTGCCGCATAAGAGGGAGAGTTACTAGGCCAACACCGTCATCATGGCGGCTTACTCCAAGTGGTACCATGAAGTATCCTCAATTTGGCCAGAATTTGTTCCACCTCCTTTTGGATGCCATAAAACACAATGACAATAGGCTTACCACCATCAACACCAAAGTAAGAAATATGAGTGCTTGAACCATCATTGTAGCATAAGGAAAGCGTGAATAGGGCCAAAATTTATAGTTCCACAAACAACTACATGCAAAACTACATGACCAGGAAACAAAAGCCAACTGCTAGTTTCACTCACAACCATCAAGACATATAGATTCAAGCCTTCAAAAATTATGATAAACACAAACCCTAAACTAGCAGGAAACAAAAATATAACTTGTGTAAGATATGAAGTATTCATAAGAATATCAAGAGAAGAAAGCTAGAATAAAATTTGAGGAAGTTGACTTCATATTTTTTTTTCTCATTCACTAGACTAGGCATATAATATTTCTTATATCTTCATCACATAATCTGCAAGTGTTCATTGATCAAACTTTAAGAAATGAATAACCTTGTTGTACCAGGGAAGAAACTGATTCCTCTCATAACGATAGAGTACTATGTAACACTATTACGTGGAAATGCTAATCCTGGGAGGTTTTCGTCAACTTTTTAGAAGTGCTTTCATTGTCTTTTTTTTTCCTTTGATAATTAGAAAGTGTTTAATTTTCAAACGAGAGAAACAAGGAAAACAAGAGTTTGATAGTACAAAACAAAGATCAATGACAAAGCCCACAACACATGAAAGCCTCAAAACCTAAAACATGACAACAAAACAAAAGGACGGAGTTGCATCACTATGCTGAGATCTTCATTTAGTGGCCAAAGTACATAAATCACCTTACAACTCACCCATAACCTTGTGAGATTCTTGAAACAAATGAGCTTTTATCAATCTTATCCTAAGGCCCAAAACCCATCATGACCTATCTAGAGAACATAACTGGCATGTAATGGATTTCCATGGAAGCTTTTGGTAACGTGACTAAATAATATGCATAAATAATAAAAATATATAATCCAAACAATTTAATTTCAATTGAATTTCAAAATCATGGAATACTTTCAAAATATAAATCCTGAATATGACACTATATAGTAGCAACAATCTAGGTCATAGCTAAACATAATTAATAAAATAGCTGAAATTAAAAATAAATAAACATAATACTATGCATATCCGGATCCTACCTACACAATTACTGGAGCACTACTATAACTACATGAAACTATAATAAGCTTCATTCCAAAACGAAGCTCACCAAAAGATGTTGCAACACTGTTGAGATGGATCTTGTGGTGCAATCTGAACTTGTAGCTGAAGAAAAGAGAGGGTGAGTTCATCAAATTCAATGAGCGAGTCTCCACTAACAACCCACATGGGACAACAAGAATAATATATATAGTATACATGCATGTGATATAAAACATTTTAATATTTGATTACATAGCTATACTGAAAACCATATTTCAACCGAATTATAACAATAATTAGTAGAGAAACAAGAGTTAATGAATATATTATTATGAGCTAATAACTGAAACTTATGAGAACTTAATTAGGTCCCATAAACGAGCACTACATTAGGTTCCTTACAATAACTTGGGTTGAGCTAGTCCTTTGGCAAACTATTTGGTACTAAGTTTAATGATCCTAGCCATTAACTCATTGTTCTGTTTTTCACTAATTGTTGGCTAAAAACTAATATTCAAAATATTACATTTTGTTGTTCATCCTAAATGAAGTTCATGCAATTTTTCTAACTGATAAAATAATTCTAAAACATACATACAACAAACATGGTCTCATGAGTTTTCTAAAATAATATTTTCATGATAATTATAAAACAATAATTTTCTAAAATTATTATAATCCATGAAAACATGTTTTCTTGGCATAAATCATTCTAAAAATTCATAAACATTTTTCATAATGCTGAAAGCACTAATAATGACCAAAAGTATGACTATAAGCTTAAACCCACTCACATTGGTAGTTGGAGTGCGCTTCCACTAACAACTTGACTCTAAGAGTAAGTTTGGCACCAGGAACTGCCAAAGGGCATAATGAAAACATAAACAACTTACATTATTTCTAAGTACTGAATTTGAAGTGATAGGGAGGAAGAATATTGTCAGAAAACCATGCTTGATAATGCCTTGACTCATAAACTAGATAACAAACGGAAGATTAATATTGGGGTCACCGCTGGAGTGGTTTTGGACCGCTATAACGGTTGACTCGTAAAAAGCCAATCACGGGTGAACACTCGACCGATATAGCCGCTCAAGACCACTATAACGGTCTCTAGAGACCCGTTCACATGGAACCAACACTGCCTACCGCTAGAAGTCTTAGGGAACTTGATTTTGCACTTTCGTGATTTCATGAGCCTAGGGCCTTCCTGCATCATCAATGGGTCTAGGAGAATCCTAAGGCCAAACTAAACTTATCTGGAGACACGTGGATGTAAGACATCACAAAACCAAATCACTAGAGTGACCATTTGTCACGACCCGACTAGAGAACGTGATCGGAATGTGAGGAATCCTATCTTCACGTAAGTCTCGTGACCTCTAAGTCCTTTATATACACATTTTAATTATAAATCCATTTATAAAACATTATTTCATCTCTAATAATTCTTTAGCTCTTTGAAAATCAAGTTCATTATCAATAAACTCTAAGTCATAAATTGTATCATAATCAAACTCTAGAATCTATAATCATAGTACAAGATATGAGTTGCTCTCTATACAAAATAAACCATGAAACTCTAATCATGTAAATACAAGCTAATTATGGTATATAAAACATGCAAACTATCTCTATGGTTCTGGGACTCCGCTCGTAATGTACACTGGAGCACTCTTCTCTATACAAAACGCAAAAGAATACTTCACTCCAAAGTGAAGCTCACCAACTAGGAATAGCTCTACTGTTGGAGGAGATGACTGATAAGCTAGATGCCAACCTGGAGGCCATTGTCTTAACTCTCTCTAGAATCTAAATGGCTCAGAAAATAAGGGCTTAACTTTCCCGCTACCAAACCTCACTACCCCTTTCATAGGGGATACCCTTAGAAACACGTGGTCCCCAATCTCAAACTCCAAGTCGCGCCTACGATTATTGCATAAGATTTTTGCCTGACTTGTGCCTTAAAGATGCTCCCTAATCAATGAACCTTCTCTAAGGTTTCTTCTTGAATTAGGTTTGAGCCTAGGGACTTAGCTTCCCTAAGCTCAAACCACCCAGAGAAGCCCTGCAATGCCTCCCACAAGGCTTCGAATGGTGTCATCTGATACTTACCTGGTAACCGTTATTGTATAAGAACTCAATCAAGGGTAGGTGGTCACACAGCTTCCTCCAAAATCTAGCACACAAGCTATGAGCATGTCTTCCAAGGTTTGTATCGTCCTTTTCACTGGCGTCAGCCCGATGGTGGAAAATTGTGGTCAAATCCACACGTGTCCCAAAGGCCTCCTAAAATGCCCTCCAAAATCGCAAGGTGAACTGGTACCCTCCAAATATGATGGATAATGAGACACCGTGAAGTCTGACTATTTCATTTATGTACAACTGAGCATATTGTGCTGCATTTAAGGTAGTCTTTACTAGTAAAAAGTGTTCTGACTTAGTCATCCTGTCTACTATTACCCATATGGAGTCGAATCCCTTGGTGGTTTGAGGTAACGCAACTACGAAGTCCATGGTTATCCTCTCCTACTTCTATTCTAATATCTATCGTTGAAGAACGCTCCTGGCCTCTAGTGCTCAACCTTGACTTACGGTATACCAAGCACCTAACTACAAAGTCACATATTCTCTTCATACCATCCCACTAAAATAATTGTTTTAGATCCTGATATATCTTAGCTAATCCTGGGTGCACCGAGTATGCTGCACCATGGGCTTCTTCCATTACTTTTCTCCTCAACTCACCCACGCGGCATGCATAAACCTTCCCAAAGTGCAACACACCCTCAGGATCAACTAAGAACTCTGTATTTTCATACCCTGAACATCCTCAACCAACTTAGCTAACTTCGATCTTCCTATTGTACCTTGATCGTCCCACCAAGGTTGACCGAGTCTTGATATGAGCTAGAGAAGCCCTTGTATTACTAAGGCCGAATTGAATTCCCTCAGCTTCCAACTTTTGAATATCTTCCATGAACGGCCTCACTGGTGCTATGTGGGCCAAAGCAGCTTGATTTCCTACTCAAAGCATCTGTACTACATTCGCCTTCCCTGGGTGGTACGAGATCATACAGTCATAATCTTTTAACAACTCAAGTCATCTGCACGCCTTAAGTTCAAATCCTTCTGTTGATAGATGTACTTCAAGCTTTTGTGATTTATCACAAGTCTCTCCATACAAGTAGTGCCTCCAAATCTTCAAGGCAAAAACCACTACCGTCATTTTCAAGTCATGCGTAGGGTAATTCGGCTCATGCTTCTTAGTTGCCGTGAGGCGTATGCTACAACTTGACCATGCTGCATCAGCACGACCAAGTTTAACTCTAGAAGCATCACATAATACCGAAGAGCCACTTGTCCCTGAAGGTAATACCAAAACTAGGCTGGTCAAATATGTCTTGAGCCTCTGAAAACTTTCTTCACATTCTTCTGTCCATCTAAATTTGACATTCTTCTGTTTAGCTTGGTCATGGGTGCGGCGACGCTCAAAATCCTAAACGACCGCTTGTAGTATCCTACTAAGCCTAAGAAACGTGACTTAGGACATTGCTACATTGCTTCCACCTTCTTTGGATCTACCAGAATACCATCCTTCGACACTTTGTGTCCAAGGAACACCACTTGATCTAGCCATAACTCACATTTGAAACTTGGCGTATAACTAATTCTCCCTCAAAGTATGTAAAACTATTCTAGATATTGCTCATGTTCCTCTTTACTCCTGAATATACTAAGATTTCATCAATGAAGACAATTACAAAGTGATCCAGAAACGGCTTAAACACCCTATTTATTAAATCTATGAAGGCTGCTGAGCATTGGTCAACCCAAAGGACATCATTAAGAACTCATAATGTCCACAGAGTCTTGAAGGTCGTTTTAGGTATATCTTCATCCTTAATCTTCAGCTGATGGTAACCAGATCAAAGGTCAATCTTGAAAAAACATGTTGCCCCTTGAAGCTGGTCAAAAAGATCATGAATGCGAGGCAAAGGCTATCGGTTCTTGATTGTCATCTTGTTCAATTGTCTGGAATCTATACACATCCTCATCGAACCGTCTTTCTTCTTAATGAACAAAACTGGAGCACCCCATGGACAAGTACTTGGCCATATAAACCCCTTGTCCAAGCAATTGTAACCGCCTTTCAATTCTTTAACTCTCCGGAGCCATGTAATATGGGGTATAGAGATAGGTCTAACTCTTAGCTCAAGCTCTATCCCAAACTCTATTCTCTCTGTGGTCCACCTGGCAAATCATCTGGAAAAACATTTGGAAACTCATTAGCCATTGGAACCGTGCCCAGACTAGGTGTCTCTACCTTTACCTCCCTTTCAGCTAAAACCCACAACTACCTTTATCCATCAACTGGAGTGCACTCATAGCTGATATCAAGCTCGTTGGTGTCGAACAACTTGTACCTAGAAACTCTCTTGGCTCTCACTTGGACTTCCAATCTCACCGCCTTACTATAACAATCTACCAAGGCATGGCATAGGGCTAACCAATCCATAACCAGAATAACGTCAAAGTCAAAGATGTCTAACACTATCAAATCTGCTAGTGCTTCCATGTTACCAACTTTGACTCCACACGATTTATACACTGTTTGAACAAGGATAGGCTTTCCCAAAATACCCCAACTAAAAATGGTTTAAGATCCTCAGGAATCTTCCAAACCATAAGGCAAAGAAGGGAGACACATAAGAATAGTTGGACCCTTGGTCAAACAACGTCATGGCATTGAAGGAACATACTATTGTCATACTTGTTGTCACTTCATTTGAAGCCTATGCATCCTGCTAGGTCATAGCGAACAAATGAGGTTGTTCCATATTACCATGGCTTTTTCCGCCTACTCTCTACCTCATGCATCTTTACCACCAGGGCCTTCCCTTGCACGTCCTACCGAATCGATAAAGCCACCCTAGGCTATTGATTGGAGAGATCGAGCTGACATGGAGGGGTTAGCTAACCCTTAACTTCGAGCTCCTTGAAACATCGTGCACTCTCCGCATGTGGCCTGGTTGGCCACCCGTAACATACTAAGGAACCAACTAAACATTGACCCTGATGTCTCTTCCTGAGTTGGGCATACTGGATATGACAACCATGAACCCTGTCCACTATGCCGACCGCCCCCTCTACTTAGAGTCTGTGATAGCCGAGCATGCCGATGGGCTCTAAGAAGGTTGCCCTACCTGACTGACCCGCTGCCGGCCCTATTGATAGTGACCCTTGCTCGAACTTGCTCCGCTCTAAGAAAGAGACATGAACCCTGGCCTTCTTGTTGGCCTCTGACATTGCCCTATGCTCTGCCAACCACTCTCAAGACCAATCGCTGTGTTTACCACCTGAGCATAGTCCATGGTCCCAAGTGAGGTTGCAAATTGAGGAACATATCTCTAGGAAGACCCTGAACAAAATGTCTCACCCTAGCCGTCTCCATCGGTATCATGCTGGAGGTTGCCTGTCCGATAAGTGAAACGCTCATCGTACTCTGAATTGTCATTCCTGAGTTAAATGAAGCCTAAAAATTCCTCCATCATCTAGACCTCCTTCTCATATGAATCTCCTCATGAAGGCTTCCTTGAATTGCCCCCAAGAGGGGAACTAGAGTTCCATACCTCCGTCCGAACTCCTGATACCATAACTCTGCTTGGCCTCCCAGTAAAGCCAGCTAACTTATCGTTCTCTGAAGAACAATGAATGACATCAACTATTTTCTCCACGTGCCTAAGGAATTCTTAGGGATCCAGCTCGTCAAACGCCAGTTAAGGTGGGTGGGCCCATCCTCTTGAAACGCTCCAAGCTCAGTCGTCTGTATCTCTGACTGGAGGCGATCGCGTAGTCGCCTCTAGTTGCTTGGTCATCACTTCTGTCAAGTTTGCTACCATCGTCAAAAGCTCTAAGGCGAGTAGTGTCATTAGATGCATCGCTCCTACCTGACGACAAAGACGTGAAGGGTGTACAGGTGGCATGGTCACACCTGTGAAAGGGAGGACATATAACAAAACCATGAGTGCTAAGAAAAGACAAACTCTTGCTGAACCTAGACATGACTGATACTTTCCTAAAGGCCTCAAATAGCACTACATCAATGCAAATGGGTGCGTTTCATTTTCGTAGATGTTATGTTATTTGTGGACACTTGCTCTAACAATATGTAGGGAAACTTATTGCTCTGATACTACTTTGTCACGACCTAGAGATGTGACCGATACATAAGGATTTGGATCCCCATTGAAGCCTCTAATAACGTGACTGTCTAATATGCATAAATAAATCTAATATATTTAAAATATCTCAAGTTTAACTAAATTTCATAATGTTGAAAATGTTTCCAATCATAAATATTAAACTGTGTAAAATCCATAATTTGGGTCAAAGCCAAACATAATAAATGACTGAAATTCTAAAATAGTCAAAACAATAAAATGCATATTCGGATCCTACCTACATAATTATTGGAGCACTACTAACTGACATAACCAATAATAAGCTCCACTCCAAAGCGAAGCTCACCAAAGAAGCTGGAGCACTCCTGAGGATCTTGTGGTGCAACATAACCTATAGCTGTATTTGGGAGGAAAAAAAAGGGTGAGTTCATCAAAACTCAGGAGTGAGCCTATACTCACAACCCACATGAGATAACAATAAATATACATAATATATACATACAACTTATGTAAAACATTTCATGTACAATTATATATATACTGAAAACAATAATTTAACTTAATCAATGATAATAACTAGTAGAGAAACATGAGAGGTTTTGTACATAAATAACTGAGTTGAATCGCTGAACCTTAGCCAATGGCTAACCTGATGAGCACCTAACTAAGTCCCACAAATGGACACCACACTGGGTTCCTTATGTGGTTGACCTAGTCTCTAGCAGACCACTTGGTACTAAGGTTAACAATCAATACTGAACTGCGAACTCGCTTTTGTTTCTCACTAATTACTACAAAATAACTTGTCATAAACAATAAATCGTAAAGCTGAATTCATATAATTCTAACAATCTGACTTTAGCATAATTAGGTTCTAAAATCATGCCCAAGGGATCACCAGCTTGAAAATATAGTGATTTCAGAAGCCTACAGAGTATGTATCTGACAATTGTTATGAATCATACTTTGTTCAACACTTTCAATAAATCATAACTCATGTTCTATAATCTTAATAGGAAATGCATAGTAGGAAACCCATAGTTGAAAACATGGTAATCATAATTTCATAAACTAGAAAAATATTCTATAATATGCAAGATATCAAATATGGTCTCATGAGCTTTCTAAAATAAGGTTTTCATGATAATTGTGAAAAACAATAATTTTTCTGAAATTTTGGCATAATCCGTGAAAACATGTATTTCGCATATGTCATTCTAGAATTTTATAAACAATTTATATAATACTGGGAAAATACTAATAATAACCAAAATTATGGTCATGAGTTTAAACCCACTCATAGTTGATAGCCGGAAGTGCGCTTCCATTAACAACTTATTCCAGGAGCTTGGAATGATACAGGTAACGGAAGAGATTTAGTCAGAAAGTTGAGAGAAACACGTTTTCTCTCTAGGGAAATCCTTAGGAGGCTATGGTACTTAGAAAAAAATTTGGGAGTATTATGATGTACCAAATATATATTAATGGACAACGAGAACGGAAACTTAGCGCCCGAATATGCTTGTGTCCTTCACGCTTTCATGTATATATATATATATGTGTGTGTGTGTATAAAAAAAAATTTAAAACGTATCGCTCAACACGTTTTAATAATATTAAAATGATAATACATTAAAATATTATTAAAATGATCTATCGTGCAACACGTTGTTGAAAAATAATATTATTAAAATGATAATACGTTATAATATTAATAACGTGCGCCTCGTGTCTAATCTATATATTATTAAAATGATATCGTGCAATGCATTGTCGAAAAATAATATTATTAAAATGATAATACGTTATAATATTAATAAAACTTATAACCGTGTCACACGTTTTATAATAAAATAATATTAAATTGTTTACCGAATAATAATAATAATAGTAATAATAATTTAGATACTAATAAATTTTGTATTTGGGGTATTACACGGGGACCTTAGGGTCGTATGGAACTTATCTCTGACACGTATACATTAGGTATTACACCATTAGAGCATCAACTCTTCCTATTCCACAAGCATGTGCAGCACAAGGAGGAAGAGTTACGAGGCCAACACCATCATCATTATGACAAAGGTGCTCAACCTGAAGCGGTACCATGATGTCCCCAATTTGACCAGAATTCTTTTCAACTACTTTTGGCCCAGAAAGCAGCGAGGATAGGCTTACAACCATCAACAAGTAAAAAATGTGAGCATTTAAACCATCAATGTAGCATAGGGAAAGCCATGAAGAAGGCCATAACTGATAGTTCCACAAACAACTACATGCAAAACCACAAGACCAAGAAATAAAAGCCAACTTGGTTTTACTCAAACGCCGTTCAAGATACATAGATTCAATCCTTCAAAAACAAGACCATAGTCTTACAACAATGGCACCATAGATGCAAAAATGCTATACAGAAACAATATACAAAAATGATAAACAAATCACCATGAATCGAAGCCTTCTCAGATAGCATCGTGAAAAGCATTTCATGGCCAATATGGCCTAACCCATATATAAGGTGAAAATAAGCAAAAACATTTGTCTAGATCTAGTGCCCACAACAAAGGCTTTTGCATACCATAGAAAAAATGAAACCAACAGAGGAAAACAGCGAACCTGGATGCCTAAATCAAAAGAAAGAGAAATTAGACCCTAGTAAGGGTTTGCATATTACCTTACTCACAACAGAGCAAAAATCCAAAATAGGACTATGTGAAATCAGAGGGCCAAAGGAGACAACATCGCTTAAAACCCTAATTATATCATGAAAAACTAGATCCCTAACATATCACCTACTCAAAATCCTCAATTTCTTGGCTCCAAACCCCAGCGACATGGTTGAGGACCACTGGTCACATCAATGATCACGTACAACACTAGAAATCACCTCCAGTGATTCATCAATGAAAATGAGAGGAATAAGGGAGAACACCATATGGGGAAGGAAACATCAAGGAAGGGCACACCACAACACATATATGGCTCATGATGACCTTTTTGTTTGGGATCTAGGGTTATTGCAATAGACAGGTTAAATGGTGTAAAAGGTGGCAGGAGGCTACGAAGAAAGAGAGGGTAGCAGGGTGATGGCCATTATAGGAAAAGGAAGGGCTTTAGGGTGGTGGCTGGAAGGGGAAAGGGAAAGGGTAAGGGTAAGGGTAAAGGTTAAGGACTAGGGTTTCTTTTTGGTGGGGAAAAGGAAGTATACTTTCATTGCTTTGTTATTTATCACGAGATATTTCACTCAATTATTGAAGATGTTATACTATACCTTGTTGGAGTTTAGTGAGCAACCAGGTGAATACTCTCTCTTATACATCTCAATAGTCCACATTTTTTGAAATTTTTGTGTTGCTATCTGTCCATTTATCAAATCAAGAAAATATTAATTTTTATTTATCAGTTATACCCTTAATGTAATTAACTATACCTTATTTACTTCTATTTTTTTAATAGTATAATCATATCAAATCAGAGCAATCTTGTCAATCAACAGATTTTTATGCTATAGTCAATATTTATTTATTATTTTCTTAATATGTATGTGTGTGTTTTTTTTTTTAGATAGATGAGATGCAACGAAAGTAATATATAAAATAGAACAACTTTCCAAAGACTTATTGTGCTAATATGTGGTGTCTGACCCGTTATTATGGTTTTTTCAATTAATCCATTAATTTAGATCCCTTTTTGTTGGCTCCCTTAAACCAACAAGTGTTAAACGGTTTGAATTTGGTTTGATCGAGTAGTTGGAGGAATGTGGAGGGGTAGGATCCTTTGTGTCAAAAGCAACATCCTTAAAGTTAGACCGGTTATTGAATTGTATCACATTCTCATCAAATTTCTAAAAGGTACAGTCATGCAAACAAAAACTATAAGAAAACATAATAAAAAGAAACTACAAAAAAAGAAAGAAATAAAATACCCCTAAAAAAGAAGGAAAGAAAGAAAGAAGAAAAGTAATACCATCATAAAAAGGCTCAAATCTACGGTTTTAAATTAAAGTCCATGAGTATAACGCTGTTTGACTTTTGATGCATACCATAATTGGAGTGAAAAAAGAAATGAGGTATAGAAGGTAACTGCATTGGAGTGAAGAATGATCGGTGCACGTAATAAGAGAAATAAAACAAAAAAAAAAAAAACCGACGCAAAATTGAGAATTAAAATGGCAAATCAATTGAGGTTTGATCTAGCACTAAGAAGGTTTAATCTACCATAATATAGCGAATTATGGCTTGAATCTTAGATGGAATAAGGAATCTACCGTAATAGCTAGAGCGAAATCCGGCTTGAATCTTGAATGGAATAAGGAATCTACCGTAATAAAGTGAAATCCGGTTTGGCTAAATAGTATTGATCCGGTCTAAAATAATTTTAGAAGTAGAGATGTAACTAAATAATATCTTGAATTACATATATTCATAATGAACATAGAATACAGAAACAAAATAGTATTAATGCTTTGAACGTGCTTGTTTGCATTTTAAAAAATAATTTTACGATTTATTTTTTTCAAATTTTAATTTATGAAAAAATATTAAAACAATTTTATTTCGTGTTTTAACAATTTTTTTCCCAAAAAACTTGTCTAAATTTCAATTCAAACTAAAAAAATATCTTTTATATTTTAAGCTGAATCTACGCTCTCTTGAGATGCATGAACTTGCTCAACCATTGACTCCCAGAAATGGTTAATGCTGAGAGAAAGTCAGTTACTTCACTCATTGTAATTGCCTGTGGATTGTTTGCTTCTTTTGTTTTCCTTATTCAAAAGTCTTCTCATTCATCAATGCATTTTTGCAACGTTATCCCCACGCTGCTGTTGTTTTCCTTCTAGAAATGGAAGAAATACAATAAAAGTATATTTAAGATTATATCAAGTCAGTCTTGTGCTGTTCTAGAAGCCCTTTCTTTATTTCAACATATGAAATACTCAAGGATTTCAAGATCAACTCTTTGCTTGACTTGGAATATTGTTGTCTCCATTTATTTTGGTCGTTGGAGTTTTGACTATGTTAACTCAAGAACTACTCCAGAAAGATATTTAGAGGAGCTTCAAATTCCAGGGAAGGTACTTGGGTTTGTATATATGTATGAGACTGACTTAAGCCATAGCAAACTAGCTGCTACCCAATTTATTAGCATATAGATTTCATGATGAATACACTTGAGCTACTAATAGACAACAATCAGAGAATTATCACATCTAATTTCAACAATGACATTAGAATATTCATTCAACGGAATGATATTTATACATACTTAACAAAGATGTCAATCGACACCGGGCATTATACGTATAAAATATGGGGAATTCACATTGATTATGTTCAATTGGAAATCTGCACTAGTAAGTGATAAAATATTGTCACTTGATTAAGTAGTCATAAATGTAAAATGTTCTGTTGTTTGCATACAAATTCTTATTCGTGAGATAATACTATCACTTGTTATTGTAGTCATCCGATTTCATATTAATTATATTAATGAAAATTCCTTGCTATTTGCACATGTATTCCGTTTAATTTGTCGACCAATATACTTGTCTAGCATCTATAAACATTTTTTTTCTTCCGATAGTTATGTATAAATGTAATTTTTCATTCATAATAATCAGCGAGATAGATCTATGCTTTCTCAATCACACTTTGACCTTATAAACACTCAAATTAGTCTTCCAAAGATATATACAACATTAAATTGAGGCTTATTTGTTTTGGTCCTAAAAGTACTTTTAGACAAAGTAAGAAAAATCTTATCTTCTACAAAAGTACATTAAGAAGGTCATTATGATTCTACCAAAAGTGTGATCCAAACAAGTACTTAGTCTTCTTAAATTTCAAAATGGACATCAATTTAATCATTCAATGTATACTTTGACGTCAATTTGTTCTTAAACTGATGGACATATTTTATACTAAAAATGATGAAATTAATGTGCAAAATCTTTAACGAACAAGAATTTTGACAATCTTTTAAGGATCAATTTGAAAATTTACTCAACTTTGAACTACTATCCAACTATCCTTTTTGACAAATCCTGATAATAATTTTGATATATAATTTTGGTTGTGTAAAGTTACTCTAAAATTGTTACAAGTCTTACACACATGATGAATTTCAATATAATCTTATGAGTTAAAAAAAACTAAGGGCTTATTATTTTTCTATTTTTGTTTTTATTTTTATTTATTTTTATGGTTTTAAGATTTTATAAAAAATAAAAATTTATTTTTTATATTTATTTTATATTTGTATTATTTTCTTTACAAAATATTAAAAAAATACATAAACTAATTAAAAACAGAAACCTTAATTTAACATCCTAAGTGGTCTACTTCAACATAAAAATACCTTTTGACTTTAATAGAGAAAGAGTGAGTGCAGGCTACAAATAGACCTATTTATTATAATATAGTTGTTTGTGCATAGATAGTTGAGTGACAAACCCCCAAGCGTTAGTCGAGTAAAACATGATAAAGTCTCGCATCTCTCTTGGGTTGATTTAAACTCTCACTTATTTTCTTGAGGTAAGTTAAGTTTCTCTATAAGTGTCTTCTGAACTTAGAGACTTCTTATGTCTTGGACTATAGGGTATGTTTGAATTGATAGAGCATAGAGGAATGGAGTGAAGTGAAGCTTCGGAGCAAAGTGGAATAATTACTCGCTTCATTGTTTGAATATCTTTTATTCCATCCTATTTCTCCTAATTTGGGGAAAAAATTTAGAAGAATTGATAAAATTGAATAGAATGAAGTCCATCCATCTCCTTTCTATTTCATCTAAGTTCCGAACAATGGAGGAAATAAAAAATCTCACTCGACTCCACTCCACTCCACCCCATCCAACTCCACCAATTCAATCATATCTAGCACCATCTGCTCACTCTTAATTTTTTTTTTATTGTGTACAAAAAAAAATATAGTTTAGTGACCTGAGTCCATGACTGTACTTTCGCAAATTAAATGACCGGCATTTCGTGAAAATCTGCATATTACTTCACTTCCACGCACTTAATTTGTTTAGCATTCACCGTTTTTCTGCTTTTGTTTAATTTTTCTCATTGAAGTCGTTTAGCTACCTAGCACTGGACAACATCGAATAGAAGATAACATATCATAACAATGTTTGAAGTACCAATTCCTTCACATCTCAAAAAGAATGTGGATTAAAGTTATGTAAAAATTGGTGGACTTGTATATAGTTGTATATTATGTGCTATCATAAAGTTTGGTCCAAATTAAAGTGATACAAGTTAATGGGCCTAAATCATCTTATTGAGTGTGGGCTTATTATGTGTAGATATCATGATTACCTAGTTACTAATTTTATAATGGGCTGAATTAAAAATTAGGGTTTAGAGAGTTATAAAAGGTT
The DNA here is from genome assembly GCA_030441495.1 of Dalbergia oliveri. Classification (NCBI taxonomy): domain Eukaryota; kingdom Viridiplantae; phylum Streptophyta; class Magnoliopsida; order Fabales; family Fabaceae; genus Dalbergia; species Dalbergia oliveri. The sequence continues at coordinate 4,199,527 of JAMLFY010000016.1, forward strand.
ATGGTCCCTAAGTTATATGTATGTGTTACAACGTACCGAAGGACATCATAACAAAATGAAAACAAATAAATTTATTCCTAAAAGAAATAAATTTTAAAATGGAGTTGCCACCAATTTTAATTCTGGCAAAAAATGGAAAACCTTTAATTTGATCAGAACTGGTTTTTTTTTTTTAAAAGATTTGAGTTCGGAGTCCAATTATGATTAGGGAAGGGTGAAAACTTAATCCCACTGCACCCTAAAATATCCGTATAAATACGATTATCTTATAATTCATTATGCAAATTAATTTATAACCTTAATAATATTTATTTTTCCCAAAAAATATAACAATCATCTACAAATAAATAAATGAATAAATAAAAAAATAAAAGAAAAAATAAATGAAAGAAGAGAACAAAATTTGAAGAAAAATTAATTGACGTATCCTCTGGTGCAATGAGGAACTCAAAGTCACGTCGTTCTTGTAGAAAATAAGTGTGTGTTCGATTGATTTTATTAAAGAAATAAGATAAAAAAACTTCACTTTTGCATAGGATTTAGGATAGCATTGACTATACAATAAATCCTTACACTCTTGTGAAACTTAAGGATGATAAATCATACATCAACATCACAAGTTGTTGCGTGAATCTAAAAAAATTATTTATTTCTTTCTCATCCACCAAAAAGGGATCCTAAAAAAAAAAAAAAAATTAGTCACATAAAAGAAATACCCTATTCTTCAATTAAGTCCTCAATCCCTCATGATTTTGACCAAAGCAAAGAAACTTACCAGAATTTGAAAATACTTGAACAATTAACGTAAAAGAAAACTAAAAGTAAATTAAAGCCAAACTAAATCTAAAAAAAAATAAAAGAACAAAAAGGTCATCCAGAACATGAAAAGAAAGAAAAAAAATGAAAATAAGATATATGCTAAAACCCATTAAAACAACATTGAATTGGAAAAGGAAATTGACGGTGTCATATGTTAGTGATAGGAATTAGCAAGTTCAAGTGGCTTCTTAATGGAGACCTTTCAATGGCTCTGGGATGATGAATGAACAATACTATGATAAACTCTTCTCAAGATCCTTCTATTCAATTGGTTCGTTCCTTCTTCCTTTTTCTCCCGTTTGTTCTATCAGCTCAGGATGTCCCTATGGGATGGAGGGTGGTGATGAAAGGTCTGGGTTGTGGTAGTGATAATGAAAGATGATGGCAGTGGTTGATGAATGGTGGTGGAGCGTTGAAGAATTATGCCGCCTCCCTTGAGTCCCCCTTTTGTTACAGTGCGTCATTATTATATAGAGATTAGATTAGAGAGATTTTGGAGTCATTAGGATTGAGTCAGTCAAGATTTTGATCTGATTTTATTTTTGTTGAGTCAGTTAAGATTTTGATTTGATTCTTATTTTGATTTGATTTTTTTGAGTCAACCGAGATTAAATTTAAATTCAAATGCACACAAAAATGAAAAAAAGAATAAATAAATAAATAAGTTGAAGACAAAAATATGGTGTTCACAGGTATGCCTCTTTTCTTGACATCCATCATCAAAAAAGGGAGAGCGTCATCTTGAAGGTTGCGTATTAACTTGAAAGATCAATAACCACATATCCAAACACCAGAATTCCTATGGATATTCAAGTACGCTTTCACATCTAGTCTTTCAATTTTCTTGATGATTCAACATGGATGATCTTGGAATTATAAAGAACTAAATTTCTAATAATTGATTGAATCATTGAGAAATAATTGATTTCCCTTTTGTTGATGTTTGGATTTCAATTTAGGCTTAAAAGTAAAAGCTGAATAACTTTTGTTTGGCACGTGTGTTGCACCTTTGTTTGGCTTTTCTTTTGACATGGTGATGGGTGAAGTAAAAGATTTAATTATTTATTTATTTATAAATAAGGATTTGTCTTGCTAATATTTGAAGTACTACATATGTATATATTTTTATTGAGTACGTACATTCCCTTTTCTTTTATTATAATTGTATTAAGAACATATGTGGATTTCAGTTTGTTACATAGAGAATTTTGGTAGCAATTCTACGGGTTTTGAAATAAATTGATGAAATAACATGCTGCAAAGTAGCCTCTCTTGTCTAAGTCAATTTATTTTGGGACATAAGGATGATTATGAGCATGTCGTTCTTGCGAATATTGATTGGCCCAAAGGAAAATCAGTATTTGGCCGAATTACATGCATACACCTGTGGTAATCAATATGTGGTGATTGTTAGGTTCCATGTGAACGATAAGCCAGTCCAAAGATAAGCTTATTGTTTGACAGGATTTATTAATATTCGATTACTACACAGACATGCGAATGTTGACCAGCCCAAAGGAAGGTCTATATCTGGCTGAATTATACGCACGTTGTGGTCATGAGTATGTGATGGTTATTAGGTTCCATGTGGGCAATAAGTCAGTCCAAAGATAGACTTGTTGTTTGATAGGATTTACTATCAATACTTATTTCTACATTGAGAGTACCACTTACAAGTTAATATTTCTGTTCAAAGACTAAATATTAATGTTGTGCTAGGTATCTTGTGATGGGTCCTACCATCATTTGAGTTTATTTGAATTCATATGAGTATGTTGTTTTGCTCTGATTTTAATATTATATTTGCTTATGTTGTATCTGCCAATATAGTATGTTCTTATATTAAATGGGAACATCATTAAGGAATGGAAAGAGAACGTAATGATCGTTCTTGGCCATTTGGATCTAGACGTGCACTAAGGATTGAACAACCTACTACTCTTATGGATAAAAGTTCCAATAAGGGCTATAAAAAAAATGATTTTGAGAAAGGGATTGTTCAAATTGCACGAGTCTAGTGACAAGGTAGCATAAAGTTCCAGAAACATTCAAGGGCAATATGTCCGAAAAGGTATTCAGTGCAGGAAATTTCTTAAGAAATTTTTATTTTTATTTTTTCCTTTTATTTTTAAAAAAGAGGTTTTTTAATAGCAATAAGGCTAGAACAAGTATGATTTTATCAAAACTTTTTTTTATTTTCATAAAGTTTAAAGAAAAATAAAATCTATAGGAGCGTATCATGGAAATATCTCATCTTGCTTCAAAACTAAAGGCATTAAAGTTGGAGCTGTCTTATGCTATTCTCATGCATTTAGTTTTTGTTTTAGCACAATTTACTTGGTCTTGGATCAGTTATAATGAGTTTGTTTACAAATGGTCTTTTAATGAGCTCATGCTGTTTTTTTTTTTTATTGTGTGCCAAAAGAAAAATTGGGTGAAAGTAAGAAAAGACTAAAAGTATTCATTAGCAAGTATCTTTAATTAAGGACAAAAACATGAAAGAAAAAAAGGATAAAGCTGCAAATAATTACCTTCAAAGAAACAGGAATAGGAATAAATAAAGAATTTAGCTATAACTTCCTTGGACTATTGGATTTATAAAGAATGATTGTGCCAAATATAACTTTTGACATGTAATGAAATATATACTTGGTTAATTTTTGACATGTTTGGAAGGATAGATTACGGTTTTACTATCCAAAGAAGTATGTGTTAAAGAGAAACAAACAATCACAAAGAGATTCGGTATCAGGATCTTCACGCCTTTAAACTTTAATGTTCATTTGTGGATCATTCCATACAATTTCCTAAAATGATCAACAATATTTTTGTTATTCATAGCCGATTTTTAAGTTATAGATGCCTTTATCTCATTTGTGAGAAGTTTAAATCACTGAACATGTTTAAGGTATTTAAGGATTATATTGAGAATCAAGGTAAAGGCATTAAGGTTATCAAATGTTACCATGGTAGTTAATGCTATGGTAGATATAATGGATTATGTGAACAATGTCCAAAATCATTTGCTAAATCCTTGGAGGAATATAGTGTCATCTTATAGTATACCATGTTGGATGCTATTTTAGCATGAATGGTGTCTGTTAGAAATGAAACAGAACATTAGAAGATATAGTAAGAAGTATGATCATTTACACTATTCTACCAATATCACTCTGGAAAAGTTGCAACCAATATCCTTAATAGAGTTCCAACAAAAGTAGTGACCAAAACTCCTTATGAATTATGGACTAGAAAAAATTTCAATATAAAAAATTTACACATTTGGAGTTGTCCAATTGAGGCAAGGCCTTATAGGCCAACTGAAAAGAAACTGGACTAAGGAAATGGTCAGTGGCTACTTAGTTTGGATAGTTTGTATGGTCTCAATGGTATAAGTTTTTTGATCCCATAATTAGATCAAGATTTGAGATAGGAATGTTAGTTTTTTGAGGATATTGAGTTTGGGGAGAAATAAGGTTAGAAACAATGTTAAAAATTTTGCCAAAAAAGATCAACAAGGTATTCTTGTAAATAAACTCGATAACCTCAAGAACAAATGCCACTAAGAAAATCTACTAGAGAAAAGGGAAGTGTGGTTTCTGATAATTGTATAATAATTCTCCAGAATAAAAGAAAGATAATGGACTAGTGGAAGATGATCCAATCAACTTCCATCATACCATGAAAAGTATTAACTCTCAATTGTGGATTGATGCTAAGAGTGAATAAATTTAGTCCATAAAACACAATAATATTTGGGAACTATCCCATTACCTGAAGATTTGAATCTCATTGGTTACAAATGAATATTTAAAATCAATAGAGATTTGAGGGTAATGTGGAGAAATATAAGGCATGTCATGTTGCAAAAGATTTCATTCAAAAGGATGGCATGAATTAAGAAGAGACTTTCTTTGAAGATTTTATAGAAAGACTCTATTAAGACAATATTAGCATTTGTGGATTCTTTTGATCCAAGTTACCTTTGTATTGATAGATACAAAGAATTTGGTTTGTAAATTAAAGTGATCCATTTATGAGCTTAACTAAGTTATTATCCACGGTATTACAAATTTCATCCAATTGTTATCTCGTTTGGTTTTGAGATAGATGTGGTTGATTATTGTATATGCCAAAATTTAGTGGGAGTACATACATTATTTGGTTTTATGTGTCAATGACATACCTGCTTATCAATTATAATTTAATTTACATAAGAAATCTATATCAAAACAATTTGAAATAAAAATCTAGGGGACATCTCTGTTGTATTAGGGATTTAGATGCATCAAGATTGTTCTTGATGTATTCTTGGATCGTCATAGAAGAGCTGTATTGAGAAGGTAGTTAAGAAAATTGGCATAGAATTGCAAATAAGAATACACTCTTGTGACTAAGGGAGACACATTTAGTCTCAATTTATGCCCTTAAAATGATTTTTTAAATTAAAGAAATATATAAGATTTCCTATGCTTCCGCAATCGGAATTATAATGTATGCTCAATTTTGTATATATTTGGATATTGTGTACACTGTTGGGAGGTTAGCAGACATTTTGGTAATGCGGTAATTGATCATTGGATATAGGTCAAATAGATCTTGTATCATCTTCAAAGAACAAAACATCACATACTCACATGTGGAAGTCGGATAAAGTTAGAGATCATTGGGTATTCAAGCTCTCGACTGCTAGATACAAAGACAATTATAAATCCACTTTAAGTCATAATTATATACTTGTTGGAAGAACAATGTTTGAAAGAGTGTTAAGCAGATACTCATTGCTTTCTAGTAAAGTAATTGTGTTTAAAGCTTATTTATTATGAGGCATCCAATCATACAATATGGTTGTGAAATTTTGTCACAAGGCTGCACATTGTGGATGAAATTGAACACCACTTAAGTTATTTTTGACAATATGTTAGCAGCTATATATATTAAAAGGAGTACAGAGTGATAAAAGTGTATATAGAGCATATTAGCATAAACTCCATGATTACGGATCCGCTTATGAGGGGACACCCAAGGTCTTTCATGAGTATATTGCTCATATAGGTCTGATATCATTTTACATGATATGTTGTGTTAGTGGGAGTATGCTTTTGAATGCTTATATATTTTAGATAAACCTTAAGTTTATGGATATTTTCTGAAATAAAGTTTTTGGTTTTGTTTTTCACTCTAACCTATATTGTATAGGATCTCATAAGGAATAAGGTTGGACCAGTTAGAAATAGACATGTTAGATCATATTACATGCAATTTCCATGCTACACATCCATACTTGATCTATGTCATTTGATTGTGTTGATATATGTGATCATTGATGGATTTAGTTATGATACATGTAACAAAAGTCGCCTTGATCCTATATTAACATAATTGATAGATGAGATTGTTGGGAGATGTTTTGATCATGATAGCAAATTTAGAGCTCATAAAGTTAGTTTAATATGCAATTTGTGTATATATAAATATGTCTAAGTGGGAGATTGTAAAAATCTGTGGACTTTTATATAGTTGTACATTGTGTGCTATCATAAAGTTTGGCCTAAATTAAAGTGATCTGATAAAGACAAGTGAATTAGCTTAAATCATCTTGTTAAGTTGAGCTTATTATGTGTAGATACCAAGGAAGAGAAAACTAGACTAGACATCAAAAGTTCAAGGTCTTGTTCAAAAGTTAGAGGTAAAATTTGGCCGTTAAATGGAATATAATAAAAAAATATATAAATATATACATATGATTAATTATAATATAAATAAATATATTAAATAATTAATATTAACATAATCAACAACAAAAAATTCATAGGTCTATAAAAATAAATATAATCCATATAAAATTTCTCTAGTCTTAGTCTTAATAAATCACAAAACATTTGAAAATAATATTTGTTAGTGACCAACCTATGGTGCAGTGACGAATTGCAGAGAGAAAAATAACAATCCAACAATTTTGTTCGTGCTCTTCTTTGATTCTATTTTTTAAATTTTTGGTCCTGAACCATAAGATATCAGTATTTAAGTTTTGAAAAAAAAGCTTAAAAAAAAAAAACCAATTGTTCCATTTTGCCAATTTTCTCTTTGACCGACTCTCACAGATTTTGACTGGTTTTGGCTTCTCCAGATTTTTGGAGTTAACTAGGGTCAAGTGATTCTGGTCAAACCAGCTTCAAAATCGATTTTCTCTTTCATGGTAAATACTATAATTACCCAGTTACTAATTTTATGATGGGCTGAATTAGAATAGATTTAAGAGTTATAAAAGGTTATGGTTAAGGATACGTATGTCTCTTTTTTACATCTCATCATCAAAGTAGAGCCACCTCTGAAGGATGCGTATTACTTGGAAGATTAATAACCACATTTTAAATGCTAGAAAATTCTTATAGATGTTCAAGTATGCTTTCACATCTAATCTTTTAATTTTCTTAATGATTCAATATGGATAATCTTAAAATTATAAAGAACTAAATTTTTAACAAGATAAACGAGAAGCCGGTTTCAAGAGTACTACTCCTGCATGAACCGAAAACATGACTTTTCTTGGGCAAGTTGCTTTAAGAAATCAGGATAGGTTTTGATGACAGTTTTGTTGATACATGCGAATGAAAAGACGACCACATGTATATTTGTTTCAAGATCACTAATGAAAATTCGGAGTGACAGAAGGAGATAAATGCAATTAATGACGCAGCAGGTGGATGGCCACTTGGTATACACACACACACAGAGAGCTTGGTTTCTCATCAACTAAGGCCCCCACAGGGATATGTAATCATCAACAAAAATATCTTTGATCCTGCAATTGGCACAAAAATATCTTTTGGCGCAAAAGTTGTGAGTGAGGATATTAGTAGAAAAGTTTAATTTTAATGTGCTAATTTATACATATATTCAATCACATTCTATTACATTAATAAAATATGGTTAACTCCTATATTTATTATTTTAAAAGTTATATATATATATATATATATATATATATATATATATAATTTGATTAAATAATTATATAAAAAAAATTTATATTATCGATATATTGAAATTAAATTCATTGGCATAAATGTTTGAGATTTTTTTTTTCGATAAAGATATAGCTAGCTAAAACTTATTAGGATGGAGGCGAGCAATAAGTATATATGAAAAATTTAGGATAAAAAAAAATAAAGCAATAAGAGCATCAATTGCAAGAGACATGCCAGACAAGAGTAAACATATGCAAGGTAATAACAATAAGAACAAATGAATTCTATAACTAGCCGCTTTGACATTGTCATCAAGATCGAAATAAAGGCCATATAGGAAAGAAACTCTTAAATCAAATCAGACACAATTCAAGCTCATGAATCCGATTAGAATTGATGCCAGCGAAATCCATCTAGAAGTAGTAGTCCTACAACCCAACCACATTCTCATGCAATTTCTTCTGATATGATGATATACAATTTCTTCATTCTCTCTTGTCAAATTTCTTCTCACGCGCCAGTTATTCTCATGTGATGTTTGAGAATTCCATTTCATATGATGATGTACAATCTCTTCTCTTTTTCAAATTTTTTCTATAATATTAGACTGCGGTTTCCAAGTATTGACATCAAGGAATTTCATTTTATCGATTGGAGACAAAAAATTTCTTACTCTAAATCTTTTTGTTATAATATTATTGCGAATTTGGATGTCAATTTTGGGAATTTCAACAAGTTTACAGGAGATTTGACAAGTCACGAATAGATGTGAGAAAGGTAAAATAGAGGTGCTCACTTCCTCCTTAAACTCAATATTGTATGAGCAACTACTCTCTTTGTTTTTAAATAATTATTTATTTTAAAAATTTATTTTATTTATAAATAATTATCTATTTTAAAAGTTTAGGTAGTATTAATTATTTTTTATCAATATTGTATTAAATACTATTGATTTATTAGTAAAGGAGGAAAGAGAAAGTTGAGATATTAAAAAGAAATATGGACAATTTAATAAATAATTCCTAATTTTTCTAACATTGATATTTCACCAATCATTTTCTTAATTTCTGTGAGTATTTATAACTAAAAAATTATTCAATGATGGAAGGACTATTTTAAAAAATAATGCATGTCCCAAATTCAGACAAAAGGGAAGAAAATAGATAATGTTAAGCAATCAAAATGATTTGCCACAACTTATATGCCAGCCAGATCAATAATATAGCATGGGTGGTTACTTTTAGATGAATGAGTGGACATTAGCATTACATTTTATTTGACCATCATCATGATTTCACTAAAAAAATTTAATTATATTATTCTTATTGTGTAGCATCACTGGGAAAAAAAAAAGAACTCCTCATGCGAGCATGCGCACTATTGAACCGTTCTTAAGTAATTAAGTTATTTGGGAAATGTCAAAAGAAAAGAAAAAAAAATCTAAATCATATACATGAACATTTGATTAATTACGATAACGAAATAACGAACACATAATAGTATATATTATATTGGTCTTCAAAAGAAAAAAAGTGTATATTATATTGTAAATGAAAATATATGTCGATCTCATTTTCAATCAAATGGTTGATTCTATTGTCCCAAAAAAGAAAATACTTCTTTTTTGCAATGATATCTTGGAAACTGTTGTCCCTAAGCAAGACCCAGAAATAAATAAATATATAAAATTATTGGTTCGGTGTAATTATATGACCGGGACCATCCTATTATAACTGTGTGAATATACTATTATTATATATTAAGAGGAAATCTCTGATTTAGCTCTTGTAGGATAAATTGGTTTTTCAAGAAGATGGACTAATTAACCTGTTCCGTATTATTTTCTATCGAAAAATCAAATTGACGGTTTACTATTGTACAAAGACAAAAGTGACGAGAACTACTACTACTAAACCTTTCAAGATTCAAAACTTGGACCACATATATGGAACCTGAGAAGGCGAAGAACAACAAAGAAATTCACTTTAGGGAAGACCTGGGGCAGTGGCACTCTTCTCGTACTTGTTTACCGATTCAAATAAACTGGGAAGCATTTGAAAACTACACATACATGTAATAAGGCTAATTCAACCTTTGATTTGGTAATCAATAAATTAAATATGCGCCAATTTCGCACACAGAATCTGCTAATTATTTGTGCCATAGCCCGTCGGGAGTGTGCAAGTATTATTTAGAATTAGAAAAAAGAAAAGCAAAATTGTGGGAGTTATATAAAGATAAAATATAAAATAAAATATATTATACAGTTACAGGATGTAATGTATGTCCTGCCATACTTAAAAATAATAATAAAAAAAGAAAATTGTGGCAATTATAAATTTAACTTCCTGAAGGATGAAGTCCAGGACATGGTCGTTACGAGTTAGAAATATAGTTATTGAGAAATATTATTAATATAAATTTTTAAGATATCTTATCTCTTTCGGGTGGAAGCTATTCTTAATTAATGTTTTCAAAAAATATCTTATACTATATCTTTGAAAATATTTTAAAATGTAGTTCCAATAACATAACTCTAGCTCATATTATTTATGGCAGCGGCTAGCCTGTCCTACTTATGGAAATTCAACGCGAACATTCAACTTTGGCATTCTATGGAAGGTTTATCTATTTATTTTATCGATGTATATATTCTCAGCACGTTGGGTTTTTTTTGTTTTTTCTCTTTGTGCCTTGTGGGTCATTTGGTCAAGGTCAAAAGTCAACTCATTATTCCTCCAAGTGGAGGTTTCCCATTGAAGGTAGGCACAACATAAAGACAAAAATGATCAGCAAACATTTTCTTTTCTTGTGATGTTTTTTATTCTTTGGATATGGACACAAGGAAACTAAACACGCAGTGGCTGAACGGGAATCATCTCGGTTCAATTTATGATACGGCATTTTTTTTTTCCTTCCTTGGTAAAGTATGTCACTGCATTTCAATTGTTCTCAATAAATTATATTAATTTTCTGACATTGATTACCGAACGATGGCTTTCAATCTGTTAAATGATTTGGTATTTGGTATAAAAAAACATGACGAAAATTGAAAGGTTTATTAAACTAGTAAATTGACCTGCCAAATTTATATGTTCCGGTCATGTAAGCTTTTTTTTTTATTTAATTTTCTTTATGCATAACGTTTGCAGTATTCCTTTGACTGAAGGCCAAGGATTTGTTGGTACCCTCAAATTAGGGACCAACGTTACTCCTTCACCATAAACCAATAGAATTTAAACACATGGGCTCAAAATAATATTTATAGTATTATATTATTATATATAATATGTAATTATACATAATTTATTAAATACACTACTAGAAATTTAGGATATTGACAAGTACGAACTTGGTAACTAACGTATTTTGATTGAAATAGTATTTTCTAATTAAAACAAATTTATATAAATACCCGTCGATTTTCTGCGGCTAAATCTCACCACATGGCGTGTATTATTTCCGACTTTATCGATTATAATATTTTATTTTTTAATTATATTTTTATCAATTGTTACGACGTATATTGACCTAGATTATTTAATTTAGATTTTTTTTATTTTGTCCTTATATTATCGGTTTACCACTTGCTGTTATTTAATATATGTTTTTTATTTAATTACCGACTACTGAACACGTATTTAATTTGATTTTGTAATTAGTTTTTATTAAATAAACGCAAATATACTGATAGGTATGAGAAATTAATTTTTTTTATTAATTATTGACTACCTAACAAGGTATTTAATTGATTTTGTAATTAATTTTTATTAAATATAACCGATGGATATACCAACAAGTATTAATTAAATTAAAACTTTTTATTAAATTACCGACTACCTAACCAATTTTATTTTACTTGATTCCACATTTAATTTTTATTAAATATTACCGATGATAGACGACATGCATATTTAACAATATGTTTTATTTTTAATTTTTATTAAATTTACGAGCTGGTATACAGAATGTTTAATAATTTATTTTCATTTATTTTTGTTAAATATTACCGACGGATTAAGTTTATTTTTTAAAATTATTATTTCTTATTTATTACCAACGGGTTTTTGAAATTTCACGGTTGCACAATCTTTGGGATTTCTAAATTTTCGTCGGAGACCATCGATAATTACTGGTTAGCAAAACACATAAAATAGTAAGATAACTAATCATCGATGTGTAACTAATATAATAGATATTAAATTCTTTTACGAGTTACACAAATAAGATAAGTAGATAATAACTCAAATATGAGTTTTTTACGCATTTAAAATAAAAAAAATAGGATATTATATATGTGCCGAACTTGAAAAATAGTACACATATATTTTGTTTTGTATTATATAAAAATCGACTTAAATCAATTTCCATGTTAAATTCAAATTTTGACAGTGCCCAAGACACAAATCAACTTATATCGATTTTAGTTGTTTCAGCAAGAGAACAATATTTACTTTAAAATCAACTTAAGTCGATTCATGGGTGATGTCCATTGGGAGACAAATTGATTTGAATCAATTTGTGAGGCAATGTCAGGCATGACAAATCAATTCAAATCTATTCAAAAAAAGATATTGTCATATAATGAATAATTAATTATATTTAATTTATAATTGATATAACATTTATTTTATAAAAACTAAATTAGACAAATTCTATGCTCTTAAGCAACCAAGCAATATATTAAATATATTCTAATCTAAAAGAGACAAGTGTGTCAACACTAAATATTTATTTAAAAATAATTAAATTTAAATTATAATTGACATAATATTTATTTTATAAAAAATAAATTTCATAAAATCCTATAATCTTATTAAGCAACTAAACAATAACATATTAAGTTTATTCTATCCTAAAAAAGATAGTGTAATCTGCATAATAAAAGTCTTATATAAAGTTAATTATATTTAATTTTTAATTGACACTGCATTTATTCTATAAAAATTTAATTCTACCAAATCTTATAATCTTAACCAACTAAACAACAAGATATTAAATTGTCCTATCCTACAAGACACACTGCAATCTACATACTAAATACTTATATACACAAAAAAAAAAATTATGCTAAAATCAAATCACATATTAAATTAAATTCAAATATTATGTATCCTACATTCTATTTTATTCAAATAAATTACAATATATTAAATTACTAACCCTATCCTAATGCTAAATAAGCAATTAATATAGCAACATATTTTAAACTAAATAAATTAAATTGTTAAGATAATAAACTAAGTAAAATAAATTACTTACCTGATTGCTAGTCTTTCGCAATGTGATCAACTTCATTCAAGCGGTAAACATTTTCAACTTTCATTCTTTCTTTCACTAATTTTGAATAGAAAAAATTCCCAAGGAAATCAATTTGAATCGATTTGTCACCCCTCTTGACATTACCTCACAAATCGATTCAAATCCATTTGTCCATGTAGACTAACACCACCCACGAATCCACTTAAGTCGATTTTAGAACAAATGTTGTTCTAACCATTGCTGAAACAACTTAAATCAATTTAAGTCGATTTTATGTTGGGCGCTCAAAATTTGAATTTAATACGAAAATCGATTTAAGTCGATTTATATATAATCCAAAACAACATATATGTAATACTTTTCAAATTCGGGCACATATATAATATCTTATTTTTTATTTTAAATGTGTGAAAAACTCCTAAAATCTTTAGTTATTAAAATATGATTCTTCTTATTTTTCACAGAGAGATTCATTAATAATACAACTGGAATACTCGTAGCATTCATCGATGATTCCCTAAAATATCCCAAGGATACTTAAGTTGGTATACGATTCTCAATGAGAATATTAGCAACTGTATTGTGTTTTCTTCAACCCATAAGTTCAGCCCACCGGCCTGGATTTTTTGGCGCGGGTTGGGTGGGGATTGGCTGCGTAAGGTTATTTGTCAGCCATCTCAAATGACAAATTGTAAAATACTATATATCCGTGCTCTTTGTCAGAAAATATATGCCAAAATTACATGCTATAATTGATAATCTTTCAATACATAAATGGATCCTACCACTATATTCAATTCAATCACCACATGTATTTTGTACAAAATTTTGGTTAGATTATTCTAACTATGTAACATTAATCTGACAAATTTATGATTAATCCTTTATTATCTCTCTTTTTTCTATGGCCTAGGGTTGTAGAGGAGACTGTTATATTTCTTTTATGGTGGCAAACGTTCTGATTTTTTTTCTTTTTCTTTTGGTTCTTTAAATTGTTATATCTTTCATTTTGCTTTTGTTGTCTCCATTGTGGGTGTTTTTCATCTCCTTTATGGATATTTTTCGTTCCCTTATGGTCTTCCTTTATTCCTTTATGGGTGTTTGGTTTATCTTATAAATATTTCTCTTTCTATAGTCTTATGTATATATAGATATTTAGATGTACTCTAAAAGAATGCATAATACATTTTATATACTGCAATAATTTTCGTGTTGATATCCGCCCCGCCGCCCGGAAGACTTTGTGGTAGGTGTATCACAAATGACAATGCCTACTAGAAGTTCAAGGCCGACTTAGGACTACGGTCTCTGTTGCTTTGTTAATTTGTTCTCCTTCCATGCCAAATTCCAAATGAAGTGTCAGTTTTTGAAAAAAAAACAAAAAAACAAAAAAGGATAATAGTTTATTCTCCTTTTTCTTTCCACTCATGAGAAAACAGTAAAATAAAAAGGAGTTGCCAGTCTTTGTAATTTGGTTGTGCTTCGTGGCTCAATTAGTCATCAACAACTTCTCTCCACATTAAACATTGATCTCTGGTTGATGCCATTTGTTCTCTTATGCCTTTTATGGTAGCTAGTGTTTATCAATATTGGGACATATTGGCACTTTCTAACTAACACATAAAATTATATTCATACATGACGCTTTCTAGTGCATACTGGCGCCAGGAACAAACAAGGCTTCAAGGCATCACCTAATTTTTGCTTAGGAGATGTTGGTGTTGGATTAGTCTTATAAAGTGATACAAATGATAATTCCTTATGAAAAGAAAATGGTGATGGCGCACCAGAATATATAGAAAGAAATTAGTATTCAATAATCAATATTGCACTATATATATATATTTAATTATGAAAAAATGTTGTTGCTGCTTTCTCCATTGTATAGATAACTCAGCATGCTGCTTTCAAGCTGCAAAAATGTAGAGGGACCTGATAGTAGCTTTTGCTTTTTGTTGTGGCGTTGGCATTCTTTCATAAAAAATATTTAGGACATGTTTGGTTTGAGTTTCAGTTTTCAATCTTTAGTTTTTTAGATTTTGTGAAAAAGAAAAAAATTTTGAAAACTATAAATTCCATTTTTCAGTTTTCATTTTCAATTTTTAGTATTTCCTTCACAAAATTTAAAAAATTGAAAAAAATGAAAACTGAAAACTCAAAAAACCTTTAATATGCACATAGAGCAAGTGCCTTTTTTTTTTCTTCTCTAGATGAATCTCACTATTAGAAATAAAAAAATTATGAAAGAGAAAATATGTTAAAAACATATATGAATGATTTGGATGTGATGTAGAGCATAAGATCGATCGATCACTCCAAGAGCAAGGTAGGATTTCTCTTTTTATTAAGAAAATACAAAATAAATTACTTTTGTCTATGGTACCCTAGACGTCGTGTCATAAACCACACACAAATTGTTTAACCACATTTATAATATGTTATTAAATTCATTTATTGTACTTTTAAATACATTTAATCATATTTTATAAATATTATTAAATATCTAGTGTGTAATACACCATACTTTGTCAAATGTGAAATACCCCTCACCGTACAAATTCTATTTTTTTAAGAAAGAAAATTCATTACATCCATAAACAATTGAATTAGTTTACTTCCAAACAATCTTACAATAAAATATGCCAAAAAAGAAAGTTTTAGGTACTAAATTAAATTTTAATGAGTACATATGAACCAGCACAAAATCAATAGTATTATTCATAATGGTAGAGAAGAGGTTTTTTTTCTCTTGTCCGAATCAAGATTCAAGTTTGACCATCATGCACATTATCATGAAATTTCTTTATTAGTTGTTTAAATACTTTTGTTAATATGTAAAATTGATTTTAGAATTATCTTGCTAGTAACTAATTTATAAATATATGTGTAAGCATTTAAAACAAATTTCATTATAAATCTCGTGTTTATATTTTATTATAAAATTTCATTTTTGTCACAAAACTGCTTTTAATGATATCAATTTATTTGGATATGTTATTTTAGATTAAGAATGGACTTTAAAATATTTTTTACATTTCATCATGTTTAGATTATTTTTTCTGAAAAAAGATTATGAATCATTAAAAATAGGACAAATAATATTACTAGATCAAGAGATATTTACACGACAAAAATCCCTATTGAGTTAAATTTGGAACATCACCATGTAGATTAAAAGCACGTTGTCCTATAAAAATGCTTTTTCTCCGAATTCTCCCTTTGAAAGTAGTTAAGAAAAGGTGTAGCGTAAATTGAGTATTCAAATATTCAATCGATAAAAGATATGCTAAAAGGAAATATCTACCGAAAATGACAAAATAATATTCGTATTGTATTCTTAGTGGCATGTCCTCTAACTGATTAAACATATATACTTTCCTTATTAGTTTCAATCCATAAGTTAATTATTGAAGAGACTGATACATTGAATGACTAGATATGACATTTCGTTCTCATTCAAAAATTTATATAGAATATTTGAACATGATTCATGCCACAGTTGGAGTACAACATACGAAAAGTTTTAAACAAGTCAATTTTATATCTTACTCATGGTCGATGGCAATGGGTACAAAACGATGTACCTTTTGCTCTAAATATAAAAAGAAATGTATTATTTATACTTATTATTTATTTGATATTATGTTGATATATTTTTATTTATTATTAATAATATATAGATTCAACTTAATTTGATATCTATATCTCATACAATAATAAATAAAAATATATTAATATAATATCTTATAAAATATAAATACAAATAATACTATTATATTACGAGTAATAAAACGGGATGCAAACGCTCAATATAAGATGCATCGTAATGATGTTCTAGAAAGACCACGCACAACGGCACTTCGTAAAGCTTTGCATTTGAGTGTGGCGACAAATACTAATCTGATTTCGTGTGCATAATTAATTAATTATTAACTTTATTAATATAAAAAGCTAATATGTGTAGCTTTCGATTTTTATATTCCTCTAAAACTTTTTTGGTGGAAAAAAAATTATATTGAGTGAAAGACTTAATAACTATATAATTTTTTTGGTACATTAAAATTTTAAAAATATTGAGATTTGAATCTATGATCTCATGTATATTATTTAAATCTCTCACTATTATATAAGACAACATAAAATTAATTTCTATTATTTTGTGTGAATTTCCCTCTATTACTTTTTTCCTTGGTGCTTAAAGAAATTATTACAACTTAAGATACACAAATCCTCGTTCACATCAAGCTGTTTGATTTTTTTCAGTCAGACACAACAAGCTCGTATGCCCTCTTTTTTGTTGTCAAGTCAAGACTGGTATTAAACTTAGGAAAAAGCGCATAAAGATTAGGTAAAACCCACTTCAGTTTTAAAGTCCAATGGATTTTTTTGGTCGAAGTCCAATGTTCAGTTTGGGTTAAACTCTTAACATTAGGCCCCAAATGTTCTAAATTTGATTCTGCTAAACTTTTAGTTGTTGTGGCCAAAAATTTTTTTGTAGTTTGTCTAGCATTGCTGTTAGGAATAATATATATATATATATATATACGCTGCCGCTGCCCAAATTTACGGTTTGTGATCTGCTAACGAGTGGGCCCATTGTATATAGTGTGGGTTCAATTATGGTTGTTGTTGGCACGTTCTTGTCCAAACCGAATCATCGGGCCATCTTGTAACCTTAATATTTGTTTATATTTAAATAATTGGTGTAATATTTGCTTTAAAATTTGGATTAAAGAGCTAGTAGCTTTTGCTTTTTGATGTACCTTTTTGGCATTCTTTCATTAAGATAGTACAAATATTATTTTTTAAAAAAGAAAATTCATTCCATCTATAAACAATTGAATTAGTTTACTTCCAAACAAACATACAATACCACAAAAAAAAATCAAGTACTAAAATAAATTTTAATGAGTACATATTACCCAGCAGAAAATTAAAGCAATAGTATATTATTCATAATGGTAGCAGAGAGGAATTAGTTGACCATTATGCACATTATCATACAAATTTTTATTACTTTTTAAAATAGTTTTGTTAATATTTAAAATTGATTTTAGAATTATCTCTTAAGTAACTCCATTATAAATATCTATATAACCATTTATTGAATAGTTTAATGTTGCTGAAATGGAAATGAAAGAGTATTCTCATCCAATCAAATATCTTCATTTATATTATTTTTCAAGTAGTAAGAGTGAAAGTTAATTATATTTACTAATGTGATAATACATAATTATTAAATGACTATATAAATTTTTTTACACTATTAATGACTTAAAATTAAATCCTTTAATAAATTAGGAAAACATATTTCATTATAAATCTTGTATTTCCTATTTTATTATTTGATTGGAGAGTGCATAGAAATTAAACACATATATAAATTTTGATGTACCAAGAATATTTTTTTTTCTACACTATTACCTAGTCAACTACTTTTCATTTATTATATAACCTTTCAAGTTATGTATAAGAGAGTTAACCATTATGGTTAATATGATCATACATGATTGAATGAACATATAAAAGCATTAAAAAAATTTATATTATCAATGAATCAAAATTAAATCCTATAAATATTTGGAAAATTCTTCTATAGTGAGATATTGACTTTTAGATTATTTAATAGAGTTTAATTTTAATATTTTAATATAATGATAATATAAAAGCTTTTTATACTATCAAGAGCTTCCATTTGTGTGACAATTCATGTAATAAATGTGATAGTCAATCATATCTACTTACTAGATTTTGACCTATGCAGTTAGGACAATTTTAAATTATATATATGATAACAATAGTTTAGATAGTAAAAAAAAAAATTAGTTTAGAATTCTATATATAAATCATTGATCAACTTGTAATAGCATTTAGTTTACTTTTCTAAACACTTCCTTATGCAAACATTATTGATGATTTTTGAATCACCATACCATATAAAACTCTTCAATCATCTCTAATTGCTAACTTTAAAAATTGTGATATACAATTGACCCAACTAAAAAAGTAGGCATTTCCAAAATCAAGCCAAAATTTTCTCTAGTGTGGAACCCATAATGTGATGGATATATTTTGGAGTTTAATTTCAATACATTCAGTATTGAAACAATAATTTTTCTCCTTATCCAATCAAATTTCCCTTTGGTATAACTTTTCATTTAGTAAAGTGAAAGTTAACCATATTTGCCAATGTATCACCTTATGATTTGATGATTGTGTAGAAAATTTTACATAGTTATAACATTAAAATTAAATATGTTTTATAATATAAAAATATTTAAAAATGAATGAACATCTTTTAATATTATATCCAAATATAAATTAATTTTACATCCAAACATAAAAAATTTTAATTTCAATTTTTTAAAAGAGCCCATTCAAAAGGTCAATTAAAAAAAGTCCTTTTTTAAAAATTACAATTTTTTATCTTTCAAAGAAAGGTATTTCGGCATTGACAATGTAAAAAAGTTTTACAATGTTGTCGAATTAAATTTTGACTTTTACAAGATTCAAGTAGTGCGGGTGAAAGTTAACCATATTTATTGATGTGTCATTATAAGATTCAATGAATGTGTAAAAAAAATGTACAAAGTCAATATATTAAAATTAAATATTTTTTTATAATATATAAAAAAAGATGTCATTTAAAAGGTCAATTTTTTAAAAGTTATAATTTTTTATCTTCTAGAGAAAATTATTTTTAAAGAGTTCAATTTTAATATACTAATAATACAAAAAAAGTTTTATATTATTGTAGAATCAAATTTATCCTTTTGTATAATTCAATAGTAAGGTAGAAGTTAACTATATTCACTGATATGCCATTATAAGATTGAATGAATGCATAAAGAAATTGTACGTACTAAGTATATTAAAATTAAATCTTTTTTATAATATAAAAAAGAAAAGATGTTTAAAAATAAATGAAAGGGTTTGGGTAGTATACATGTGATCCTAGGTTCAAACCTCTTTGCAATCAATATAATTTTTTGAAGGACTAAAAAATTATCTTAATTATATCAAACTTGCACATGTAAACTTAGTTGTGCCATTGAGTATGTGCAATAATAGTCCAAGCTTGACACTTGGCAAATTGGATAATCAAAATTTGGTGTAAATTTTAAAGGGAAATTTTTTTTATCATTACCTAACAAATATCATCTATAGAGTTAACTATTAAACTTTAATATATAAAAGATATGACAATTGACAATATATGATCAAATGGTAGTATAAAAATTTTATTACATCTAATACAATTACGATATATTTTATCAATCTAAAAATGCATATCCTTAATTTTTCACCTTATGAATAAACTCATTTTATAATGGTTTTGTCCGGAACTATCCATCCAAGGTTCCAATGAGTAATAAATTCAAGATAAACCCTGCTGATGTTGAACTCAAACCACCCCTCCTCACGATCTACATTCTATGAGACCATTACCGACATATATACAACACTACAAAATGTGTAATACATCACAAGATAGCCCCCACCTGAAACCCAAAAAAAATAAATTACCAGTAATCATGTTACTTATTCCTTTCCTTAGAAATGATGGCTCGCCCACTGGTAACATTGCTGTAAAGCTAAACGAAGCAACCAAAAGAAAAAAAGCAAAATGGGAAAAAAGAACAAAAAAAGTAAACGACGTCGTCATGATTCTCGGGAACCTTATGTCCCCCGACGCGCGCGACATGCCATCATCTCTCTGCTCCACGCGCCTTTTTCTCTCACTCTCTTCAAAACCGTTTCAAATAAATAACCGCTCACACTCTCCACTCCGAACTCCACACACAAAAAGGAAGAGGAAAAAAAAAAAACTGTTAACCGATGCCGGAAACCGCCGTAGATTTCCGTGCTCCACCACCGTCTCCGGTAGCCTCCGGGCGGCGATCGACCGTAACGAACGACGACGTTTTGACGGAGTTCTTAGAATCCTCGCTCCGTGTCCCGGATCTCGTGCTTCCCGACAAGATCTTCCCGAAGCAGAAGCTTCTCGAAACGCCGCCGAAGGTCGATTTCGTTTCGCTGTGTTTGCACCACGACGACGACCAATGCGACGCCGTTTCGGACGCCATGGCGAGGATCGGGTGCTTCCAGCTCGTCAACCACGGGATCCCGAGGAGATGGTGAGCTCCGCCGCGAAGGCCGCAGACGGAGTGTTCGATGTACCGGCGGAGAAGAGAGCGGCGGCGGCGAGGTCTCCGGGGAAGCCGTGGGGGTTCGAGGAGTGTCATGGTGGAGAGGAAGAGGAATGTGAGGTGTGTGAAGAGTTCGTGTGGTGCAGAGAGGAAGAGTTGAAGTTGAAAATGGAGGGAATTTGGCCAATTGGATATCCAAATTTCAGGTAACGATGTATACATTGCGCTACTAGCACATGGCTCTAAGCTCTAGCACCTAGGGTTATATATTTAATATTATTCACATATTATGAGTCAATTAAATATTTGAATATTGCATGAGAAATCGCGTTCTAAATATAGCATTCTTGCTATAATAGAGCACCATTCCCACTGCATGATATAGTACCATTGGATATAGTTGAAGATGAATTTTTATTTGATATTAAAAGAATTAATTCTCTAGTGTATTTGGATTGTTACTTGCATGCATTAAACTTCAATTTTGGGATTATAAACTTCTTTGATAATTGCTTACACAATTTTGTGCTAAAGATGATTGTTAGATAAAATTGAAGAGAGATTAATTAATGGCAGACTATTAAGGTAGTAAATAATGAGTCAAATATTTTTATTGATCTAATATGATTTAATGTCTGTATAAAGTTTTTTTATATTGATAATGCATATATGTATAAATAAAATCTAAACTTAAAATTCTTTCCAAAGTTATATTAATTTAAGATTCAAATATCTAACATTGCAAGTAAAGTTCACATGAGACATAAAAATTGCGATTGAATATTTTTGGGTAAAATTTAATGAGTTTAATTTCTATGCAAATGTAAAAAATTTTTATACTATCATCCAATCAAATTATTTCATTTGTATAACTTTTTATGTAATGAATGTGAGACTTAACCACTTTTATTTATACAATAATACATAATTAAATGACACTGTAAAAAGTTTTCATGTTCATTGTATAGAAATTAAACTCAAATTCAATTGCCCTTGACATGATTTTGAATATTAAATCATTTTTGTTGGATCAAAATCATTAGTCATAAACTAGAATTCGATCATGTATTCCCATCATATTCTAGATTGTTGTCATCCGAGTGAATATTAAAGGAATTATTTACTAATTAATTATGTGCATTGGTTCAAGCTGAGAAAACTCGAATCTCTTAAATATGGAGTTTTAAATTCAAATCATGTATGTATATTTGAAAAATACTGATATTTTCGATAGGAGCATGACTCTGGTTCCATTAGAATTAAGTTCATACATGAAATATGTATGGGATATCTGTAATTGAAAAAAATATATTTATTAATTAAAATAAAAAAGAAATGAGAATATTTTAGTAAGTAGCAACAAATAATATTTGAAAGGCTTTAAACTCTTTAAGAAACATCCTTTGTCCTTATTAGAATTATTTTACGAAGAACTGACTTTGTCTTCTTTTAGAAGTTGGTGGTTTTGGTTTGTATGTTAAATCTTGAAACCAAGTCAATGACTTTTGTACGGACGTAGGATAAAGCTAGTGTCCAAGAACACCCATCTCCCCAGCACAATCCATTTTCTAGATCCACCGACCACTAATTTGTGAAGTTATTGAAATTTGATATCAAGATCGATACAAATTTCTTCTTGGTAACTTAAGAAGATTGTACGAGAGAAAAAAGAGAAATCTGATTAATAAAGTTTGTTACACAAGTATTTAAGACAAGTTGTTAACAGGTTGGCTGAGTCCAAGTCCAACGACCCCATATTAGTATTGGGTAATATTAATCAATACAAAATATGTTGCACACCTAGCAACTACAATTTTTTGGGTTCAGAAAGTTTAGTAACAGAAAATTAATGTGCTTAGCAGTCCAAAATCACCATAACTACGGCTTTGTCCTTATCATTATACTTTCTACAAACGTTATGGACGAGAGATGATAGTGGTGATGTCAAACTATCAGTGATGGAGTGGTGGAAGCGTCACTCATGGTGACGATGTTCTCACCATTAATATCAACGATGTAGAAGAGGAATATGAGCACCGGATGTATGGCATTGATTGACTAAAATGTTCACATAAATTACAGTTATGCGTATAATCAACGTCTTATAGCCAATGACGCAAGTGCATAGACTTGAAAAAAGTGCAATATGAATCTATATATGGTACAATTCTGATTTCTTTTTGTCTCGTTTATTTTAATGTTAAATTTGCAATTTCCAGTATAAAGTGCAAGAATTTTGCTTTAGTACATGAACAAAGAAGTTTAGGAGTTTTATTTACTATCATATCTTAAATTTATAATTTATAATTTATAATTATAAAGCTTGGATTTGGATTCTAGAATAATTAAGCTGGTAATATAAGTGAGAAAGTATGATTTCTACTGTTACTTTGGTGGCCAATATGTTGTTGAATGTTAATATATATATATATATATATATATATATATATATATTTCTCATTTAAAAATTGTACATCTAGTCATATATATAATTTTACTATTGATTCATCATCTTTTTAATAACCTATCTTTTCAATGTGATCTAATCAATTATGATATGCACACGACCAAGTGCATGTAATTTACACAAGAAAGGATAGGTTTCAGTATAGGTTCTTGATTAGATACTACAATTCATTTAATCTTGAAAAAGTATGGTTTGAAAGAAACAAGAGTAAAAGAAGCACATTAATTATTATTGTTAGTCACACGCAAAGCTAGTGGAGAAAAGTAAATGGTTAATGCTTGCTCAGTTAAGATCCAGCATAATAATTGAGCTGGCTAATCAGCTGCAATTACACCAGTTGGAGCAAACAACTTTACACTTCATTTCTCGGTTAAAAAGCACACGCAGTAATAATGAGTGTTGCTAACACTACAGAACACGCATTAATTATGTCTCAAAAATCAAAATGACGACAATGCATTGCACACGCATGTGATAATCACTTGTCAAGATTTTCCATGACAATACTATATATTCATGAATGTGCTTAATGTTGTTAAATTTCTTTAACTTGCAGCAAGAAGATGGAAACTCTTATGTTACGCATAGAGACGGTGGCCGAGAAAATTTTACCCGTGATACTGAAAAAAATTCCTAGAAACTTTACAGGTGATGAAGCTGATATGGCTCACCATGGCCATGATCTTGGGACTCTATGTTGTGTGTACAAGCATCGCCAAGATAACACAGCAGATCGATGGGCTAACTCTTTGAAATATGATGTGATTAGAATGCTGATTAGGGGAACCGATTACTCACACTCCTTGTGCTTGCATGTATGTGATGGGTCTTCAGAGTTTCATGTTTACTCTAAGAAAAGTTGGCTCTCTTTCTGCCCAGAAGAAGGTGCAATTATAATCACGATTGGAGATCAAACCCAGGTTAATTTGCACTTATGCCTCCTCATTATCTATTTCTTCTCTATACTAATTACTACTCCTATTAATTCAAAATCATTTTAGTCTCCTCTTATAATCTGATATTTTATTCTTTATATACGTATATTAAGATGTAATGTAATGTATATACATTTCAAATATACGAAAATATTGACTGCTATATAATAATCTTAAAAGATTTATTTTTAATCTGCTGATAATATATAAATATGTTATATTGTTATTTAATTATGTCACATTAGTAAATATAGTTCACTTTTAGGTCCACAATTTGAGCGAAAATGTTTAATGCAGAAGATAGTTATAATTAACCATTAGATCAATAATCGATGATTTATTTTGTAAAAAGTAATTAAGTATATAATTGAACTGATTCTCATGCACCACAGCTAACTTGGTATATAATTAGCATTCTTGATCTTGAAGAACACTATCAGCAACCAATGCATCAAAGTTCTTTATCCGTGTTTGACCAGAACATTCAGATCATTCTTCAATTAGACTTCACAAACAAAAGTACAAAACCACATTTTATATGAAACCTCTACAGCTTCTTACAACTTTTAGCATTATTTTTGCCAATTATTTCAATTTTTCACAGTAGTTAATTGTGAGCAATAGACTATCTTAATTAACGAAGCCGATATTGCTTTCTACAGATAATGAGTGATGGGCACTACAAGCACGTTATCGGAAGACCAATCTTCAGAGGCGAGAAAGAAAACAATATTTCAATGGCTTTCCTCTATTCCACTCAAAACACCAAGAACAAATTTCAAACCATTAGGGAAGAACTATTTCACTTGGCCAGCAAGCCATTTTGGCTATAATTTTGACTATTGTGTATCATGTCCTGATTTATGTTAACAAAATTTTTTGACATAGTCAAAGACACATGAACTTGTCAAATTTGCACCAAAATTGCACGTAGATCAACACTACCCTTGCCGAACTTGCTTTCTATTTTGTACGAAGGGACACCTAGTTGAACCTGAGGCCCAAAGATCAAACAATTTTAATCTTCAATATTCAATTAGGGCAGTTGAAACCCTTGGTATGGAATTACATTTCTTGTAGAGATGGTAAACTAATCCACCTGCCCCCATTCACTAGAGTCTACAGGTAGCTTAAAAATTGGGCACCACTGATTAAAGAATTGGGCAGCACTATTTAACTCATTTTCAAAAATAAATTAGAGCTATCGACTCACCCTTCTTTGGCTGGTTTAGGGTTGGGTTAGCAAATTAATCTGCCTAAGATTAGAACATAATAAAAAGGATAAATTATACTCACTTTTACTAAAGTTGGTCGAAATTCAATCTATATCCCCTCTAGTTATCCAACCTATATTAACCTCCTCTAATTTATTCGTTAGTTAGTTTAGTTACTTAAAAATACCCTCATCCCACCTCTCTCACTCACACACTGCTCTTCTCTATGCTCTCTCCATCCTCCTTCCACATCCCTAAAAGGAAATGGGCTCTTCTTTCCATAATGAACTATGTGCACTGTCAGATCATCTCTCGGTTAATTTACGAATCATTCAGAAAAGACCTTTTGTCCATTACAGCTAACGAGACCCATATAAAGGACTAGCCTCAATTCTGTTTCACCACCCAATTGTCTTAATTTACAACTTGTGTTTAGGCCTTCTGGTATTATTCTGGTCCTGACTTTAATTAAACACCAAATATTGTTATTTTTTAAACGGATTTTGTTTGGCTTAAGTTTTGAAAAAATATTCACGGAAAATATTTACAGTATCATCACTATGGGAATTGAGATTATGGTCTTGAATCAAATGGACCAATTCGTGCTGCCATTTGCGTCTGCTGTGGTCAATTTTTAATTCAACGTTCTGCTTCTACATTCATTTGACAGACGTATCGTAAGCTAATGACAAAGTAAGTCACCAGACATTTCAAGCGACATGTTCAGAACTCATGGATTTTTTTTTCCCATAAAATTTAATGTGCAAGGTCAACCAATTTCAAAAAAGCATGTGGCATAAGTGACAGAAGAGAGGAGAAAATATGAGAGTGAGTGAGAGAGGGTGAAGGTAGGGACAGTTTTGGTAATTCATTCAAAGTGGGGTAAATTAAAGGAGGATAATATAGGTCGACCAACTAGCAAGGAAATGCATTGAATTTTAATAAACTTCAAGAAAATGAGTGTAATTTACTCTAATAAAAAAGAAAATAAACAAATGGATACAATGATTAAACAAAAATTACATAAGCCTAAGTTTGAGAACCATCGATGCCTAGGACGTTGCGATGATAAATATATACTATTTCTTCTCTAGTAAAACTTTCCCTGTGAATAAAGTGTACATGATCCATACATATAATGTCAAAAGTAAAGAATCTAAACTACTCCGATACAATTTAGAATTCCTAATCTTGAATACTACCACTGCCCAACCCGTCAAATTGAACAATCATTTTGGGCAAAAACAAAACCGATCATTCTTGTTTCTAGAATTAACGTTTATACACATATATCGATCAGCCTAGTGCTTTGCATAACTATCAATATCTCCTATTTTTTTAATATTTGAATGTACACAGTTAGGCAAAGTGTTCACTGTCAAAAGTTAGGCCACACCATTGATCGATGCTACACTTTGCATCCTCACTTGTTCCTGCTACCTCAACTCAGTTGCTCCGCACTAGCCATCTCCAGCTGATTATGCTAATTTTCTGACGTGGTTTGAGCAACGTTTAGTTTACTCTTGCAGACAATGGTAATTCTTTTGCTTGTCTCTCTCAATCGGTCTCATCAAACAAGTAGTCCCGCAAGACAGATGGCCAAAGTTACTCAAACCACATCACATTTTTCTCCAACAGCGAAGATTAAAGCACCGGAATTGGCAAATGCCAAATCCAGTCTGCTATACTATGACCTGCAAAATTTCTACCATCAAAGAGTTACCAAGATTCAATCCATAGTCGGAAAATCACTTTTTGCACATCATAGCATTTAGCCTTGATTAACTACTTACATGTTTTAAACAGTACAAAGATTTCTAACTTTAAAAGTAAACAAGAATATTGCACAGTAGTATACATCAAAGGAGTACAATATTGTGCAGCGGATAACATATCTTCAAGCTATCTTCAATATGTGCAGATCATTAATAAAATATGCCCCTTAATGCAACAAAAGCGACCAGAGTCTTAGATAACAGCCTATATGCTTTAGGGCATACAGTAGAACAAGTCAGAGAATTTCTATTGCCAAAGTATAGAGTTGCCATCCACCTAATTCATTAAGATTTATTCAAAGATCTTATGAACATTCAAGGGATTAAAATGGTGAGATTTTCAGAATACCATAAACTTTGTAAGGATGAATTGGAGGAAGGAAATACATGCATATTTCAAAACCACCAATTCTAACCACCCATACAAAATTGAAGTGCCTATTACTCCATGCCCAGGGCACCATATCACTGATATCAGACAACTTGGTATTTGTGCAAAGTAATCAAAAGCTTCAACAAACATTTGATGAATTCGGGTGGAGTGCTGACTTATAAAATTGACCCCAAATTCAGTTTTTAACAATTTATACTATGTTTCAGGCACACCACAAAGAAAACATTTAGTCCCATACTATTTTAGGCTGCTTCAACACAATCAGCCATAGAAAGAAGGATGGTAAGAGTCTGTACCCTAAAATCAAGTGTAAGCTGGCATGAAATAGAGCCCCTTGGTAAGGAAGATAATTCCTTGCAAATATCGTCTTCTTTGTTTGGAATAACACCAAACCTAACAGCAGTAAAAATTGACATTATCTCCAAAGCAAGCCCTCTTTGCAAAAGATATGCAATAAATGCATGTTCAACTGCAGAGTGTCGACATCCTCTATATTAAAAAATCCTCAGCTGTGATATAATACAATCAGGTACACAAGTTGGCGGTGTCCAACCACTAAGTTCATTGTATGGCAGTGTCAGGCCAGACACTTCCTAGGAATGAGAAACAGGACTTGTCAAAAGATGCAAGCATGCAACATATAGACAAGAAGGTTGGCTTGAAAAGTGCTCATACCTCCCAATTGCAGTTATGATCAATTTTGAGAACTCGAAGCATATGACAGTTATGAAGCACGTCTATTAGGAAACTCCAGTTGAAATGCGGAATACCAATCTCAAGATTGAGTAAACAGGAAAATTCGGGAAAGTCCAGAGCTGGAGCACGAAATAGGCACTGTGTGTAGAAGATAACAAGATGTTAATTACAACACGTAATTACAATTGCAAATTCATCAGAAAATAGAAGAGCGAGTTAGATCAAACAATTTGTTCAAGGGATCGTGAGACTGCAATAAGCTCGTTACCTTTATCGTAGAATCTTCCAACACCAGAAATTTTGTTTTGCAGAGTGCCCCGAGAAGCTCTGGCACCCAACCAACGTTCTCATTTTCCGGCCAAATATCAAGGTACGCTCCCACCATGTTGGGAAAGTTGCCAACCAGAGTCCCTAAGCAATTTCATTATCTAGTATGATTTTACATTATTTTTATATTGCTATCGGTTGATTTATTTTATAATTATTATTTTATGAATTTAATTTTGATATACTAACAATGTAAATGAGTTCTATAATGTATATAAGCATATATTGTAATGTAATGAAATTGATTTGCTCCTTGATCCTCCACTTGAAAAGTCATTTACATAGAATGATTAAATAGATAATAGTGTAAAAAACTTTTATATCATTAACACATCAAAATTAAATTCTTATTTTATTATAATTTTATTTTTGTAATATTTTTTTATACGTAATAAAATATAAAAAAATAAATATATATCATTTTCTTTTTCTTATGCGTTTTAATACTTTAAACTTCCACATTTTTTTGATAATGTGGGTATTGAACAAAGAAAACATACCAAAGTAATATTATTTATAAACCTTTTATAGATGAATTTCAAACAAATGATCATTAAAATAATAATTTTTAACCATTATTTTAATTTTAATTTTTATTATATATAATTATATTTTATATTAAATATTATGTTATTTATCACATATTATAAATTTATTTATTGATTTCTATTAATTTGTTTATTTTAATATTACTTCAAAATTTTATTTATTATTTATTTAAAATATTTATTTTTGAATTTTTAATTAAATAAATTTTTAATTCTAAATTAAATTATCTATCATTTTGATATATAAAAGTGATTACGATAAATAAGTTTATTTAATGCCCTATAGGCATCAAACAACATAAAATTAGTGCAAAAAAATCAAATTCATTATTATTTTTATAATTATTTTTATTATTTAATATATAATTCATAAAAATCAAATCATGAAAGAAAATATACCAAATACACCTTTAGTGAAATGAGATGGAGTGTCATTTCATGATACCTCAAGAGAGATTATTATATTTTACTCTATTTTTTAGCAGAATAATTGAATGACTTTTATCCCTATTCTTTTACCCAGTAATGAAAATCAAATGGTTTTAAACATAAATGGAACCAATTAAAGTCAGAGCCACTGTTTGAACAATCTACATCAAAATTGGTGACTTAAGGAATGAATTGAACAAGGTATTTTTTTTTTTTGGTTGCTAAATGATGACTTTTTTTAAAACCTTAAAAAAAATCTAATCTAACTTATAGAAAAATATAATAACTTTGTTTATATTGTCATAACTTGTGAGTTTGTGATAAAACTTTGTGCGTTTGTTTATGTAATTATGTTTTGAGCTTGTTAATCGTGATTCATGATTGTAAAATGTGAACAATATTTAGAAATTTATATTATTTATTTATGTTTTTATATTTTGACCCTTTAAGAATGTCAAATTGTTAATTAGTTGTCATTTTATTGTATTTTATTTAAATTTATATATATATATATATTTGTACAAATCAGTTAATGCTTTAATGACCCGTAACCCACCTACTAGTTTTATCATTGATCCAAGTCTAAAAACTATGTTTTTACCAATATTTGCCATTTAGTTTCAAAAAACAGGCTTTAATTAATTTTGCAAGGAGAAAAAAGTGAAAACTAAAAATAAAAATTAAAAACCTGGTTTTGGAATCTATTTATTTTGTTCTCATTTTTTGTTTTCATTTTGCGTGTTTTATGTTTTTAAGATTTTTGTGAATAAAATCATGAAAACAATAAATGAAAATAGAATTTTATTATTTTTACAATTTTCACTATTTATTTCATAGAATAAAATCTTGAAAACATCAAACACTGAAAATGAAAGTAGGAAATAGAAACCGAAACCAAAGAGAGTTAAATTCATTGTTTATTTCACAAAATCCCAGATAAAAAAGAAACAAGCTGAAAATACAACATGAAAAGAAATTTATTTTCTTAAACCAAACATACCTTAATATTTTTAACTTTCAATGTAATCCATTCTTATCAAAGTGAAATACTTTTCTCAAAAAGTAAAAATGTAAAACAGGCAATTTCACTTTTTCCCAACCCTTTTTTTTTTCGCAACCGAAATAGCATTGCTATCCAAACATGATGTAAATAGTATAGTCGAATTAATTCTCATGCACAACAGCTGAATTGGTCCTATATAATTTAGCATTCTTGATCTTGAAGAAGACTATCAGCAACCAATTCGTCAATGTTCTTTATCCATATTTGGCCAGAACAATACAGATCATTTTCCAATTAGACTTCACAAACAAAACCTTATTTTATGGTTTTGTTTATGGCACACTAGCAAATGAATTTAATCGCATTTTATAAATGTGGCTAAATGCTTGGTATATGGTATACCATACTTTACCTAGCAATGCTAATCTTGCCAAACTTGTCAAACGGATCAACCATTTTGGCCAAATCTTAACAGATCACTCTTGATTTAAAAGTTCATGAACATCATTGAGTATTAACCAAGTTAAAGCTTTGCTATTGCAAAAATTGTAGAGTTGCCGACAACCTACTTCACCAAGATTAATTCAAGGTCTTATGCAACATTCTTAAGTATTAAAATGGTGAAATTTCCGGAATACTATAAACTTTGAAAGGATAAATTAGAGGAAGGAAAGACAAGCATATTTACCAAATCTAACCACCCCTATAAAGTTGATGAGACTATTTGTCCATGCCCAACCATCTTAGTATTTGTGCAAAGTAATCAAAGCTTCAACAAATATTTTATGGATTCAGGAGGAATGCTGTCTCATAAAATTGACCACAGATTCAGCTTTGCACAATTTATACTATTTTCAAGCACACCACAAAGAAAACATTTAGTCCCATACAATTTTAGTTAGCTTCAACACAATCTGCCATAGAGAACAAGGACGGTGAGAGACTGTACCATAAGTAAAGGCAGGTTATTTAGTCAAATTTAAGTTGGCAGGTAGTAGAGCCCCTTTGAATGGTAGATAATTTGTTGAGAATATGGTCTTTCTTTTTATCAAACCAAAAATTTATACGAATTGTCATTGTCTTCAAAACAAGCCCTCTTCGTAAAAGATATGCAGTAAATGCATGTTCATCTGCAGAGTCTCGATATCTTCTGAATTCAAAATTCTTCAGATGTGATATGACACAATTAGGAACGCTAGTTGGCGGTGTCCAACAACTAGGTTCACTGTATTGCAGTGTCTGATCAAATACTCCCTGGCAACAAGAAACAAATGTTCTCAAAAGATGCAAGAAAATAACATGTAGGCAAAAAAGTTGAACTTGAAAAGTGCTCATACATACCTCCTCGTTATGGTTAAAAATTATAAGAACTTGAAGCATAGGACAATTATGAAGCAAGTCTATTAGGAATCTTGAGTTGAAACATGGAATATAAAGCTCTAGATTAAGTAAACAGCTGAGTTTGGGAAAGTCCAGAGCTGGAGCACGAATTAAGCACTGTGTCATAACAAGATATTAATTCAAACATGTAAAATCAGTTGTAAATTCATCAGAAAATAGAAGAAAAAGTTACATAAAAGATTTTGTTCAAGGGATCATGGGATTTTGATGAGCTTGTTACCTCTGTTGTAGAAACATACAACACCAGCAATTTTGTTCTGCAGAGTGCCTTGAGAAGCTCCGGTACCAAAGCAGCATGCTCATCGTCCTGACGAATATCAAGATCTGCTTCCACCATGTTGGGAAACGATTCGCTAATCAAAGTCCCTAAGCGACTGCTACCTGTGTTGATATGCAGATACTGAAGAGATGGGGTGACCATCCCAAGAAGGTCAATTTGATAACCAACAGTCGGCTCTCTAAAGGATAAACGCTTCAGGGAATGAGGCACGTGGATTGCACAACGACCACCCCTATATCCATATAAATGGAGCTTAAGAGTTTCAAGAACAGGGCAGCCAGACAAAAGCTTGTCAGGGTCCACAAAGCCGACGATATCCAGCTTCAGATTCTCGAGGAACGGCAAATGAACAGATGAAAGAGAATAGAACAAAATTTCTCCCTTCAAAGTGAGGGACACGAGCGAAGTGCAAGTGAAAACGCCATCAGGCAAGACGAATTCATCAAAGTAGCCGTACGTAAAATACAGGTTGAGATACAGTTCCTGGAGGTAGGGCCCCATGGCGGTGTGAATCCATGTTTTGACACTGGCCTTTTCTCGTTTGTCCCTTATATCACACGTGAGGCGGAACTTTTGGATGTGGCGATTGCTGCGCTGGGCTAGGACAGCATTGACGAAAGCTACAAAGTGCTCTTCAGCTTCTTCTTCTTCTGAACGTTCATAGAAGGGTTTATCAGTGATGTGTAAGACCTGGAGTTCCTTCCAAAGGTGGCGCCACCTGCGAGACAGAATGCCAGTGGCCGCTGAATCTCTGGTTGGGAGGAACGACAGGATGTGGCAAAGCAGCGAGTCTGGTAAGCTGCTGATCCTGTCCATGTTGATGGTTCTTGTTTCTGATTTTTCTGTTTTTGTTATCTGGATTAGGGAGTGATTATGCTGTGATGCAGTTGTTGTGGTTTTTCTTTTTATTTTTTTCTTTTGATGAAGCACGGTAATATGGTAATTTGCAATTACTCACCGATGGTAATTTTAATTTGAATAAAAAAATTTCAAAGAATTCACCAATGGTTTGTTCAGTTTGAATAAAATATTGTTTTTTGAAATCAAGTGAGTCAAATTAGGGAGAAAAAGGGGAGATTTTTTGTTTAAACAAACTTGTCAATTAAAGTTGTATAATGTTATAATATTATAATCATACGCTTTTCTATATATCGAGGAGTCGAGGACCTCTTCCTCATTCTACCATGACTGTTGAGAATTGTTTAAAGTCGTGACTTATCAAAAAAATAAATAAATAAAGAAAAGAGAGAGCGAAGTAATGTTTTATTTGTAAAAATAATAATAATATGACAAATATGATAGTGATGTTCTTATAAATTCTAGTAAGAGTGTAAAATTTATACATGAGAATTCAACATATTTTTCTATATTGTATGTGTTGTTTATAGAGCTTGTAGATAAAGTTTATCAGTTCATAAATACTGATTTAATTAGAATTGATTTTAGACGTGGCTATTGTTACTCCTATATGGTTATTGTCACTTTACTTATATTAATTGTTCTTTAGTTTTATCAAATTATCCCTCTTTTATTATAACTAAAATCATACCTAACATAAGATAATTTATAATACTATTAAAAGTTATTATTATAAATTTAATTAAAAATTAGTTTAACTACATAAAAATATTTATTATTTATCTTATTTTTAATATTCACATAATTACTAGATATTATAAGTATTAATAATTTATTTATTATAATGATTTAATTCAGCTATTAAATTGCTTTAAATTTTTCATACAAAAATATCTAAATAATATAATGTTGAATATTTTTAAGAAAATAATAAATAAAAATGAATAAGAATAAAGACATGATAATAAATTATGATATATAATTACTTACATATTTTGCAACATTCATTGTTTATATAAATAAAAAAGTAGTAGATAAAAAAATGATACCATAGTTTATTTCTATTGGATTAGCAATTAATTTTTATTATAGTTTTTATTTATTCATATTACTAAAAATTGAGATAATTTTATAAGTTAAATTAATTACTTATTTGCATAAAAAAAGTTTAAAAGGGTTAATTTTTTGATGCATGAATAATATAAAGGCTATAGTATTTATTTTCTATTAGATAACATATATATAATTTAATTTTTAAAATAAATTTCAAAACAAAAATTAAAAAAACTAGAAAAGGACAAGTATATATGTGTCTTTAAGCCATTAAAAGTAAGTGATTGAAAAAAAAACTTAATATAATAAGTTTATTTAATATTTTTTAAATTATATAAACATTAGACGTTAAAATTAAATAATAGCATGTGCATTGTATAGTTTGATTCAATATTTATCTTTTTTATTACTCATTATTCATTATTTTTATTTTTTCTAAATATTTAGGTAATTATTACCTTAAGAAAGTTTTAAAGGAAATGATAATATTAATTATTATATCAAATAAGTTAATGTAAAATACTTGTAACTAAACTAATGAAAATTGTGAACACCATATTTTGTCTGTTTTTTTGTATCTAAGAAAAATAAAGTTAAAAAATGAAAAAATAAAAAAAATATTTTCCTTTTTATTATCTTTTTTTATCTTTTCTTTTAAAATTATTTTTTTAATTAGCATAAAATCTTTAACATCGTTTCCAATCATCAAATCATTCTTTTTCTTTTTCAATATTTTTATCCCTTTCCAATCAAAACATTTTCTTATTTTCCTCCAATCAAATTAGTTTGTAAAGCGGCAATCAAATCCCCTAATCAATATAAAATCCCTAATCAGCTTTATGAGCCTTAATAAGAATCAGTTCAGGGATTAAGGCAACTAATCTGTAATGTGTATAAATGTATGTTGCTCTCATTCCTCAGGGGATACCAGAGAAATCACACACACACACATACAGAGGTGTGGCGGCATATCCCTCACCCTTTCACCTCAATTCACATAACTTGAGCCGCCACCATCATCCTCAAACCACCATCAACCCCTTCCAAATCACCATCCAACACAACCAACAACTCATCGCACCGATCATGCCTTTCTACTTCCACCCTCTTTGTGGCCAACACCACATGCGCTCGAACCGCCGTCTCTAACAAGCGCCGCCGCGAGCTCCTCTTCCCTTGCCACTATGCGTCGCTGTAGCCTAGCCACTGTCCCTTGTTTTCTTTGTGTGTCTCAGTGGGTTGGGAATTTGGGGAATTAGGGATTTAGTTTTAATTTGGGAACAAGAGTTCTATTTTTCTTTGGTTCATATTTAGTCTTTTTTTTTTTTTAATTTCAGTTTTGTTTTTTTGGGACTGGGTTTTTATTTTTGTAGTTGTTGTATTTGGGCTAATTTAATTTGGGTCTTTTCTTTTACGTTTTATTGTATTTGGGCAAGTTTGGTTTGTTTGTTTTTTCTTTTCTTTTCTTTTTTGGTTTTTTAGTGTATTTGGGCTAGTGGCCTAGAGTCTTTTTTTTTTTAATTGTTTGTGGACTATTTGATTGTTTTGGGGCTTATTCTTTTTTCTCTTAAAATTTTAGTGAGTTTTTCTAAAAATGTTTCAAAAATTAAAAAAAAAATCTTTTATGCACGCAACAATCAACAAGTGCAATTGAAAAGTCAGTGTTTCCTTCATAAGTGTTGTATTGTAAGGGTTTCCTGGAGTTAGTGCTTTGAATCCTAGAAGTATATTTCCTTTTTCAAACAATTTGATAGTCAAAAACTTTTTTTTTTCACAAATAAAATCAACCAACACACTTTTCTTTTTTTTTTTATTTTAATTAAAATCCATCAACACACACTTATTTGCTACAAGAACGACGTGGTTTTGAGTCCATTGCGTTAAGAAGGTGCGTAACCAACAACTATCAAGCCAAAATCTTTTTATCATAAAATTTATTCTTTAATTTTTTTTAATTTTAGCCTTATTTCTTTGTAAATATGTGATTGTTATTTTTATTTTGGGAAAAAATAAATATGTTAAAGTTACAAATAAATTTACATAATGAATTATAGGATATCCATGTTTATATGGATGTATTAGGATGCAGTGGGATTAAGTTTCCACCTTCTCTAATCATAATTACATCTCAAATCTCTTTTAAAAAGATTTACAAATTAAAAGATTTTCTAATTTTAGCCATAATTAAAATTGGTCTCCCATTTTTTAAAAATTGGTTGTCATTCTTATCGAGGCATCATGCGCAATGTGACAAAAATAATATTAAATATTTTAACAATTAAATTATTTTTAATTAAATAAATAATAATAAATTTTGATATCATTATAATGACTAATAAACAATAAATATCAATTATGTATTAGTTTTATTTGATTATTTTGTTTAAGTAGTATGAGGGGGAAAAAAACCAAATTAGATAGAGGGTTATGCTCATATTCTATGGTGTAAATGTATTTGTCAAGTTATGGTAATAACATTTAGAACTAGACATTATATTATAATTATTTTATATATTAATTTTATTTGATTAAAATAGAAGAAGGATAATTTAGTGAAACCAAATAACAATTAATGCAAGTGGGAGTGACAATAGCTATTTAGAGTGGTAATAGTCACTCCCTTGATTTTAAAGTAAAATGATTTATATTTGGTAATTCCTCTAGAATTGATTCTAACAAAAGGAAGAAATTTTCACTTCCCCTAGAATCAATTCCAAAGGCCATAATTGATTCTAATTTCTAATAACCAAACATCACTTTTTTTTTTTAATAGAATTGATTCTAGGCTCTTAGAATCAATCATAGGATGGCCAAACGCAAATATATATATATATATATAAAATCTTAGAACCAGAGCAATAACATAACTTATGACTTATACTTCTTCATGAAAAGGAGAACCATATATAAAATGAAAAAAAAAAGTTATGAAGTGAAGAAAAATAGGACGAAAAGAGAAGAAATTAGCAGCATTTAAGTTCAATACACAATCATCCAATTTAATTTGAATAAAAAAATAAATTCAAAGAATTCATCAATGGTTAGTTCAGTTTGAATAAAATATTATTTTTGAAATCAAGTGAGTCAATTTTTTGTTTAAATGAACTTGTCAATTAAAGTTGTATAATATTATAATCATATGCTTTTCAATATAACGAGGATCGCCTTCCTCATTCTATTGAGAACTGTTTAAAGTTGTGACTTATCCAAAATATAAATAAATAAATAAAAGAGAGGGCGAAGTAGTGTTTTATTTGTAAAAAAAAATGAATAGTATGACAAATATGATAGTGATGTTCTTATAAATTATAGTATGTGTAAAATTTATACATGAGAATTTAGCATATTTTTCTTTCTTGTATATGTCAATCACAGAGCCAGTAGATAAAGTTTGTCAATTCATAAATACTGATTTAATTAGAATTAATTTTAAAATAAAGTGATTTATGTTTGATAATTTCTCTAAAATTGATTCTGATAGAAAAAAAAAAAATTCACTTCTCCTGGAATCAATTCCAAATGCCAGAATTGATTCTAACCCCATATCACTATATTTTTTTTTCATTATATAGAATTGATTCTAGGCTCTTAGAATCAATTATAGGGTGGCCAAACACTCATCCAAATCTGTAGAACCAAAGCAATAACATAACTTATGACTTTTACTTCTTTATGAAAAGGAGAACCATATATAAAATGAAAAAAAAAAAAGAGTCATGAAGTGAAGAAAAATAGGACGAAAAGAGAAAAGAAATTAGCAGCATTTCAGTTCAATACACAATCATCCAAAGCAAGTGATGCATGCATTGTTTACCCCATGAATATCCTATTATACTAATAATCTACTGCATCAAAGACAAAAGACTCAAACTTACCAACAACTTAATTTATGTATCAATTTACACTAGCAATCAAAATTTTAGAGCCCTTATCATGTTCTTGGCTTCATCTCCTCTACCTTTGTCCTTCCCCTGCATCATTACACAGGCACAAACAAAATCATTTTTCTTTAGCTACTGATGACAATGAGGCTTAGCATCATTTCACATATCATAAAAAATTCAACAATCCTAGATAACTTGCCATGATCATAATCATGATCTATAAAAGGATCCAGTTTTGTTCAGCCAACTTTTAGTCCATATATTTTAGATATAATATATATATATACTGCGTGTATATACTTCATAGGGAAAAGGCAAAAAGGAAAAAAAGAAAAAGGAAAATTTTTCCATTCTATAACAAAAATCCACTGATGCATATTACTGAATTGTAAATTGTACCAGTTTAATGACTTACAGAGATGCACTAGATATCTCCAGATCGCTCTCTAACACGATGTATTTCTATATTTAAAACACGCCATGGTGTTTTAGCAAACAATTCATTAAAGTAGTCTCAGCTGAGCCACGTTCTTATTTTCCAATCATCCTAATAAGTCATCCTATGACCTTTTGATGAATCACCCACAAGCTATAGTGCATAACATCACTTCTTTCTATCAAACTATCACACTGACTCAAACCAAGACACCGTGTGAGACTTCACTGTCGCAACCATCTATTTGCAAAATTGACTATTTGGTTTCCTTAATGGCTTTCAAGTTTTATACAATGCAATCGAAGACATAATAAACACTGCTTCAATGAATGAATGAGCACCATAAACAATCATACATGGTTATGCAATAGCAATAATTAGCAGCACCTCCAACCATTCAATCCAAAATATATAAACAAAATCAAAAGCATTTTTAAGATGAACAAAGAGCATTGCATTTAACTATATCCATTAACAACCCAGATCTCTCCTCTAAACCAAAAGATGAGTTCACATATAGAAAAAGACTGAGTAATGTCACTTACATAAGCAGAGAAAGAGAGAGAGCAATCCTCAATTTCATTTACAGAAATCAATATTTAGCAACACTACTTCTTAGTGGGAGGAAAAAAATACATAAATTAGGCTACAATTGATAATGCACACATCATGTGAACCGTTTTCACAAACAAGTTCATGGCAAGAAATAAAGTTAAGACAAACAAAAGACAGCCTCATAAACCATGGTTCCATCTTCAACTGCAATAATTCCCTGATTAGGAATAGAACAACTACATGCAAACCCACATTCTTTTCTTGCACAAACCCACAAAAATTAGCAACATCTTTTATTCACATTGTGAAATTTTCAGAATACTATTAAAATTTGTAAGGATAGATTAGAGGACGGAAAGGCATGCATATGTCAAAACCACCAAATCTAACCACCCACATAAAGTTGAAGTGCCTGTTTCTCCATGTCCAAGGCATCATACCAGACAACTTAGTATTTGTGCAAAGTAATCAAAAGCTTCAACAAATATTTGATGGATTCAGGTGGAATGCTGTCTTATAAAATTGACCAGATTCAGATTTTCACAATTTATGCTATTTTTTAGGCACACCACAAAGAAAACATTTGGTCCCATACAATTTTAGACAGCTTCAACACAATCTGCCATAGAAAACAAGAACGGTGAGAGTCTGTACCATAAGTAGATGCAGGTTAATCAGTCAATTTTAAGTTGGCATGTGGTAGAGCCCTTTGGCATGGTAGAAAATTTGTTGAGAATATGGTCTTTTTTCTTTTGATAAAAACCAATGTCAGTATGGATTGTCATTGTCTTCAAAGCATGTCCTCTTTGTAAAATATAAGCAATGAACGCATGCTCCTCGGCAGAGTCTTGATATCCTCTGAATTCAAAAGTTTTCAAGTGTAATATAACACAATTGGGAACACTAGTTGGCTGTGTCCAACCACTAGATTCCCCGTATTTCAGTGTCTGGTCATATACTCCCTAGCAACAAGAAGCAAGACTTCTCAAGAGATGCCGGAGAATAACATATAGACAAAAAAAGTTGAACTTGAAAAGGGCTCATACCTTCCGGTCCCAGTCATAATTATGAAGTACGAGGACTTGAAGAATGTGACAATTATGAAGCAAGTCTATTAAAAACCTCGAGTTGAAAAATGGAATATCAAGCTCTAGATTAAGTAAACAGCAAAATTCTGGAAAGTCCAAAGCTGGAGCACAAATTAAGCACTGTGTATACAAGATAACAAGATGTAAAGCACAGCACGTAATTACAGTTGTAAATTCATCAGAAAACAGAAGAATAAGTTACACCAATCATCTTGTTCAGCGGATCATGCGATTCCAATAAGCTTGTTACCTCTGTCGCGAAAACTTTCAACACCAGCAATTTTGTTCTGCAGAGTGCCTTGAGAAGCTCCGGTACCCAACCAACATGCTCTTCTTCCCAAAGAATATCAAGATGCGCTTCCACCATGTTGGGAAAGAAGTTGCTAAGCAAAACCTGTGAGCAACAGCAATGTAATTTGATATGCAGGTATTCAAGAGACGGGTGTCTATCTCAAGACATTCGATTTCACTATCAGAATCCTCCTCTACAAAGGTTAAACTCTTCAAGGAACGAGGCATGTGGATTTCAATAGAATCACTCTCATATATAGTGAGCCCAAGAGTTTCAAGAACTGGGCAGCCAGATAAAAGCTGGTCGGGGTCCGAGCAGGCGGTATCCAACTCTAGATTCCTGAGGGATGGCAAATGAACAAATGGCAAATCACACAAACAAATATCACCCTTCAAAGTGAGGGACACTAGTGAATTGCAAGTGAAAACGCCATCACGAAAGTTGAATCCCTCAGTGAAATATCTACAAAACAGATTGAGATACAATTCCTGGAGGCAGGGCCCAGTGGCGGTGTGAATCCACGCTTCGACGACGGCCTCTTCTCGTCGGTCCGTTATATCACACAAGAGGCGGAACTTTTGGATGGGGTAATTGCTGCGCTGGGCCAGGACGGAATCAACGGAAGCAATAAAGTCTTTAAAGCGCTCTTCACCTTTGTTGTCTGGTGAAGGCTCAGTGGGAGCATCGGTGATGTCTAAAACTTGGAGATCCTTCCAGAGGTGGCGCCACCTGCGGGACAGGATGCTGGTGGCCACGGAAGTTCGGGTTGGAAGAAACGACAGGATGTGGCAGAGCAAGGAGTCAGGCAGGCTGCTGATCCTGTCCAGGTCGATGGTGGTTGCTTCTTGTTTCAGTTGCTTCATTTCCTCAATTTCGTCGCCTGAGCAGTTTCAACGATGGAAGATAGTGATTGTGGTGTTGTTCTATGTTATGTAGCGTTTAATCCTCCTCCTCCTCGTTCTAATGGCCCTAAGCGTCCATCACCTGTTCGAGGAAACTACCGAACGAGAACCACTTCCATGACTAACAAGAGACAGTGAAGGAAGGAAGGAAAAAATGAGGGAAAGGGAAAGAGAATAATTTCTAATAAGAACCTAAGTCAGGCCCAATTATAAGAACCACTTCCATACCGTCGCCAGCCGCGCCACCCTCTCCTTCTCTCCGTGTTTGCCGCCTGATTCGCCGCCTAGTTCGCCGCCTGATTCCTCTCTCCACCGGGTTGTGTGAGCAACTGAAAAACAAATCAATACAAAATTTAATTTTTAAAAAAAGTTTCGGGGTTATTATGTATCGGCTGCCCCTGCCCTCGTGGATTTGGATTCTAAATTGAGGATATCATTTTAATGAGTAACCTAAAATTTATGGTGTACTATTATCCAATCGTAGAATGAAATGGAATTGAATTAATTTTTTATATTTGGAATGAATTATTGGATTTAAAAATAAATGAATTTAATTATTTTTATTATTTATTAATAGGTTAGGAATAAAATATTATATTTAAGTAAGGTTATTTTGTTATTGTAATTTGTTAAAATTTAATTCCCATACTAAATCACACCCCTTTGGATCTAAGTTCAATTTCCTAGTTTTGATGGATTTTAATTCCTATGATAATTCAATTCTTTACTTAAGTTACTTTCAAAGTATGAAATTTAATTCAATTCCTTAATGTAGTTGAATTTCATAGGTTTCTAAACATCATGTAAGGTGTTCTAAGTTTTAACCACCCACCCATTAGAAAAAAACAATCTTTAATTTTCAAATTATAAGTATCAACTTGCTACCTTTTTCCTTTCATAGGTTGTTATTTTCATTTTCTTTAAAAGAAAAACCTTTTCACAAGGTGTGCGAATGTTATGTCGAAATGTATGACTTGTGCCTTTGTTAGCAAGTCAAAGGTATGGATCTAATTGAACTAGCAGCTGAAGGATGTGTGTATCTTTAAACCTGCGGCTTTGTCTAAAGAGTGCTGTAATGTTTTCGATCAGGTTGAAGTGGA
This sequence comes from Dalbergia oliveri, assembly GCA_030441495.1. Classification (NCBI taxonomy): domain Eukaryota; kingdom Viridiplantae; phylum Streptophyta; class Magnoliopsida; order Fabales; family Fabaceae; genus Dalbergia; species Dalbergia oliveri. The sequence goes on from JAMLFY010000016.1 coordinate 4,242,366, forward strand.
ATCATTGCTTTCAGAGGCTTTGTTGGGGGAGGGGAGATTTAGTTTAGTTACTAATGTGTTCTTGTATACACTGTGTGAGTGGTAAACTCTTGTTCAAATAATTATAAAAAAAAAAAAGAGACATGACCAATCCAACAAGTTGCATGTTTGGATATACTCTAAAAGTACTTTTTATTGAAATGAAAATTAAAAGTGAAAAATTAAAAGCGTTTGACTTGTAGATTAGCTCATCAAAACTCATTATAAGATGGAAAAAAGTGCTTTCAGTGAAAGTAGATAAATAATATTTTTTATTATAGGAAAAGTATTTTTAAAATAAAATCTTGCTAACTCTCACATAAATATCTTATCTAAGTAAAAATCATATTTTTGAAATACTCAAACCAAATACAAATTAATTCTTTAAAATAATTTTTCAACTCAATTCTTTATTTTTTATAGTTAAAAGTTGTCTGTAAACAAGATTGAATTCATTTCATTAAGAATGATTAGATAAAAATAGAACTTCAACTTATATAATAAAACACTCACATAAGATAATAAATATTTCAAAGCTGCATTGATAGTATCTGTTAGTGAAATTAGTAGTATTTGTAAATAGGACAACATAAAAACATTATCAAAATATTAAAGGCAAAATTCAAAAAAAAAAAGGCTTTTAGGACAAAATTAAAATGTTGCTAAAAGATAAAGGGCAAGAATAGTGTTTTTCCAAATAAAAAAATGGACAGCAATTCAATGACTTCCTTCTATCCTACTCAAAACACCATGAACAATTTAAAAATTTTCAATTGGCTAGCCCAGCCGAAAAACTTTCATGTTAATAAAAAAGAACTTATAAACTTGAGGAAATGCAAAATATGCATTTCACGACTGCAGACCTTGGAAATCAAAGCACTGCATAAACAAGCACTAAGGACTAGGGTCATAAAAAAGGAGTAAGTCCTTCAAATCACTTAGTGAAAAAATTCCTCAAATCCCATCCCATAAACCACCAACAGTAAAGAACAGAGAACTAGAATTGGCTAATGCTGAATCCAGGCTGCGATATTATGCTCCATCATTGTCCTCCATCAAGAGTCACCTAAATTCAGTTCATGATCGGAGAACCATCAGAGAAGTTGAAGACTTGGACATGCTCCCAGAGATAGCACCACCTGCGAGACAGGATGCTCGTGGTCACGGAAATGTTGGTGGGAAGGAAATGGGAGGATGTGGCAGAGCAGGGAGTTTGGTAAGCTAGTCCATGTTTGTGGATGTTTTTGTTGCTTGCTTTTCTTCAAGTATCAAGAGTGAGTGAGGAAAGAGTGTAGCCTTTGTGATCCATACATATTTACATACTAAGGGTATATGTTTAGTTGTAGGATAAAAATAGGATAAATTTTCTATAGTTGAAACTCTGGAAAATTTACTCTTACTTTTATTCTCCAACTAAACATACCCCAATTTATATCACAATTATTAATATTCATAACCATTTTGTTAAAAAATCAACAATAATTAATGACATTAAGTGAGAAACCAATATGGGTTGAAATATAATTCCATCGTTTTAATGATCTTTCATCTTGGGCTATTTGTGCAATTTTCACAAATGTGCCAATGATTTGCATATACATGATTTAACGCTTAGGGTGTATTTGGTTAAAGGATAAAAATAGAGATAAAAATTTCACAAATGACATCATATGTAATTTTACATAAAACTCATCTCAAATAATTTTATCCATGCTTTTACTTCCCAACCAACCATACCCTTATAGTTGAAGGACCATGAAAGACCATATCCCATGTAAGAAAGAGCCTTCTTGTTAACGCATGAACTTGTTTGGCTCAGTCTTTGAGTGGGACTAAATTGAGATTTATTTTATTTATTTATTTATTTTCGATAGTTATACACCAAATGATATTTTTTTTTCTATTGATTTACATCAGATTGGGTTTACAAAAACTTAACCACCACCACACAACATAGCATTCACCTTCCATTTGTTGTCACCCCACCATTCACTGATATCCTTGTTTGTCACATTGATTCAAACCTATGTGCGTTTTCACTATCGTGGCAATCTCGTAAATCATGGCCATGCCAAACACGCACTAAGCACCTGTAAAACATATTGTGAAAATGTTTCTCAAATCCCATTACATTTGTCCCCAACAGTGAATATTGAAAAACTAGGATTGGCAGATGGCTAATACACGCTGCTATAATGAGCTGCATCAAAATTCTACCATCGAGAGGTAACTAAATTTAATTTATTGACGGAGAATCTTTCTTGCAAATCATGGCATTTAGGCTTTTATATATAACTTTAAATTTGTTACATATCACAGAGTAATCTAATCTAACTATAAAAGAAAACAATAAACATTACATAGTACACATCAAAGGAGCACAATATTATGCAGCTAATGACATGAGTTCAGGGCAAGTGGGCAACCATGAATTCCTGCAATTCATAAACAAATTAAGCTACCTTAGTATCTCAAAGCATTGATTAAGTATTTATATAGTTTGCACAGCATAAAGTTATATAACTTCAAAAATGAACAAGAACATTAAGCAACCGTATATATCAAAGAAGTACAATATTATCCAGCCGATAACATAACTTCAGCCAACCGTCAATAACAGCAATTCATCACAAAATATGCCATTTCAATGCAACAACAGCGAGTAGAGTCTTAGACAACAGCCTATATGTCTTGTGAAATAACAACAGAGCAAGTCAAAGATTTGCTATTGCAAAAAGTGCAGAGTTGCCAACAACCTACTTCATCAAGATTAGTTCAAGATCTTATGCATATTTCTAAATATTAAAATGGTGAAAATTTTCGGAATACTATAAACTTCATAAAGATGGATTAGAGGAAGGAGAGACATGCAAATTTCAAAACTACCAAATCTAACCACCCACATTAAGTTGAAGTGCCTATTTCTCCATGGCCAAGGCATCATACCAGACAACTTAGTATTTGAGCAAAAGTAATCAAAAGGTTCAACAAATATTTGATGGATTCAGGTGGAACACTGACAAATAAAATTTACCACAGATTCAGTTTTTCACAACTTAGACTATTTTCCAGGCACAACCCAAAGAAAACATTTAGTCTCATAGAATTTTAGAAAGCTTCAACATAATGTCACAATCAGCCGTAGAGAATAGGAATAGTGAGAGTCCATACCATAAGTAAAAGCAGGATAGTCATTCAAATTTAAGTTGGCATGTGGTAGAGCCCCTTGGTATGGTAGATAAATTGTTGAGAATATGACATTTTTTCTTTACATCAAATCGATAATCAGTAAGAATTTTCATTGTCATCAAAACAAGTCCTCTTTGTAAAAGATATGCGACAAATGCATGTTCATCTGCAGAGTCTTGATACTCTCTGAATTCAAAAATCTTGAGCTGTGATATAACACAATCAGGAACACTAGTTGGTGGTGTCCAACCACTAGGATCACCGTATTGCTGTGTCTGGTCCTAGCAACAAGAAACAAGACTTCTCAAAAGATGCAAGCAAATAACATACAGACAAAATGTTGAACTTGAAAGAGCTCATACCCTCCAGTTATAATTACGAATCATAAGAACTTGAAGCACATGACAATTACAAAGCAGGTCCATCAGGAATCTCGTTGAAACATGGAATATCAAGCTTTAGATTAAGCAAACAGCAAAATTCAGGAAAGTCTAGAGCCGGAGCACGAATCAAGCACTGTGCGTAGAAGATAACAAGATATTAATTATAGCACGCAAAAATAGCAGTAAACTCATCAAAAATAAAAGAACAAGTTACATCAAACATTTTTGTTAAAGGGATCATGGGATTTCGGTAAGATTGTTACATCCATTGTATAAACTTTCAACACCAGCAATTTTGTTCTGCAGAGTGCCTTGAGAAGCTTCGGCACCCAACTAGCATCATCCTCATCATACTGAAGAATATCAAGATGCGCTTCCACCATGTCGGGAAAAAACTCGCTAAACAAAGCCGACGAGTAAGGACTGCTTATTCCAACATTCAGGTACTGAAGAGATGGGGTGACCATCTCAAGATGGTCAATTTCACAATCCCCCTCTTCAAAGGTCAATCTCTTCAAGGAACGAGGCATGCGGATTGCAGGAAAATCACACCAGCATAAACGGAGCTTGAGAGTTTCAAGAACTGGGCAGCCAGATAAAAGCTCATCGGAGTCCATATAGGTGGTATCCAACTCCAGATTCTCGAGGGATGGCAAATGAACAAATGGAAGATCACAAAAATAAACATCGCCCTTCAGAGTGAGGGACACGAGTGAATTGCAAGTGAAAACTTCATCAGGCAAATCGAATCCCTCATAGTCATCCCTATAAGACAGACTGAGATGCAGTTCCTGGAGGTAAGGCCCAGTGGCAGCCTGAATCCATGTTGTGACGTCGTCTTCTTTATCCCTCACATCACAGTTGAGGCGGAACTTCTTGATGTGGCAATTGCTGCTGCGTTGGGCTAGGACCCCATTGACGAAAGCTACGAAGCGGTCTCCGGTTTCGTCACGTGACAGTTCAGGCGCGTGAAAGGGAGCTTCGACGATGTCTAAGAATTGGATATCCTTCCAGAGGTGGCGCCACCTGCGAGACAGGATGCTGGTGGCAACGGCAGTCCTGGTTGGAAGAAACGACAGGATGTGGCAGAGCAGCGAGTCCGGTAGGTTGCTGACCATGTCCATGTTGTTGATGGTTGTTGTCCCTGATTCTTTTCTTTTGGAAGGGAGTGGTTATATTATAATCTGGTATGATGCCATCACCTGTTCGACGAAATTACCGAACGAGAACCCAGAGCGATGCAGCTCCCACCAAGGCCACCACTTCCATGGAGCGGAGCTCGAAACCTGCGCCTTCGTGGCTCTCAGAAGGACCTGTCGAATTCTACAAAGGGAAGACGTGAGAACACCACCCTTCTTGATGAATACACAGAAACTCCCCACAATTACTTATGCAAGGAAATTATGAAGACTAATACAAGCAGCATATATCATTTGAAAAATAAAAAAAGAAAAAGAAGAGAAAAAAGAAGGGTTTATAATAAGAACCTATTATATGGCTCAATCCTCTCTCTCTGTTTCACCGCCTGGTTTTTGGCGCTATATGTCTACAGCAGGTTGGGTTCTGTCCTGCCATGATTCTGTTTCAGGTTGTGTGAGCCGATGCACGGACCTCGTTTGTGCGCAAACTGAATAAAAAGAGAAAAAATGTATAGAAAAAAATGTGAATGATCAAATCAAGTTTTAAGGTTAGATCTTGAAAAAATATTATACAAAAATATCAAATTCGTCCCTTTAAATATTCTTAACCAACTCGTTCCTTGTAAAAAAGAAACTCATAAATTGGGCCTCTCATATTTAATCATCTAGCAAGTCTATCTATTTGTTTAAATTCCACTAAAAAATCAGTTCGTTCTCTTTCACCCAAATACAAAACGACCTCGTCTCTATCCCTTTCTTCTTCATCAATGACAAAGTGAGAAGCCCTAATCCTCATTTATGAGAGTATAAACCGTAGCCCTAATCTCCACATTTTGTCATTAATCAAAATCTCATCTTCAACCTGTTACAACCACAATAAAAACCCATTAACAAGGCCATGATGAATTAATAGTGATGGGAGCTCACTAATCGTGAATCGGTGTGCACAAAGGGAACTAGATGGTGATAGTAGCTGGAGCAGTAGTGTTTCAAGTATGCAAGCATGAATGAATCTGAGGGGAGGTCTTCCTATATGTCATTGTGGGTTGAATACAACGATGTGTGTGTGTGTCTAAAATTGCAATAATCCATAAAGTCTCGTTTTGTTTAGGAAACGATGACTCTGCTTTGGGTTGGGGGTAGCAATGACACATTAGCAGTGACACATATGCAACCTCCATTAGTGGAGGGATCAATTTGGGAGTTTCTTTTGCGGGACCAATTTGGTTGGAGTGAAATTTTATAGTAACGAATTTGGTAGTTGTCAAAATATTATTTATAAATTCATGAGATTTGTTTCCTTGTTTTTCCAGCAAGATTGTGCTTGGGTAAGACTTTTTTAGGACATGTTTGGTTGGAGACTAAAAATGAGGATAATTTTTTTATGAATGAGTCTCATGTATAATTTTATATGTAAGACTCATCCATGATAATTTACATCACATTTTTTACCCCTAACCAAACACAATCTTAGTGCAGATAGCTTTTCATAAAAGATTTTTTTTTTCTTTTTTGGAACATACAAAAGACCATTTTTTTCAGTTTGGACTATTTTTTTAGAAAAAATTAAAATATTGAAAAATTCTGTTTTAAGCTTTTAGGTAATTTCTGGAAAAAAAATCTGTTTTTAAATTTTTGGTTATATATAAATTTAATTTTCATAATTACTTTTTTAAAAGCTAAGACAATCCCTAAATCAATTCAATTCATATTTAAATCATTTTAAATACAATTTATTGTATTTTAAATGTAAGAATCAATTTTTGAATAATTGCAATTTACATTTTATTTAATCATTCTAAACATACTATTTAAATTATAAATCAAATTAATTTAAATTCAAATCAATTCAAATAGTTTCAAATCAAATTGTTTATAATTTTAACCATTCCAAACTCTAACTCAAGGATTTAATCTACGTCACTTTTAGTGCAAAGAATTTTTAAATAGATATTCAATCATATATTACCATATTAGTAAAAGTGTTTGATTTAATCACCCATTATCTTAAAGAAATGAATAAAAGTGTGAAACTCTTTTACACTTTTAATGTATGAAATCAATCTTAAATTTTATATAGGCCTATACCCTTAAAAATTTATAATGGCCAAAATTCATCCCCTAACTTATTGTTTTTAAATTCATTTTCTAACTTATTATTCTCTCTATTATTATTGTAAAACAATAATAATAGAGAATAATGAGAGAAGAGAAAGAATAGTTTTATTGATAATCTTAAAGGTACAATACAATGAGCACCCAAAGAAACTATTTATAACCAAAAGAGATTTTATCTAATCAAATCAAATCTTAATTGAATTAAAGATATGGACATATGTAATCAAATAATATTTTATAACACTTCCCCTTTTATGTCCAACAGGATATGTCTTATTAAAACCTTACTAAGAAAAAACCTATGGGAAAAAATTCTAATAGAGGAAAAAAGTACAATATCCTTATTGTAGAAAGTTGAAACTACCTCATTAAAAAACTTATCAAGGAAAAACCTAGTGGATAAAATCCTTAATTAGGGAAAAAGAGTACAATATGTCTCCCATTCCGAGCATCTTTAAAAGTCTCTCAATTAACACATCACCATCTTGTGCACTAGTTTCTCAAAAGAAGTTGTAAGAAATGACTTCGTGAATAAAATTGAATTATCACTTGAACCAATCTAGTGGACATCAATTGCTCCTTGCTTATAAAGATCATGCATAAAAGAGATTTCAGATAAATGTGTTTTGTTCTATCTCCTTTAATATACCCTCCTTTAGCTAAGCTATATATGTTGTATTGTCCTTATACAAAGTTGTTGGAGTTTCTCCCTTACAAGATAATCCAAATAACACTTGAATATGTTGATCTACTACTCTTAATCAAAAACATTCATGACTTACTTCATGTATTACACTTATTTCTGCATGATTTGAAGAAGTGGTGGCTAAGGCCCTTTTGTAGATCTTCATAATATAGTTGTATCACCATATGTGAATAAATAATCTATTTAAGATCTGTTTATATGGATCTGATAAGCACCCTGCATTTGCATACCCAACCAATTGTGAATTGGATCCATATAAATAAAATAGCCCTTATCAATTGTTCCTTCCGAAGAATATGTTTAATTTCATTTCAATTCCTTTTAGTTAGGGAGAAATTATAAGTTGCTAATACACTTCCAAGCAAATGCTATATCATGTCGTATATTATTAGCAAGAAACATAAGTGCTTTGATCGCACTAAAATATGGTACTTTAGTACCAAGAACTTCTTTATTACCTTCCTAAGGGTGAAATTGATCCTTTTTCATATTCAATGATCTTACAACCATTGGGGTACTTAATGGATATAATTTATCCATATCAAATTGTAATACCTCAAGCACATGTGTCCTTAAACAAATCTAGTATGGCCTTAGGGTCACTCGACCCACCCACATTGTGGAAGGCCCTAGATGCATGAAAGATCCTTAAGATGTAGAACTGGTGTTGCTAACACCGCTATAGCAGTCAGGGGTATGGGGTTGGTAGATTTGAAATCTCTGAACGCTATAGTGGTCCTGGAACATTATCAGGTCGTTTGTTTTCAAGCGTAAGTGTTTCAAGTCTCTGGACTACTATGGTGCCTTCCAATGTTAGCATAATGCAAAACGATGTAGTTTTGTTTAAGTGACCCCTATTTAAACCCTTCCCCACTCGTGAAACACCCAAAATCGAAACCCTATCACTCCAACTTTTATTCTACCTCCCTACTCTCAACCTCACTCATCCTACCTCCTCTAAGCTTTAAGGTAAGAGATTGATGTTAGATTATGCTCTTTTTCTTCCTTTTCCTCTATGTTCTTGAATTGGGTCTGTAGTTTCTCATTGTTAGTAAAGTGGGAGTACTCCACAATATTCGTAGAGTTAGTTTAGAGTTGTCTAAAGATTATTAGCATAGAAGAGAAAATTGGACAGGACAAAGCCGACAACCGAGAAGGGCCACCTAGCCGGTCCAAGCGAGCACCTGAAACTGGATGGACTCAAAACTGGTCAAATGGAGAAAGGAATAGACAGTCTGATTTTTCAGGTTTCTGGTTCGGGTATTTGACTTAAAAAGAAAAAAAGGAAAAATGGGCAACATTCAGATTCAGATCTTCATCTTCCTTTCTAGCGACGCTCCCTCCTGGTCCTCACGCTTGTGCACTGCTTCCGTCCTCTCAACCTTGCCATCCTGGACACCACTAGCCACCATCGTCCACCTCGGCAACGCGATGTGGCCTGCCTTCGTGCTTCCTTATCTCTGCCTCTCCTGAGTAGACACAACAACAAACATATACCAAGAAAAGAAAGGATCAATGAGGAGAAGAAAGAATCAATAGTGGACATTGGAACCTTCTCTTTTTACAATAATCCAGGTCAGGCTTTTCACAACAAAGAATAGAGACAATGGCAGTGGTACAAGATGGCAATGGTAGGTGATGCAAGATGAAGCTTGCAACCTGAGACAGTGAGACCCACCTTCTTGCTTGGCATTGAGATCCCCTTGTTTGCAAATCTTCTTACCATTTTTCCTTTGTGCGCGCGCATGTAATAACACACAAAACACAAACCCTTACTTAGTGTGTGAGTGCAACTATTTGTGGGTTTTTTCCTTTTGGTTTTGGATTATATTTCTAGTTATTGGGTTAGCTGATATTGGGCTTTCATTATGGGTCATTGGACAATGACCAGGTACAGCCCATCTTACCTTTTTTTTTTCATTATGTACTAATATTTATTATAGGCTATGAACAATATTATTTTGTATCAGTTACGTTAATGTTGATGACTTAATATAGGTTTTTAACTTTTGAATTTATTTTATATATATATATATATATATATATATGTATGTATGTATATTTGATTACATTCTGGTTGAACCAGTTAAACCTCTAAATCTTTGAACCAATGCCAAGGGTTTAATGCCAGGTTTTTTTTCTCTTCCTTGGTTAATAAAGATTAATCATGGATTTTGTGGTTGTTATGACAGATATTGGTGGCACCCTCACTTTCAGAGCTCTCTAGGTGTTGACACTTCACATTCCAACCCTTCAGGTGAGTGAATTTAATTCTATGGCTTTATTTTGGTCATTATATAAATATTTCTTAGCATTATGAAGTATTTATAGGATTTGAACTTGAGTTTTGACATGATACAAAGTTTGTAAGTGTTTTTGCAAGAATTAGAGAATGTTTGACATTCCCATGAAAATTATTGATTTTTACAAAATTCATGGGACCATCCTTGAGGTTTAAATGGTTTAGACATGATTTGTTTCATGCTTTGGACTTGCATTATGATGACAAGAGTTAGAAATATTTGACAGAAAATGTGAAAAGATGTTTATGCATGACGATGATGAATTGATAAACCTATAGATTACTTGAATCCCCATTTATCCCCAACATAATTTTAGAGTAAGGAATTAGTAAGAGAATGTTACGACCTAATCTGGGAAACGTGACTGGCATGTGGGGTTTGGGTCCTCATGTAAGCCTTCTGGTTAATGTAACTTATTGAATGCATGGATTTATCATTATTTTCATACTTAAAACACAATTTTTCTTCAAAATCAATATCAATTTCTCTATTTAAAACCAAATATTCGAATTCAAAAACTAAAATATTTTAACCCTAAATCCTAAACATCTCACCCAAATCTACTATTCGTGAAAACATAAACGGTTTCATTTCATAATCATGGTCATAATCTGAATATCAAGATAATACTTGAAAACTGAATCCTACATACATGTCGCTCTTGTCACATAAATTCCAATCACAATCTACATTCCCAAATCTATACTCAAATTCTGAAAACACATAGGGATGTACATACATTTTGAAAATAAATACGCAATCTTAAAATAAATGCATGGCTTAGATTCTGCCTTCACAACTACTAGAGCATTCAAATTCAAACATGAACCTAAGCTAAGTCTTACTTCAAAGTAAAACTCACCACTGGAAAATAGCTACGTCCACTGAAATGACAACTGAGGAAAATCTGAACTTGCAATTGTGAGGATGAAAGGAGAAGGATGAGTCAACGGACTAGTCAATGGATTTTGACACATCACCCACATAGGACAACAACAACCATAGACAATGTATACATGCAACTTGCGAGTGAAAAATTCATTGATTTTTATTTTCATATTTATTTATTTTTGTTGAAAATTCACTGATTTGTCTAGTACGAGTATGTTCAGATAAAGTTTTTAAACGCATGCCAAGCATATTTCATTTTTGGTTATTGATGTTGTAGGGCTATAATTGGGAGTTTCTTAGTTGATAGAAAGGAGTGGTTATTAATATAATAGAGTAGATAAAGATGGTATGGAATGGCTAATTGTAAGTCATCGTGTTGTTTAGAAGTTTAATGAGGATGGGAAGGGAGGTCCTATTCTTGTTTAGGAGTTATAATATAAGGGAATGGAATGGAAATATGTATAATTTTTATTTTTCACTTTTACCCTTTTACTTTGTTAGTTTATTTTTCATGTATCTAGAGCTTTAAAAAATTTGAAGATAAAAGAGTAAAATAATGAGAGATTAAACTTTTAAACTTAGCCTTCCTTGACCCTCCAAATTGGGGGTCACTAAAATGGTATTTTTTTATCCCTCCATGTCCTTTGGTGGTCATTCCTCCCATTTAATAAAACAACATCTCAACACACAAAATTTGAAACTCACCCTTTCATTCCATGCCTCTCCCTTCATTTTTGTGCTCCCAATCACAGCCTAAGGCTATCTTTAGATTGATGGTAAATAATAGAATGAAATAAAATGAAATGAAAAGAAGTGAATTGAAATGGCAAAATATTTCATTTCATTGTTTAGAATAATTTATATTTTATCTCATCCCCAATTTGGGAGGGAAGAAAAATAGAGCAATATGATAATATTGGATGGAATGAACTCCATCCATCTCCATTTCACTCCATCTAATTTTGTTTCATCCAAATAGTGGAACATAATATAATTTTTCATTCCCTCTATTCCACTCATCATATTCCACTAATCCAAATATAGCCTAAGGACATGGTTAACAAAGCCAAAATAGGTACATTTCTAAGTTTTGTAGTAGTCTCATTCTTTGAAAAAAATAAAAACTTATCTTCCTAAGGCATAAATTTTCATTTTTTAAAATTTCTTAACCAGTACTCTAAGAATACTTATTAAATAAATCCTCTTTTTTTTCTATATGCATATATTTTGTAAATTAACTAATGTGAGTTGCAAGAATTTATTTAAATTTATTTAAATTATTTTTATAAAAAATATAAGAACCAAATTGATGTCAAATAAAAAAATGGTTTAATTAATATGCTAATTCTCATAATTTCATTAAATATTCAACTATGTCCTTGTAGTTTAAAAATTTGTAATGAAATTCCTATAGTGAATAAAAAATTGTAGTTAGGTCCTTATGGTAATTAAGAAATTGTAATTAAGTCCATGAACATATATGCCGTTACAAAAAAATGTGAAATTAATTTGAATATTCATTGATTTTATCTATTGCCAATTTCAAACCATGAGGCATAGCGTATTGGTAGTCCTAGCTTAACATTAGTCAAGGGTTAATTTCTACGGTATGTATAAAAATGGTTTCATATGTTTTCATGGAAGGGTGCTAAAGGCACCTTGACTAATATTCATGAGTCATGTGAGTTCTTTAGCTTTTAAAATGAGTTAAATTAGTTCTAATATTATAAAATATGAGTCAAATTAACCTCTCATAGTTCTTTTAAAATGAATCAAATTAATTCCATTATAAAATTTTGAATTCCAACTTCAATTCCACCTACCAAACGAATTGTCTTCATGAAATTTTGAGCACACATCCTTCTTCTAAGGAGTCAAAATTACTTACCACACCAGTCAACTTTTTGATGGGTAAAAGTTTGTTTTTTTTTTTTTTAGTTTATCTAACCATGGCCCTTTAGGGCATTAAGATAGTCAAAGAGGAAATATTTACCGAAATATGTATTTTTATTTTTTCAACTCATAGGACCCATCACAAAGTTTAGAAACTTATCCGTTTTAGTATCCTTAACCAATATCCCAAGGGTATTATTTAACAAAATCCTTTTCTTTTTCCTTTTAAGAGTGGTAAAAGTTTCTGGACAGTGTAAATAGTGATAGTGCATTTAAATTAAGGTATTTGTTTCGGTACTCTCAATAATTGAATAGTACCTAAACATGTTCTAATATGTTACATTTTTATCGGTCCATTCTAATGAATATCTAGTCAACACTTTTAAACATCTATTCCAGTTAATATCTAGTCAGCACTTTTAAATATTGGAACTTGTGATTTTTTTTATTTATTTTTTACTTTATTGAAATAGTCATTTTTCAAATACACAAATTTAGTAAATTTCCAATTCTTCCATAAATTAAAATCCCTAATTTCTTCCAAAAGTCCAGCATGTTTCATCACCACCACAGCCATCACCTCAACCTCCACCATCTCCACAGCCGAATCTCCACCACCATCGACCTGGAATTCATCTAGCAGTTTATTGATATCAAACCGATAATCATTCAACCACACAATTGCAATAACAAATGGTATGGACCGCGATAATTAAAAATAAGTTTATGACTGATAACCGATAAATCTAGAAGATTGTGGATTTCCACTGAACCACCACATTCTTTTGGCCATTTCCTACAAGACCTTTTGATTCATATGATCAATTTGACTCTTATTCACAAAGGTTGTTTCTCCTTCCTGGTTTCATTCATGGATTTTCACCATGCTGCAGGGCAAGGGAGATTGTAAAATTTAGGAATTAGGATTACTAGATTTGGGGAACTGTGAAGATGTTTGACAATTATCAATGCTATACATAAAAGAGGGAACAACTCAAATGAGAGGGGATGGTTTCTTGTGAAAGTGGAAGTGAGAGACTAAATCTTAATTGTTGATGTGAAGATGGTGGCTGTGGTTGTAGTGGTGGTGGGCAGGGTGGTTGAGGTTTCTGCAGTGAAGGATGGACTCTTAGAAGAAATTAGGAATTTTAATATATAAATGAATTGGGAATTTTATTAAATTTGTGTATTTATAAAATGACTCTTGTTAATAAAGTAAAAATTAAAAAAAAAATTCAAGTCTCAACGTTTAAAAGTACTGAGATCAGGTATTGATTGAACGCTTATATAAATGATAAGACTAATAAAAATTTAACACGTTAAGACCATAATTAGACACTATTCAATTATTGAGAGCAACGAAGCAAACACCTAAAATTAATCCCTTATTATAAACCATACTCATTATTTTTAAGGTAAATAAGATTGTTAACCTTTTTTAATTGAGAAATGTTATTTTTACTCACTTTTGAGACGTGACACACTTACATTCACCATCAAATTGATGTGAAATCCATTTAATTTGGGTTTCACACCACCTCCAATGGTAAATATGAGTGTATCGTGATATTGATAAAATATGAGTTTACATGGCATTACTCTTTTAATTTCAAATGAATCCGAAATGAAATTAGAGAATAACCTATATAAAATTATTATTAACAGAAATAATTGTAATAACTCAAATGACTAATTTGGCTATAAAAATTCTAAACTATTTTTTAATGTACTGTTATCGGTATGACCAGGTTCGAAAGGTTGAACAAACAATTACTTTATTAAGGATCCATAAAGATGGTTAACTAGTAATAAAATACAGTAAAACTTTATAAGTTTGAGGACCCAAGATTTTAGGAACAGCATGATTTCTTCTTTTAAGATGCTTTCATTGAGAATAAAATAAACATAGTAATACGCATAATGTGAAGAGAAAAGCATCTAAATTACTCCCAGATAATTTAGCATTCCTGATCCTGAATATTATCAACACCCAACCCTGTCAAGTCATGGCATTTAGCCTTGATTAACTACTTACGTCTTTTACACAGCACACCAAGTATCTAACTTTAACAGTAAACATAAGCATTACACAATAGTTTACATAAAACGAGTACATGATCATGCAGCAGATAACATGCCTTCTCGGCTACCTTCAATATCTGCTATTCATAACCATTATATAATATACTACTTCAATGCAGCAACAGAGAGTTAAGTCTTAAATAGCCGCCCATATGTCTTGTAAGCATAACAGCAAAACATGTCAAAGATTTGATATTGCCCGTAGTAGTGCATAGTTGCCATCAACCTGCTACACAAATAGATCTATTAAAGACCTTGTGCACATTCTAAGCAGTAAAATGGTGAAATCTTTTGTATGTATAAACATTCTAAGGATAGATTAGAGGAAGGAAAATACAAGCATTAAATGGGGGAAAGTTTTTCTATGTTAGAAGCATTCTTAGGATGAATTAGAGGAAAGAAAATACATGCATATATCAAAATTACCAAATCCAACCACCAGTGCTAAGTTGAAGTGCCTATTTCTCAAGGCTCAGAGCATCATACCTGACTACCTAGTATTTGTGAGAAGTATTTAAAAGCTCCAACAAATATAAGAGGAGCTCAGGTGACACTAGTTTCAACTTTTATTTTAACAATTTATATTACTTTTCAGGCACAAAGAAAACATTTAGTCCTGCACAATTTTAGACAGGTTTGATGCAGTCAGCCATATAGAACAGAGATGGTGAGAGTCCATACCATAGGAAAGTGCAGGATAGTCAGTCAAATTTAAGTTGGCATACATTAGATCCCCTCGGTAAAGCAGATATTCCCTGAGAATACGGTCTTTTTTCTCTAGTTCCAAACGAGATTCTTTTTCCGCTAGCTTCAAAGGAGATTCTGTATGAATTGTCATTGTCTTCAAAACAAGTCCATTTTCTAAAATATATGCAATAAATGCATGCTCATCTGCAAAGTCTTCATATCCTCCAAATTCAAAATTTGTCAAGTGTGATGTGACACATTTAGGAACACTGGTTGGTTGGTTCCAGGGTTCACTAGTTTCCCCATCTATGACCTGGCAACAACCAACAAAACTTCTGAAAAGATGCAAGCAAGTAACGGATAGACTAAAGGTTAAGCTTGGGAAGTGGGCATACCTTACTAATTATGAGAACTTGAAGCATATGACAATTATGAAGCAAGTCAATTAGAAATCTTGAGTTGAAACATAAATCACCAAGTTGAAGATGAATTAAACAGGAAAATAATGGGAAGTCTAGTGTAGGAGCACGAAGTAAGCCCTGTTTGTAGAAGATAACGAGGTATTAAATAAAACACATAACTATAATTAAAAATTCATCATAAGCTAGAATATCTACCTCAGTTGCTGATTCACTCAACATCAAACGTTTTGTTTTGCAGAGTGCCCTGAGAAGCTTGGGCACAAAACTAACATATGTATCCTCAAATAAAGTAATATCCGCTTCCACCACATTGTCCAAATTTCTAACTGAAAACTGTAGGCATGTATTCATCACGTTGATGTTAAGGTATTCGAGTGATGGAGTGTCTATTTCAAGCTCGTCAATATCATATTCAGAGCAATAATCAAAAATTAAACTCTTCAGCGAAGAAGGCATGCAGATTTTATGTGGATTCTCATTACATAAGACGAGAGTGAGAGTTTCAAGAACCGGGCAGCCAGCAAAAAGCTTGTCAATGGGGACCATACGGGAGATATTCACTTCGAGGCTCTTGAGGGATGGCAAATGAACCAATGGAAGTTCTTCCAAAACAATTCCACCAACCAAAGCAAGGGACACGAGTGCTGTGCAAGTGAAAACCCTGTGAGGCAAGCGAAAGTCATTTTCCCATGAATTAAGGGAGAGATGCAATTCCTGGAGATGGGGCCCAATGGCAGCACGAATCCACATTTTGGTGACATCATTGTCAGTTATCTCACACGACAGGCTGAACTTTTTGATGTCGCGAGACTTTCGCAGGGCTAGTACTGCATTGACAAAAGGAACAATGCACTTGGCCACTCCTTCTTGCGCACGTTGAGGTGAGGAACCATCGGAGAAGCTGAAGACTTGGACATGCTCCCAGAGATAGCGCCACCTGTGAGACAGGATGCTCGTGGACACGGAAGTGTTGGTGGGAAGGAATGAGAGGATGTAGCAGAGCAGGGAGTCTGGTAAGCTACTGATCCTGTCCATGTTTGTCGATGTTCCTGGATTTAGTTCTAGTTTCCTTTGCTTCCGTTCGGTCATCTTCCTTTCCATCAAAGATCCATTAGTATAAATCCCAATAACCCAAAAACTGAACTAACAAAAAATTCCTTAAAAAACAAATCATCTCTTATAATAATGTGATGGAAGGAAATGACTGAATTCTTCTCACTTTGAATTTCAAACCAGTAGAGTGAACTGCACATAGGTCTAAATCAACGTGAAAAAGCAAGAGATCAGTAAATGGCGGGGTGGCAATTCACGGAAGGTGAATGCTATGGTGTCTCGTGTTGGTGAAGGGTTTGGAAACCCAATCTGACGTAAATCAATAGAAAAAATTTAATGGCATCCACGTGTACCCTATCTTTACCCCCAAACCAAACACACCATTTGTGTGCATATAACAAATAACTAAATAGAATCTTGAATTTGTTCCTCCCCAACTCCTTCCTTCAGCAAAACAAGCTAGAAAATGTGCATTTCGAACATAAAACACGCATTCAGTAGAAAATGCGTTCAGATTTCACACGTCCAAACCAATAATATATGAGAGATAAAAACATGCAATCAGTAGAAAATGTGCCCGCAGGGAAAGTTCACATTTTTACGAAACAAAGGAAGGTTCCGCAAAAGGTAAATTAAAGAGACAAGAGAAAAGGAAACCTTGTTCGCTCGAGTAACAACAGCACGATCGGGTGTCGAGAAAGCTTCAGGATGTCGAAGACGTTGCCCCACTCGTGCCACTACAGTCTGCTGCTTGATCTCTCTGTGGTGGAGAGGAGAGAGAGGTGGGGTGGCGTTGAGGTTGTGCAAGTGTGTAAGAAGACCAGTGGACTGGATATATACTTCCCAGGCCTGTCTCTTTTTCTGTTTTTTATTTATTTATTTATTTTATTTTGTTCTTTTTTTTTTGTCTTAAAATGTAATTTCATTGTTTATTTATTTTTGTTGAGACTTCGCTGATTTGCCAAGGGTGTTTTTGTTTTTTTTTTTTTTTTTATGTAAGCCCCTAAATTGGTACTTGATAATTTTAATATTAGACAAGTTGATTCTTGATAATTAAAAAATGTTAACTTAATCCTAAGAAATCAAGTTAGACACTTATTAGTCTTTAAATGAAAAAATATTAAGTATTAGTAATAATTTCATTCCTGAACTCCCTAACATCATTTACTAAAAAAATCTCATCCTCATCCCTTCCTTCCATCACCCTATTCATCTTCATCACCACCATAAACCACAAGCAAAACAACCATTTTTATATGTGTATCATCCACTCTTGTGTTGTATGCTTTTTAACTCATTCATTCTTTCATTCTTCTTTTCTTCTCAATAGCTCATGAAATTTTTATCTATGGTTTTCGGTACGTACAATTTTTCACTTTCCTTCAAACCTTTTTTTCAATTCCTCCTTTTCGGTTATTCAAAAGAGAAATTAAATGCAATGAATAATTTTATGTTACGAAACTTGATTGATATATAATTGTTGTGTTGGTACTTCATTAGCTGGGTTGCATTCCATTTTCATTCGTAGAATAATTAAGGACACTAATTGCTTCATGCTAATTCTTCATGTTAATTAATTTAGGGCATAATAATTCTATTATTTATATATCATGATATTATAAACTTTGAGAAGTATTTATATGTTGATGAATGAGTTAGCATTAGAATAAAAAACTACTGATAGAAGAGAGATCCTGTGATGCGCAATAGGTTTCCCTATTAATCGATTAGCATCCAATTTCAGTCTGCGTTTTTGGGTTAGGTTCCATTTTTGTTTTCTATTTTTTTATTTTTGGAGCGAGGGGACGGCTGGTGTGTGTTTATGATGGTAGTGGTGGTGGTGAAGAGGAGGAAGAAAGGAAAGAAGGTGAGGGGGGATGGAGATTTTTATTTTATTTTTTGTGTAAATGATGCTAAAAATCAATTTGTTCAATAATGAAATTGTCATTAACACCATTAATGTTTTCTATTCAAAGACCATTAAGTGTCCAATTTTTGACATTATCAATGACTAAGTTGGTACTTTCTAATTATTAGAAACAACTTATTTGAATAAAATTGTCAGGGATAACTTGTCCTAAAGACCGACTTAAGGGTTTACTATATGTGTGTGTGTGTGAGTAGGTTTTGTAGATTAACTAGAATTACCAATCGTGAATGGCAGAGATCTATTTATGTTTTCTAAAATCATTTTTAACAAAAAATATTAAAACTAAATTAATATCAAATAAAAAATATTTAATTAATCTATTAATTCCTATAATTTCAACAAATTTTCCTATAGTGAATAAATATTTATAATCAAGCCCTTAAACGTATCCACAGCTACCAATTAAGTGGAATATTCATTAATTTGATTTATTATCAACTTCATATGAGTTTGTTTGGACCCCTCAAAAGTTAAAATCACAATATTGTTATCAAATTATCTCCAAAACTCAACATAGGTCACTTTTACACTTGTTATTATTGGAAAGAAATAAGTTTAATTAAATCTAAAAAAAATAAATATGAAACTGCTATTAGCTCTTCTCTTACATATGGACTCAATTAATAAGGAATATATTTAATCTCACATTTTCATAATAATAATTAACTCCAGAAACCTTATTACAAATTTTTAAACTATTAAAAAATAAATGTTCATAAAATTCGTTAAAAATCGTTCTTTAACTTGTTTTCCTCTTGGAACAATTATCAAAACTTTTGATCCCAAAATATAACTCTAACATATAGCCCTCGAAGGTGTAGTCAAACTTGTGAAATTCATGACCCGGCAACCTAGATGGGTCTCGGACCTTAGGATATAGACTCTATTGACACGTATACGGGTATTATAGAGCGTTTCATCTAAAAATCTATTGC
The DNA here is from genome assembly GCA_030441495.1 of Dalbergia oliveri. NCBI lineage: Eukaryota > Viridiplantae > Streptophyta > Magnoliopsida > Fabales > Fabaceae > Dalbergia > Dalbergia oliveri. The sequence goes on from JAMLFY010000016.1 coordinate 4,262,115, forward strand.
TAGTTTCATATGGATTTGCTTGAACCCTTCAACGGTTAAAATCAAAATAGCGTTATCAAATTATCTCTAAAAGTCATCACGGTACACTTTTAGCCTTCTATTAATATTGGACAACGAATAAGTTCAGTCAAGTCATGAAAAAATATCGGTATGAAAATGTTATCAGCTCCTTTCTTACGGCTGCACTAACCTAAGAAGGAATCAAAGCATATTATTTGATGAATTCATTCAGGACATCTAGTATTTGTGCAAATTTATCAAAAGCTTCAATAAATATTTGATGAATTCAAGTGGAAGGCTAACATATAAAATTGACCACAAATTCAACTTTTCACAATTTTAACTATTTTTCAGGCACGCCAACAAAAAAGAAAGAAAATCATTTAGTCCCATACAATTTTATACAGCTTCAACACAATTTGCCATAAAGAACCAAGACGGTGAGAGTTTGTACCATAAGTAACTGCATGTTAGTCAGTCAACTTTAAGTTGGCAAACGGTAGAGCCCCTTGGCATGGTAGACAATTTCTCAAGAATATGGTCTTTTTTCTTCAAATCAAACTGAAAACCAATATGAATTGTCATTGTCTTCAAAACAAGTCCTCTTTGTGAAAGACATGCAGTAAATGCATGTTCATCTCTATAGTCTTGATATCCTCTGAATTCAAAAATCTTCAAATGTGATATAACACAATTAGGAACACTGGTTGGTGGTGTCCAACCACTAGGTTCGCCATTTTGCGATGTCTCGACCTAGCAACAAGAAACAAGACCTCTCAAAAAAAATCCAAGCAAATACAATGTAGATAAAAAATTGAACTTGAAAATTGCTCATACCGCCCAGTTACAATTTCGAATTCTAAGAACTCGAAGCGCATGACAATTATGAAGCAAGTCTACCATGAATCTCGACTTGAAACAGGGAATTTCAAGGTCTAGATTAAGTAACCCGCAAAATTCGGGAAAGCCTACAGCTGGAGCACAAACCAAAACCTGTGTATAGAAGATAACAAGATATTAATTATAACACACAATTACAATTGTGTAAATTCATCAGAAAACAGAACAATAAGTTAAATCAAACATTGATTATAAGTAGTATAAATTATAACACGCAAGTACAATCGTAAATTCATCAGAAAAAGGAAGAATAAGCTACATGAAACTTTTTGTTCTAGGGATCATGAGATTTCGATAAGCTTATTACCTCTGCTGTATAAAATTCCAACACCAGCAATTTTGTTCTGCAGATTGCCTTGAGAAGCTCTAGTACCCAACTAACATCCACCTCATCCTCTTGGTGCCAGAAAATATCAAGATATGCTTCCACAATGTTGGGAAAGGATTTGCTAATCGAAGTCCGTGAGCAACCACTACGTAATGTGAGATGCAGGTATTGAAGCGATGGGACGACCATCTCAAGATGCTCAATCTCAAAATCAACTTCTTCAATGGTTAAACTCTTCAAGGAGTGAGGCATGTGGATTGCAGAACGATCACCATCAAGAAAATCGAGCATGAGAGTTTCAAGAACTGGGCAGCCAGATAAAAGCTTGTCGGGGTCCACATGGCCGGTATCCAGCTCTAGATTCTTGAGGGATGGCAAATGAACAAATGGAAGATTACACAAATGAACATCGCCCATCAGAGTAAGGGACTCAAGTGAAGTGCAAGTGAAAACGCCATCAGGTAACTCAAATCCCTTAGAGCCAGTAACTGGATAAATCAGGAAGAGATACAGTTCCTGGAGGTAAGGCCCTGTGGCGGCCTGAATCCATGTTGTGACGACTTCTGTCAGTTGTTCCCTTATCACACGTGAGAGGTGGAACTTTTGGATGTTGCGATTTCTGCGGTGGGCTAGGACGGTGTTGACGAAAGCTACAAAGCGCTCCCCATTTTCATCGTGTGATAGTTCAGGCATGTAAAAGGGATCATCTTTGATGTCTAAGACTTGGAGATCCTTCCAAAGGTGGCGCCACCTGCGAGACAGGATGCCAGTGACCACTGAATCTCTAGTTGGGAGATATGATAGGATGTGGCAAAGCAGCGAGTCCGCTAAGCTGCTGATCCTGTCCATGTTGATGGTGGCTCTTTTGTTTTGTAGTCTCTCTCTCTCAATGATGGAAGAGAGTGATTATATTTTAACATATTGTTATTTCGACGCTCAATTTTGGATGTTTCGTTCAAATACTCACTTCATCATCCTTAAATGAGATGGATGAGTGGTTAATCTCAATACAATAATAAAATAAATATGTGAATGAGACATTAAAAAAATGAGAGTTAATAACATTATTAATGTTTTAATGCTACGATGCAGTGCATAAGTTGTGGTTTTGTGTACCATCACCTGCTTTAATCCTAGTATGTATTAGACTAGATTGTCCTATCCCACTAGTTCCTTGTTTACATTTCTTAATTTTTAATTTTAATTTAATCATTTATTTTATTTCCATTAACTTTAAAACATAACTGTAAATAGGGAAATATTCTCATTTATATTCAAATAAATATTAGAAAAATCAAAATCTAATTTTTGGGTTTAGTTCAAATTTGAAAACTTACGATTTGTAAACGTGTAAATTAAAAATGAAGTCCTTAAGGGTTTCATAAAATTAAAAATACCCTTCAACTCATTTTTCTCCAAGGAACAATTACGGGTTTTGGTCCAAGAATAGCTCGATCATATCTCCAAAGACGTGGGAGTTCAAAGCTTAGTAAAAGAACCAAACGAAGGTAAGGTGACGACACCTTTCTTTGTTTGAAAAAAATTTACCATTTTATTTAAAACCCTTATTAGATCCCTTTTCAATTTCTCAATACAAGTTTTAAAATTTATTATTTTTATTTATTTCAAAAATAAATTTAAGTTTCAGTAAATAAATTCATATATATTGTATCTAATTTATTTTTATTCTTTACTTTTAAAAAATAGAAGAGTTGAAACTTTGAGAGTAAAAAAAAAAAATCTCCACAACTCCCCTCAACTTCCGCCTCGTGCTTATTATGAGAAATACAAAGATTGGACCCTGAAAAGATAGTCAAAGAGGAGGAATCCCTTATACCCTTTTTAGATGTAATAGATTATAGATTTTTCTATAATCCCTATAAAATTTAATGGTATTGGTTTTAAAATATAATTGGGAGTTTTATAAATAATGGAGTAAGATGGAGTGCTTAATAATAAAATATAAAATAAAGGTGTGGAACAAAATGAAAAAGATAATATAATAATCTTATTTGAATGATGCTATTTTTTTTATATAGAATATTTGAATGATGCTATCAACTAAATTAAACCTCATGGTTACTTATTTACTTATTATATTTTGACTTTCGCAGTCCATATAATATAAATTTGATACGCACCTAAAGCGTTACAACGTTTAACATAGTTTTCTTTTTTATTTTATCTGTCATACTCATTTAATATTTTTAACCTTTTGTGATTCAGTTAATATTTAATTACCAATGAGCAAGAAATTTTATGAAAAAACTGAGGGCATGTTTGCTTTTATTTTTCATTTTTAGTTTTCTAATTTGTAAAATTTCATAAATTAAATATTAAAAACAGAAAATTAGATTCGTATTCATATTCATTTGAATACGCAGGACCCTTGTATATTCATGTGCAAACCAGTTACATAAGGTCCTTTACGTATTCGTGCATAATTTTGGAACATTTCTCTAACAAATGTTTTTTTTCTGTTTAATTGTGTTAATAATGTTTTTTTTTTTGTTTATTTTGGTGAAAAAGCCTAAAATGTGTCAAACATTTATAGACTTATTAAACTTTAGAACATTTATTTTTCCAGAAAATTACACTAACCTCACCTGAAAATTAATATAATTACATTTAACACACTTCTACTTTATAAAATTATCACTAACCTATTTTTAGGTTCAGTAAAATTACATTGGCCTCTTTGTAAATAATGATTCATTAATTTAAGTGAGAAATAAAGATAACATATAACCTATGTATAATTATTAGTGATGAAATTATAATATTTTGGCAATATTTAATGTGGTAATTGAATATAATATATTTTTTATCACATGAAAATGAAACTAATAATTATAACTTATGATAAAATAGAGATATTTTAGTCAATATATATATCAAATATTGTAAAAATATTATAATTTTATCATTAATAATCATGTATACATGACAAGTTATCTTTTTTGTCACGTAAATTAATGAATTAACATATATAGGGAGGTCGATATAATTTTGTAAAATAAAATGGTGTCAAGTGTAATTGTACTAAATCTCAAAGGATATTAATATAATTTACTTTATTTTCTTGGAAAAAATCTAGAAAACCCCCTTCAACATTGGCTCATATACACTTTAGCCTAGTTTTAAAAACATGTAAAAATTATCTTTAAACTTTTTGGGATATGCACATTACTATAATTTGATAGCAAATATTCATTTTTTGATGAAAAATTATGTGTAGGCTCTATAATCTCATTAGAATACATCACATATTCAAAAATAATAGGATAAAAGCACATATAGATAAAAAAAAAATAGACTTTTCATGTTAAAAATAAACATTTGTTAGCATATTGTAGTAATGTGCATATATAAAAAATTTTAAGAACCATTTTACATGCTTTTAAAATTACATGATTAAAGTACATAGTTGTCAAAATTGAATGATGGTTTTCTAGATTTTTTTTTTAATAAATGATCGGTCATACTCATTTAATCTTTTTGACAGTTGCCGATTCATTTAATATTTATTTAAAGATAAGTGAGAAATTTTATGAACAGCTCAAGCATTATAATATCCAAACATTCTTCTCTTTTTTTTTTGAAAAATGTGAGTCATATTCATTCACCGTATTTTAGCTTCCATGAGTGAATTAATATTTACGAAATGTGAGTAATCGCTCACATTAAGCTCATTTCATAGCAGCTACAGTAGTTTAGTCATCTGATCAAACTCATTGAATACAAATAAACAATTTATTGATGTCTATTGATAGGAGAAATTTTTCATAAGTAAAAAAAAAATTGCATAAAAATTTCAATTTTGAAACATAATATGATTAAAATAAGTTACATAGTCAAAGCATAAAAGAGAGATTAGAAACATAATGAGAGAATTATGATTGTTCTCGATCATTCTTGGAGCTTCAAAGAGAACAAAACTGCAGCAAAGTTCTACCACTGTCAAACATGCACTAAGAACAATAGTCTTCAAACACTTCCAATGTGAAGAAGTGCTGCAAAACAAAAAGTGAAGTTATTCCTCTAATATATATGATTATATTTATATCTCCAATAATGAATACTAAAGAGCCAGAATTCGCTAATGCCTAATTTTTACCTAAAAAATGTGCATGTTTCAAAGATGGTACTACTGTATAAGTTAAATTGAATGCAAATGCTAATATTCATGAATACAAAGTTTTTTTTTCATGAAATCTTGTAAAAATAAATATTTCTAAAGTGAGATCATTCTTCTACTATTTTTCATTTTCCACCAGAGCAGGCTCATCATGAGTATCATAAAAATTTACAAGATTACAATCAAAATACACAAATTTGCTAGTTTTTCCTTCAATTTTAGTATGCAAGCCCTGCAAGTAAATGCCATAAGTTTCTTCATTCTTCTATTACTAAGCTTTCCAAAAAATATCAACTCCTCTTGCAATTTAGCTTTAAAATCGTGTAATAAACACATTTGCAGGTACAAAACTACGATCAACATTGAGAAATGTTACCCACCAAATTTTAAAAAAAAAATTGAGAAATATGGTTTCATCATACAACTTGGAATATTTTTGGGATATGCAATTGTAGTGCCATTCCAACAATAATAGACAGCTCTAATTTGATTTAGGAATTAGCCATAAAGAATTAAAATGGATAGATTGTGAGAGTTCATACCTTAAGGAAGCACAGCTGTTTAACAAAAAGTAGCATGGCACCATTTAGAGCCCCTTGGTACAGCAAATAAGTCCCTGAGAATACGGTACTTTCTCTGGTTTTCCATCATAGTATCAGCATAAATAATCATTGTATTCAAAACAAGTCCTCTTCGCATAATATACCCAACAAATTCAAGCTCATCTGGATATCCTTGGTATCCAGTTCAGTGAAAGAAGGTCAAATGTGATGCAAGGCAGACAGGAACACTTGCTGGTTGTGTCCAGCTTCGTGCAAGTGCTGGTGGTCCCTAGAAACAAAGAACAAAACCACTCATAAGATTCAAGCCAATAAAAATATAAATAGTGAAAATAATGAAATCCTATTTTCATTTTACATTTCATGATTTCCTATTTCCCAAAATATCGACGATATAAAAAATAATAAATGAAAACTAAAACCAATCACGCCGTAAACTTGGAAACTCAACAAACCTTCTCAATTTGAATCATAAGACCTTGAAGTTTATGACATTTCTGAAGCAAGTTCACCAGAAAATTCGAATTGAACCACGGAAGAATAAGGTCCAGCTGAACCAATTGGCAAAAGTTCGGAAAATCTTGAACTGGTGGGGCACGGAGTAGCCACTGTTTCGAAAAAGAGAAAACAATAGATTAGGATGATTAACAGCATATAGCTCAAATTAAAATCGTGAAAATATTAAGTTACATCAAAATATGTTAGTTACGGATTAGAATTATAATAACAAAAATAGAAATCTCACACTGCGATTTTCACACCAGTTTTATACATTTATTCATTGTGCAAAAATATTTTAGATAGTAATCAATATAATCAATAATTAATTTACATGTATTTAGTTATGAACGTAACAATACTCAAATAGCATAATATAATTAGAAATTATTGTTACACTATATCGAGTTCAAACAATTTTGAATGAAAAAAATTAAACTGATTCAAATAATGTAATTTATAGCCCTTTGTATGTGATCGGTTCAATTGAAATTTTGAACAAGATCCAACATCAGTCAACAAATGAATAAATACAAATAAAAACAATTCATTCAATATACCTAAAATGCTATTTGAATAAGAATGATACGTGAATTAAAAAATATATTATAAATAAAATAATAAACTTAACAATAAAAATCATATTATATACTTGTTATTTAATTGCTTCAATTGGATTTAATAAATTTTAAAATTCATATCTATTCAATCCAAATAATTTTTAGAAAATAGCAATCAATTATTAATTTTAATTAACTTTTGATCGATTTCATTTTTTGATGAGTTTAACAATTTCGGTTTCTTATATTTATCATCCAATAGGAGACAATCTCGTTGGAGCATTGAAAGTCCCATAGAGGGCATGTCTATCCTAGACACCAATTTTTCCATACCCAGTATAGGAATCCAAGATCATTTGCTAAGAGGAATGAACATCTATCACTCTAATTAACTATATGTTGGTGTCAGTTTAATAGTTTATTATTATTATTGTGAGATCATAGATTCAATGCTCATTATTTATTTATTGCTTTTTCTTTGGATATTTCAAAAGAAAAATAGCAAATTATGTGTGAGAATAGAGTTATGTTATTTATACTTATATATATGACATTTGTCACTTACATTTCATCTACCAATTCAATGAGGTGCAACTCAATTAAATAGATCCACATCCAATCTAATAGAAAATTATATGTGAGTTGATATAATGTTCATATATGATAAATACATACAATATTTTTCGTGAGAATATATCATAATAAATGGCAACATATATCTATCACCTTTGTTGTTGAACCACGCAAGGCAAGGGTTCTTGTTCTGCGAATTGACGTGAGAAGCCTGATCAAGGTGTCAACAGGCTCTTCGGTCGCATTCACATCAAGAGATGCTTCCTCAACGTTGTACAGATTCCCAACCGATAAAGTGAAATGCACAGTGCTCTGAGTGATACTAAGATACTTGAGGCCAGACGCGTGTATCTCAAGCACGGTCTCAACGTGATTCTCCACCGCGAATTTCAGCTTCTTCAACGTTGACGGCATGCTAACCTTCACCATCTGCTTCGGCGCGAAAGACAGATACAACATTTCCAAAACGGGGCAACCTGCATCCCGTAGCACAAAATGACTCAAAACTCAGAACAAACAAACCTATTTATCCAATAAATTTTAAAACTTTAATATATAGATAGAAGTATTTAATTTATGTGTTGACATTGTAAAATTGTCAATAAAATTTCACCCGAATGAAAAATTATAAAAAATAATTACCTATTATCACAACTATTCACCATAATTTGTTATTTTGGTAAAATTTTATTTAATTGAGAGTGTAAAAATATTTTATACTATTAACACCTATAAATCCAACTCTAAATAAAATGGCTTAAAGAAGTTTTAACTCATTATATATTAGCAAAAAAAATTTCTTCTCTCGTGTAAAAGATGTTAACTCCTTGCAATTATCGTATATATTTTGTTTAGAAGAGTAACATATATATATATATAATGAAAATATTGTTTTTCCTTTGGGGGCAGCTGCCCTCCTTTAATGATGTTCCGCCGTTAAATTGAAAAAAATATTATTTATATTTATAATATATAAAATATAATGCAATTCATATCTTATTTATTATTGAATGAAAATATATACTACTTCAATAAAATTAATACTATATTTAATAATAAATAAAATATAAATTAATATAATATTTCATATAAAATGATACAAATAACACAACTCTTAAACCTGCAAGAAGCACGTCAACGGATTCGACAGAATCGATGTCTAAATGCAGCGACTTCAGTGACAACAAACGAATGCTCGAAGCTTGTTGTGGACGCACGTGGATCCCACCACACAGGCTCAACGATGTGAGTTTGGTGCACGTGCTGAAGAGGCTATGCGGCATCACGAAACCGCGTCCGTCAGAGGAGAAGAGTGTGAGGTTGAACTCCTCGAGGTGAGGCCCAATCGCGGCGCGTGCCCACGTGGTGACTGAGTTAGCATGGAAGGGGTCGGAGTGAGAGTGGCCACACGCGAGGCGGAACGTGCGGACGTCACGTGCCTTGCGTAGGGCCAACACGCCATTCACGAAAACGGCGAAGCGTTTGAAGAGGTCCCCGCCATCGTCGAAGAACTCGCGCGAGTCATCGGAGAAGTCAAGGACTTGGAGGTGTTCCCAGAGGTGGCGCCACCTACGAGACAAAACGCTCATGGCCACAGTCGTTTTGGTTGGGAGAAACGACATGACGTGGCACAGGACAGAGTCTGGTACTGCGCTGAGCCTATCTGCATTTTCATCATGATTCAGTCGTTTTGGCTCCGACATTTCAGCCATTGTCGTTTTTTTCTTTTTGATTTTGGGGATGGACAAGGTTTTGGTTTATGAGACAATGAGAGAACTAATAAAAAGGACGAGGCAATGGTATGAAGTGAGTCCTCGGCTGCACATCGGTTGTATTTATAGGTGAAGATAAGAGCTAAGTTTTGTAAGTGAGTTGAGATTTTGGAGGGTGAGGCAAAAGAAAAAATTTATAGTATAAAGTTATATTATAAATTTTTTTTTCATCCCATCTTTTAAAAAATTTCAACTTAAATATACAACTTGGAAAGTAAATATGAGGATAAATTTTTCATGGACAATTTTTATGTATAATTTTATACATAAAATTTATTAATGAAAATTTACACTATACTTTTATCCCTAATCAAACATATCCTTTGGGTTTAGAGTATGTTTGGTTGTGGAAAAATAGGGTATAAATTTTCATGAATGAACTCTATGTAAAATACATATAAATCTTATTTATGAAAAATTTACTCTAATTTTTACTCCCTAACCAAATATAATGTAAAAAGAAATAAGGAAATGGAGGTATGGATTATTTTGTACAAAGTTATGTGACGAATTATAAGTTTAATTTTGGTCTACTTGTCAAAAAAAATTATACAATTTTATTCAATTAGTTTTTTATTTGTATAGTGTTTTAAATAATGAGGATAAGAGTCAAATATATTTATTTATCAATATAATATAGTGATATATAATTAAATAAAAATGTAAAAAAAATACTATAAAAGTATGCTTGAAATACTATATTAAATATGATAGGATAAACTAAATATATTATATATTGTGCTCTTATTTAAAATAACATATTATATAAATTTTTTCATCATGACTTTTGTACATGTGAAAATATTATATAAAAATTAAATTCATATATTATTGACATACATGTTAGATTTGAATATTACAACACGTTAGCATATTTATTAGTTCATATATGTCTATTTAATGAGGTGTGAGTATTTATTATTTTTTTATCACTATCATTAATGCACTTTTTATACTTAGTCTGGACTAGTCATGGATATTTGGCATTTGACAATTAATTGAAAGTGCATGGACACAGAAAAAAAACATGATTAAAATAACTTCATAATAATTTAACGCTCCTTTTATTCTTAAATAATTATCCAATTGTAAATATTTACTGAAATTAAAAAAATAATTAGTAAAATATCAATATTAATAAAAATTAGAAATAATTTACTAAATTACCCTTATTTTTTTCAATACTCCAACTTCCTCTTCACTAATGAGTCAATAGTATTTAATAAGGATATTATTAGTAAAAAATAATTAATACTACCTAAACTTTTGAAATGGACAATTATTTATAGAAAAAACAAATTTTTGAAATAGAAAATTATTCAAGGATAGAGGGAATAATAATTGTTAATTTTTTTTGGTAAGTAGTAATTTTTAATGTTATTAATTAAGAAAAATATTGCACTTCTTTCTTAGATACGAGTTATTTTTTTTTTTTGTTTCCTTGGATATTCATCGTCAGTGACTAATCCTTTCAAGGTATGGAAGGAGATATGAAGATTTTTTTCATTAAGACTATTTATTGATTTTTAAGTAAGGATAGAGACCTGCAAAACATGAGATGAGATATGAATATTATATAAAATAGATATTGAAATGTGGTCATTTAAAAAAAAATTATAGAATATGATATGATTGTAGTATAACATATATATAAAATTAGTAAAAAGTTGATATAAAAACATAAATTTTAATTTAAAAACAATAATTTCAAAGTTAGCACAAATTATTATGAATATAATAAAATATATTTATGAATTAAATTATTATGATAATTTCATTTATATAAACATGAAAATTCAAAAAATTAAAATAAAGACTTATAAAATAATACAATTGCGAATATCTATAAGTATCCATGAAGCATGGTGCCATCTGTAATACTCATCAAAACTTAGTGAGCAACACGCACAAACGTTTAACCAAATTTAGAAATATGGTTAATTAATGCAATATCAAATGCGGCTAAATGCATAGGATCAATTAGCTCAAAGCACCATAGACACCACCCACTCCTGTCTTTCCATTGCCTCACCACTTTGTGCCTCTTTGTGATATCTAGTTCACGTGTCCCTAGATAAGTTTAGTAGAACCATAGGTCTCTGAGAACCTGTTGCTAAGAAGACCTGGATTCATGAATCATCAAAAAATGCAGAACATGTATTTGTGACCGCTATAACAATGGTTGGTGCAACTGCACCATTAGCAAGTTCGTGGGTGACCGCTATGCGCGGTCATACTTATCGACTCATGAGTTTTTGCCGTTGGAGACCATCGTAGCAATCATGGACCACGCAGGCCTTGTGTACGCGCATCATGATGTTTTTGCTTTGTTAACCACTACAACAGTCATGTGCCTGATGTTAAATATACGTCCAAAACGACGTAGCCCCTCTCCCTATATAAACCCCTCCTACGCATTCCAACTCCAAAAAATGCAAACCCTAGCCCCCAAACCTCTATTCCACCCTTCGTCCAGGATGATTTTGGCCATTAATGAAATAGAAGGGAGAAGGCAATAAGCCAAGTCTATCATACATATGACTTTAGTCGGTACCATAACATTGGCCTTTATAATTTCTACAAGATTTTGTTGATTTGAGTAATTTGACATTTGTTTCTCTTGCTTAATATATTGTTCAAGTTATATGAATATAGAGAAATTAGCGATTTGAAGTTTTAATATGATAATGGGATGATTTGTCTTCAACCAAATTAATTAGGTCTAAAAAATTAACTTTCATCTCTTCCTTCCTTTGTGCTGTCAAAATTTTTTTTGCTCTTCATGCTTAGAACAAATTTAGAATAATACTAAAGAGTAAATTTATTCAAATTGTCTTAAGAAATCACGATTTTCAAGGAATTGAATTGTGGTTGCAATCTTTAAGTAACTTTTTGTTGTTGGATAAACCAAGAGTATTCACTACAGAAGCAATGACTAATCTCTCAAGACTTAGAACCCACATATGTGAGTCTTATCCCTGATTATATGCTTAAAAAACTCAACTAACTACCAACTATGCTAGATTTCGTGTATCAATTTTTAGGTAACTTAACTATCAATTGAAATGATTAATAGATCATATTAATATCATGTAATGCAATATGAGAATTAAATCAAATCATATTCTAACACCTACACATGATTGATTATTGATTTTCACATCTCCTTGTTTTTGTTCTTTTCAACATTATTTGGATTATTATTGATGGTTCGATTGGAAAAACAACTTATTTAAATACTTATGTAAAAATAATTTCTAAAAAATAATTAATAAATAAGTAATTTTCAATTTGAATACATAATAATAAAAATATTTATTTTGATTATTTTAAAAAGTACTTATCAAGAAGTTAGATATTTTAACTTCTCAAAACTCCTTAGAAATGACCTTTTTTAATGTAATAAATTGTATAGCCAAATAGGATAAAATTTTAAAATTTGACTTTTAACTTCCATAAAATTTTTAAAAAAAGTTATAAGCTATATTATCCAAATATACCCTCAGCTATATTATATTTAATTACATTGTGAGGAAAGTACTTGTTTTTTGTATTTTAAAAAGTGCTTTTTGAAAAATAATAAACTATATGACCAAATGAGATAAAAAGTTAAAAATATAGCTTTTGACTTTTAATTTTATTTTTTAAAAAACCATAAATTATATTATCCAAATGGGTCATTATTCTTAAAATTTCAATTTTATTGTTACCCAAATAGTATTGTTCCATATGAACGGATAATTGATTTATAGTACACATGGAAGTAATACTCTTTCCCCTACTCTTTACTATTTGTGACTCAATATACTTATTGAAACAAGTATTCAAAGTGTTTAATTTTGATGCACTCAAAATCTAAAAGAGTTTTACATTATCATTCAATCAAATTTCTTCATTCAGATGATTTTCAAGTTGTGGGTGAGAGTTAATTATATTTGTTGATTTAGTATTACATAATTCGATGAATGTGTAAATTCTTTTAACTTGGTGTATCAAAATTAAACCTATATATAAATTGGTCAAAAAATTGGGTTAATATGCTTTACATTTGTCCAAGCTTTGTGCTTCATTGTTTTTTTATCATGCTTTTTGAATCCATCTATGCTAAACTTGGCCTCCCAACCTTGCTTCTAGGATAAGTTGATGGATAAATGCACCATTGTAAATCCATAAATATTAGATGCTCATAAAATTTCTTACTCACTTTTATATGGTTAGCAAAGGTCAAAAATAGTAAATGAATGAGTTATGAAGTTCAAACAAATTGTATTAGACATTCTAACGCTTTAATTGTTTTATAAAATTTCTAACTCACTTTCGTCTCAAACGTACCCAGGCGCGTGACCTGGAATGACAATCAAATTTAAAATAAAATGGAGTCGCCACCAATTTTAATTCTGGCTAAAATTGGAAAACTTTTTGATTTGATAAAACTGGTCCTGATAAAGATTTAGTTCGAGTCTAATTATGATTAGAGAAGGTGGAAATTTAATCTCATTGCTCCCTAATACATCCATATAATACGGTTACCCTAGAACTCATTATGCAAATTTATTTTTAACTTTAAATATTTATTTTTTCCTAGAATTATAACAACTATATATTTACAAAGGAATAAAACTAAAATTAAAATAAAAAATAAAAAACAAATTTTATGAAAAAAAGATTTTGGCTTGATAGTTGTCACGCCGACGTCTCTGGACAATAGAAATTCAAAGTCACGTCGTTCTTGTAAAAAATAAGTGTGTGTTAATAAATTTTAATTAAAAAAAGAAATAAAGAATGTGTTGATTGATTTTAATTGTAAAAAGAATTTTGATTGATGAATTATTTAAAAAGAAATCCGCTTATGCAGGATTCTAGTTAACACTACTATTCAATAAACCCTTACACTTCAACAATACATGAAGGAGGCATCCACCCTCAATCATGACAATTGATTGTTGCTCGATGAAAAATAATTTTGTTGTCTTCTCTTTTTATTTTCATTTTTAGATTAGGACCCCAAAACTCTATATTAAACATTAGACCATAATTTTCAAACCCAACCCCAAAAAAGAAGAAAGAAAAAAAAAAGAAGAAAAGCTTACCCCTAAGAACTAAGCCCACAAGACTAATCTTAGCCCAATAATCCTAACCCATAAAAAATTGAGTAAAATAAAACCTGATCTAAATGGAAAAAAAAACTCTAATGCTCCTTTAATTCTAAACTGAACTGTGTTATACCCAAATGAAGCAGCAGTGATTGAAGAATGGAGCAGCAGTGGCAGGGGAAGACCCTAGATTCGTGCCGCGTGACGAAGGCTCGCAGCTTCACGATAGCGCCTGCAAGACGTGGAGAGTGGCGCGAAGGAAGGGGACAACGAGGTGCAACTGGGCTTCACGGATGAAGCGGAGAGGATGCGCGGAGGTGTGGGTTGCACGACACAAGTCACGGTCAAGTGGCGGAGGCGCGCGATCGCTGGCGAAGGTCTTGATGGTTCTGTCTGCGGCTGCTACTTTGCGGTGTGGGGGGTGCTGCGAGCGGCTTTGGTGTGTGAGGCAGTGGCGATCTACTGTCGCGGAGATCTGTTCGTGGTGGAGGGTGGTTGAGGCAGAGAGAACGAGGGCAGTGGGGAAGGAGCCACGCGGCGGTGCGGCACAAAGGGAAGCTCCGACCTGCTTGCTAGGAAGATGCACGGTGTCTTCGAGGTCCTATGCGCGAGTGGAGTGGCTCATGGTCGCGGGACCAACAGCTCCGTGACGGCTCGCGACCCGGGCACGGGGAGCGCGTGCGGTGGCCTGTGCGGGGCGGCTTCGTGGTGCAAGGCGAGGTGGTTCATGTGCGCTGGTCTTCACGCAGGGAGCAGGGAGTCTGCGGCTTCTCCTTTTCTTTATTTTCTGAATCTGATTTTGGGTTGATTTTGGTTGGACTGAAAATGGTGATGGTGTGAAAGTGTAGTTGTGCAGTGGCTGTGTTTATGGAGGAGATGATAATGGTGAAGATAGGGGTTGTGTAATGATGATGATAGCGAGGTGGTGAGGTTATGCGAATTGAGGTGAAAGGGAGAATTCTGCCGTCGTCTTCTCTCTGTTCTTTGTGTCTGTGATGGGCTGGTCTATTTGTACACAAAACAGAAATTAATGCATAGATTGTGAAATGATTTTGATCAATGTTGACCGGTGCAAAATACGATTTGATTGCAATTAAAACTAATCTAATTGAGATAAAAAAGATACTTATTTAAATAGATGCTGACTAAACTAATTTAAAAGATTTGATGCTAACCAAAAAAGGAAAAGAAAAAAACTAATGTAAAAAAAGATTTTGTTTTGTTATTTTTATTTTTTCTTATTTACAAAAAAACCTGGACTAAATATGGTATTCACATAGTTTAAGTGTATGTTTGGAGAGGTGAAAGATTAAAATTATTTCAATAATAGCTTATTTGTATAATAGTTTTTCTATATCATCAATTATTTGAGAATTAATTAACGTTTGGGTACTTTAACTGAAAAGGAGTTTTAAGTTAACCTGTGTTGTTTGAATTGATAAAAAACAATTGCTTTTGTGTGATATATGTTAAAAAATAGTTTGTTTTCACAAGGGAACATTTTTTTTATTAAAAAAATGCTAAATTTGAGCCGTAGGTCTTTTTTTTCCTAAAGAACAGTTTTTTTTTTACTATTTCTTTCATAATAAACAACTTAACTTATTGAAGTAGACTACCCAAACACAATTATTTTTCTCAAACAGTTTTTCTTGGAAAAAAAAATGTTTTTTATCCCCTTTCCAAACATGCACTAAGTATTAAAAGAATGAAGTTAATGTTCAAAAAATTATGCTTAGGCATTGCACTGCTTGAGATTGTTTTTCAATAAAACTTTTGAGATATTGAGCCTTTCCTCTTAAGGCGCCGTTTGTTTAAGTAGGGTATGACTTTGCAACTAGCCATGCATGTCTTTGTGAATTATTACAAAAATCGCAGACAACAAAAACAAAGCATACTTTGTCTTTCATATATATACTATTGGTTTGGAAATGTTTAGTTCCATGATCTCCTTTGTATGCAGTATTATCATCGATTGTCATGTAATCTACCAATCTATTTTTTTAAGGGATTGAACAGCAAAATCGTTTAAATAACATCAGTCATAGCCTTATGGTAAAAGTCACTTTATTTTAGTGAACTGGCACATTTCTTCTGGTGCTAAACGGCTAATGAACTAGCTAGCATCGATTAATAAAAAGATAAATTACATTTACCTCCCATAAAGTTTGTAGAAATGTAATTCACATCCCTCTATTTATCATTCACACCCTTTGCTTGTCAAATTTTAACTATTTATATTACAGTTTCACTTTTCATTAAATAAACTTAACAGAATAATATTTTTGTGATATTAACTATTTTTAATTAATAAAATTATAAAAAATACATATACCCACTCTGTTAAGTTTAGGGTATTTTTATAATTTTATTAATTAAAAAGTTAATATCACAAAAATGTCATTCTTTAAGTTTATTATCAGGATTTGAATGAGGAGTGAAACTCTAATATAAATATTTAAAATTTGACAAGAGAGGTGTGGTGAGGTGACAAATAGAGGATGTGTGCATTTCCACAAATCTCAAGAAAAGTGAATGTAATTCACCCTTAATAAAATAAAGTTGTACAATAATATTATAACAATATTCATAATATTGTTTTGTCTTTTAGTGAAGGTGGATATTAATACACTAAAAAATAAATAACATTATAAACATTGTTGTAACATTATTGTATAACTTTGTTGTACACCAAACATTATTTATTAATATAGTAAAAGAATAAAATATATCATATTATTATAATTGTTTTATAATTTTGTTTTACCTTATTAATATATACTTAAAGTAAAATTATTAGGAAAAAAAGCAATATATCCTGTAGAACATTGTAAACATTGTCAATTTCACTTATATTTCCTGCCTTAACCATTATCTTAAAAAGAAGCTTCATGTCAAGCAAAGTATCAATAATTGATGGATAGGACTCTCCCTCATTAACCTGCACATTAAAGGAATACATTATTATTCAAGGAAATCGCACGCCTAGTCAAAGGACTAACACTACATTGTCTCTGTTAAATAAGCACACACTTAAAGAGCCATCCTTGAGTTCATTTGCTGTCCTCCCAAGCAGCTGCACAGCTTCTCTATGCACCAAACTCAAACTTCCAGTACCATCGTTGACTATTAGTGGCAATCTATACCAAAAAATATAAATGAACAAAATAAATTGTATCAGAAAACATAAAGTATATCCACAGGATAGGCCTCAAGAAAAATGTATATTTAGATTTTGAACATGGACTTCAATTTATTGCAGTTCTGATTCAGAATCATATCAATTAGTTTAGATTTGGAATATGTGTTAAACTCATTAAAGCAGTGTAATCAACTCGATCGCACTTGGTACAATAAAACCTTTTGCCAATCATATCAACTTTCTTTGGGCATATTTTGCATGCGGCATAGCACCAATCATCTATTGAAATGTTGTGCTAATCGTTTTATTGAAATGTTATTTGAAATGTTGTGCTAATCGTTTTATTGAAATGTTGACTCTAACCAATACATACTTGTTTGTAAAATCAGTGACTTACCTTATATCTGGATTCACATGGAGTTTGGAAGCATAATAGCTGCTTTGAATATTGAGTTTGCTTGATAAATGACAGATTGTGAATTTAGAAACACACACAACTGTAAATGATGAATAAGATATTCAACACACATTACCTTGATATATCTTGCCCTGAACATCTGCATTACAACAATCAATGGTTCTGGACCCGATGTGTCAAGGTGAGGCTTAATTTGATCCACCAAATCTCCAAATAAAGTACAGTATGTATTGTTCTTCCTGCATATGAGTTAAGGTTGTTTCTATCGGCATATCTATAATCCTAACATGTATACAAATTTCTAAAAGACAAAATTAAAACCATACTCTAAATCTTCAACAGTTATAACAATACGATGCCCACCCTTTCCATTATTGCTCCTCAACTCCTTTGGATCATCCTTTCCAACAACCTCACCCATTAAATCTGTATCAGATAAAGATTTTAGTGGTATAGAACTCAAAAATAAGACCAAAGTATAGTACTGAGAACAAGCAATAAGATAGGATATACTCGTATCAAAGTAAACTCACCAAACAGCAAGAACTCATCCACATTTTCATCTGATAAGCGGTTAGATATGGGTCTAAATTGGAAAAGTTGAAGTGGGAATGTGAGATCATTAATTGCGGTGATAATTGTTCTAACCAAAAAGGTCAGCTTAAACCTATGTCCTGCAGTTTTTTATGCTTAAAGAATTAACAGCAACAGTAAAGTTCTCCATGGTATATGATCGAGACTCCTTAATGAGAGTCCTAAAAGTCTTGACCAGAGTTGCGGACTGTACCATGTATCCTGTGACCCTGCATAAAATACACTATTTCAAGTTATTAGTTTCTACAGCTACCTACAACTACATAAATTAAAATAAATGCATGGTATTATTTAAATAAAAAATACACAACTGAAACAAATACACTACACATCCAAAGAAAAAATACATTACTTAAATAAATGTAGTATACTATGTAAAAAATTTAATTGATAATGTTTCACTAAAAAAATTACCTAGACATTAAATTTGCAGAAATATGTCCACATAATCCAATATAGATTATTTTCTCCCATGTCTTATGTATTATTTTCCTGGACTTTCTCTTGCCAAATTTGAAAAAAAAAAAACAAAAGGTGAGAATTTAGCAAGTCCACCATGAAAAGGACTGCATTTATAGTGGTCCATGTGTAAATCGTTTGGGTGCCCACTGTCACTATAAATCGGCCTACATGAGCGCTTCATCAAATAGGTTGGGTTCCAGCTGTTCCCTGCTCCTGTTCATTAGTCTACGCCCCAAGATCGCTGGCAGACCAGGGTTTACCGTCAGGATTTTGCCTACTACCATTTTAGGCTTGCACCGCCAGCTTTGGTACGTTTTATCATATAATTCGTTTAACAGTGAAACGTTTTAGTTTTGAATAAAACGCCCCATAGTTAGCCATTTTGCTATCACTCAAAAACCAGTGTATATAGGTAAATAATATCAAACCGCATGCACATTTAAATAAGTTTTTTTCTTATTTTTTTTGGTTAAAAAACCTTAAATAACTTCATAATAATTTAACACTCCCTTCATTCTTAAATAATTATCCAATTATAAATATTTTCTGAAATTGAAAAAATAATTAGTAAAATATCAATATTAATAAAAATTAGAAATAATTTATTAAATTACCCTTACTTCTTTTCAATACTCCAACTTCCTCTCTCTTTCTTCACTAATGAATCAATAGTATTTAATAAGGGTATTATTGGTAAAAAATAATTAATACTACATAAACTTTTGAAATGGACAATTAGTTATAGAAAAAAAAATTTGAAATAGAAAATGATTCAAGGATAGAGAGAATAGCAATTGTTAATTTTTTTTTTGGTAAGTAGTAATTCTTAATGTTATTAATTAAGAAAAATATTGCACTTCTTTCTTAGATATGAGGTGTTTTTTTTTATTTCCTTGGATATTCATCGTTGATAGTAAACTAATTCTTTCGAGATATGGAGGAGATATGAAGATTTTTTTCATTGGGACTATTTATTGATTTTTAAGTAAGGATAGAGACTTGCAAAACATGAGATGAGATATGAATATTATATAAAATAGATATTGAAATGTGATCATTTAAAAAAAATTATAGAATATGATATGATTGTAGTATAAAATTAGTAAAAACTTGATATAAAAACATAAATTTTAATTTAAAAACAATAATTTCAAAGTTAGCACAAATTATTATGAGTATAATAAAATATATTTATGAAGTAAATTATTATGATAATTTCATTTATATAAGCATGGAAATTCAAAAAATTAAAATAAAGACTTATAAAATAATAAAATTAAGAATATCTATAAGTATCCATGAAGTATGGCACCATCTGTAGTACTCATCAAAACTTAGTGAGCAACACACATAAACCTTTAACCAAATTTAGAAATATGGTTAATTAATGCAATATCAAATGCGGCTAAATGCATAGGATCAATTAGCTCAAAGCACCATAGACACCACCCATTCTTGCCCTTTTCTATCCATTGCCTCACCACTTCGTGCCTCTTTGTGATACCTTAGGTTCACGTGTCTCTAGAAAGTCTCAGGAGGTCATTGGGTCTTCAGACCCCTATGTTGCTAGGAAGGTCTGAATTCATGAAATCGTCGAATTTGAAATGTCCTTTTTAAACGAGTGTGTTGTTAGGAAGGCCTCAGGTATGTCAAATATATGAGTTGAGTTTACAATTTGAGTTTGTCATGACTTCACAAGTTTCTCTAAACTTTCAATTTGATAACTTTAAATGTAAGTATCTTACTAAAGTTATGTTTGGATTAATAAAACATGGTAGAATAAGATAGAATGAAATGATTGAAGGTTACATGGTTTGGATACATTAAGATTGGTTGGAGTAGAACGAAGAAGGATGGAGTGAAATGTGAGTTATTAAATGACATTTTTTATCCAATATCATCTTCTCTTGTAATTTCTCACCAAATTAGGTGGAACCGAGTAAAATCTAAGTTGTTAAATGACATTTTCTTCAATATTACTATTTTATCCTTTTCAATTAAGAGCAAATATTCTTACGGCATTTGATTCAAGGTTATTATGAAAATAAAAATTTACAATTAGGCTAAATGCATTTTATCCTTAAATTCTAGGTCATATGGGTTTATACTATAATTTTTCAAAACATACATTGCAAAATCTGAACTTTCCAAACAATACAAAATAACACCTCTCATAATAATTTTGAGAACTGTTAAATGCATGTTTTATGTGTACTTAACCCTCATGATGTTTCTAATTTGAATAACTCAACATTTTATTTGTAAATTCTCATATAAACTTAATTTCCTTGATTTTTTAATTATGTGTAACACAGCATCTTGTCATGGCGTAAAGTTTAGCATTGTTTGAAAAGTCAAAAAAATTTACTGTTGAAAAGTTTGAATGTGTTGTAATGTATATTTAAAAAGTCATGAACTAAGAGTGTAAACTATACAAAACTAAAATTTAAGACAGTAAAACACTTTTAACCTATATGATTATAACAACAATAATTTAATTTATATATACTGACAATATAAGACTTAACTATTTTACTTATATAACTATATATAATTGAATAATAACATAAAATTTCTTTACATGAGTGCATGCAAATTAAACTTTTATAACAATCTTTTCGTTCCATGAATATATCCAAACAACAAAAATATCTCCATCCTACTATTAAAATATTCAAGCAATTCAAAAATAATTATTTCACTCAACTTCACTTCCTTTCACTCTGTTTTATTCCATTTCACTCATCCCCCGCATTTACTCTCCACTGACAGTAGTCACAGACTCACAGTGGACGCAGCGTTGAAAGAGAAGGCAGCGTTGAAGCTTTCATCACAAACGCCGTTGCCATTCAGCCCCCCCAACAACACTCCAGATCCGATTGGAGACTCAGGTGTCGTATAACAATTAGGGCTTTGTTTTTTCTAAACTTTATTTCTTTTATTATTATTAGTTTTTTGGCTTCAATCAAGTGTGCCGTACCGTCACCACCAACCGTCTTCACCGAGCCTCCACGTGCAACCATAGACGCTGCTGTCTTTTTTCGTTTTAGTTTGTTATGAATTATTTATTTTTCTAATTTTTTAATTTACTTATTGGGATTTTTTTTTGAGGGAATGAAATGATGAATGTGGAAAGTATTCTATATGCTATCTGGGTTTTTATGAAAGCAGCAAGCTTGTTTTCATGCCATGATCAAAGTGAAAGGTTGTGATTTTCTTTTTCCTTCGTTGTTTGTTTGTTTATTGTTTTTACTGTCTGCTACGTACATGTATTTGAGCCGGCCAGTCTCGGCATAACGGTAAAGTTCATGTATTTTGATCAAAGGTCACAGTTTTGGGTTTGTGTGTGTGTGTGTGTTTTGGGGGGGGGTTTGGGACGCTGGAGCAATGGACCGCCCTTTATACGTATTTGGTTGGACTCTCGTTGTTTGTTTATTGTTTGCTGTGTATAGGTATTTGACCGAGGTGAGTCTTACGTAACAGTAAAGTTGATGTTTTATGAGTTATGACCACAGTTCAAATTCTGTAAACAACCTCTTAGATTTTGGGTGTAAAACTGCATATATTTACTCTCCCAGCTCCAGTAGGTGGGGGGCTTGCGCAATGGACCTCCCTTCATCTGAATTTGACTGGACTCTCATATTACATCAAGATATCTTAGTTTACTCTTTGCTTGCTGTCTATACATGGCAGTGAATTCCATTCTTTGCTTGGTGTTTGAAGCAGGCCTAAAGTTGAAAGGGGACTTTTCAATACTGACATCTTGGACAGTGAGCTGCTATTCGTATCCTCTCTCCACTGAGTACATTTTTGTTGCTGTTTGTGACGATGGATAAGTTAAGCTCAGCCAAATTCCCTCAGTTCTCCATGGATGAGGTAATGTTCATTGTCTGGGAATGGGAGTGTTATCTATAGCGGACTGTTTTTAACTATTAATCTGCTATACATGCAATCATTTCAAATTTTTAAGATATGATGCATAATTAGGCTGTTTTGTGTTCCACTTTATGTTTGTGTCGTCATTGCATTTCACATATATTGGCTAAACCATGCACTCTTCCTCTGTTCCATCCTTGGCGGTCACTGTTGCGTAGGTCTTGGAATTGGAAAGAATATTCCATGAGATGGGAGAAAAATCAGTTGATCAGAATTTCTGCAAGGAGATCGTCATAAGTTTAAGGTGAACTAAGTCTAGTCTTAACTGCAACCTTAAATGAAGACTATGTTATGTTTACCATGATATTTTATAATTTACCTGTTTTAATGTCGCAGCTCCTCATCAAACCGTGCTGGTAAAGCTTCCCTAACATGGGAACAGGTTGTTACAGTTTCTTTGCCATTTATTCACATTTTGGAACATATGTAGAGCATGTTATAATGATGCATTGGTTGTGCTGGGTTTTAGGTGCAGCATTGGTTCCAAAATAAATTGAAAGAGTCACAGGGTAAAGTTGCTTCCTCACCCAATTCACCGAAAATAGTTGTTGATCTTTCAGAAGCATCTATTTTAAAAAATGGGCACAGAAGCTCTTCAAATCCAAAAGGTTGTCATTTAAATTCATTATGATCTTTCAGAAGCATCCATTTTGAAAAGTGTACTTGAAGCCTACAAAGTCTTATCATGTTGTCATTTCCTTAGGGAAACAGAGGGCTCACCTGATTTGAGCTGCTCTTAGCTCCAATTGCTGGGGTTTAAAAGTGAGGAACAAGATGCTTCTTCTCATGTAGCATGCTAATTGCCTAAGTTATTTATTATAGATTCCACCCTGTCAGTTAAATAATAACATATATGCTCATTATGCCGTCTGATTTTTCATTTCTTTTGATATCAATCAGGGTAAACCAGAGTAATGTTTATTTTGGTTCTTGAAATTGTATGCATGCTTCACTCTAGTCTTTGAAATTAAGAACATGTGAATTTTTTGTCCTTGAAATTGCATCAAAGTTATTCAAATTTGTCCTTTTGGTGATTTAAGTTAGTCTTTGCAAAGGCTATCGTAAGGACTAATTTGAATAACTTTTTGGCATTTCAGGACTAAATTGACACTTTCTTAATTTCAAGAATTAAAATGTAGCGACCATACAATTTCAAGGATCAAATAAACCTTTACTCGATTCAAGTTATATTACATTGAACATTGTACTGTTTTGCTTCATAGCAACTGACAGCAGTAATGCATATTATGTGAATAATTACTTTAACCAGTTTTCTTCCTGCCAAATTATGACTCTTGATTTCCATTAATGGAAATAAACTCACTGAGCATCTGCAATGGTTTATACTGAATTGTTTGCTTTATGAAGTTATGCACATTGTAAGGTAATAGCATTCATGCGAGGCCATGTCAGGGTTGTTGAGACAGAATGAAAGAAACACCTATATGAAAATAATAATCTTTACAGCAAGAACAGTTGTATAAAGGTTTATTTATATTAACTTCACCAAGGGATATCCAGTGATAAGCAAAGTGGATCTAATGAGTGATGATTGACAAAGCCACATCCTATGTTCAATCTTTAAAGGTTTCTCAATTCTATTAGAATTTCTGATCATAATGTCAGGTAAACAAGTTGCAGATGTCTCAGAGTTGTCATTTGAAGCAAGATCTACAAAAGACGTTGCGTGGTGAGGAATGTTCTTTTGATTAAGCTGCATGTTTTGTATTTGTCCATAATATGCAATGTATGTGGCATTTTTATGCATTTTAGATTATATGAAAATTATAAGGTGTGGCCTGATTTTTGTTTGTGGCATTCCAGCCAGAACAGAACCCCCTTCTCCAGATAAACAAACAAATAAAGGACAAAATTATTCCCAAACCCACTCTTTACTTCATAAAACAGAGTTTTTGTCATTAGTTTGTTAGTATTGTGCACCCAACATCTAATATGCCTTTGATTTTTTATTACAGGCATGACGTTCAATCATTCCTTAACTATAGAATTTTGAGCACAGCGAACTGTAAGATTCTTTTCCTTTTGTACTTTTTGTGTTAAGAAGCTGAGACATTTTCTTTAAAAGTTGTAATCGACTGGGAGTGATAGTTCCTTTAGTGCTGCAATGCTAGCTAGCCTGCTTTTACCTGAAAATATCTGTCTTCAAGTTGCTTACATTGATGCTATAATTTTTAACTTTTGATAGAAGACATGGAATTATAATAACTTATTTTAGTTTGGACTTGCAACACAATAGCTTACTATGAAGCGTGTTTTTTCTTGAATTTAGATGTGCATCTTTCTGTGCACTAGTTTATATAAATTATTTTGGCTCTTTCATTATTGAGCAAAAAAGGGGAAGTGCGATCCCTGAACCTTATGCAATAGAAACAAGAAAATGAAAGGTGAAAGACAGGGTGGTCTGGCAACTTGAGGTGTGAGGCTCAAATAAGTGTTTGCTTAATTGAAGTATGGTAGTAGTTCAAACATGAAGAGCCCAGAGGCCTTTTTGGTGCCTCAACTTAATGCCTTAGGCATTCCTTTGACATTACAGAAGAAATTTAACCAGCACATCTGTGAATGGCCATGTGAATTGAGAAAATAAAAATGTCAAAAGCAATAATTTCAACTTCTTTTATGTCATACTTGGGCACTGATTATTATCAGGTGATCATAGTTCAACCAGATTGTGTGCATCTGACATTATCTGTATTACAGCTAGCACTCAACTGAGGGTAAACAAGAACATGTGAAACGTCAGATCCCCACACATTGATTCAATATCCTTCTGTTTCTTTTTTTTTGCTTTTTATCATTTTTTGGTTTTTATTAGAATAATTTTTAGAATTTTTCCACTAAATTCACTAATGGAAGAATCATATTTGATCCTTGTGCCAAAATTATTTGAAAATTGAAATTTACATTTGTTTTAATTAACACAGTGCTCCAATAATATCTTTCAAACTACATCTTGCATATAATCTCATGCTATTGTTTGGGATATTTTCCTTAATTGAAAAAGAATAGGAAAGTTAGAAAATGATTATGCAAATTATATTTGTGTATATCTGTGAACATTGCAAGTTATATCCTGCTGTCTTCTGATAGCTGTACTGGCTTAGTGTATGCTATTGAATTGGATATTGTGGACAACCAATTAAAGTTAATGGATCTTGTTACACAATTAAGGAAGTACGTGTTCATACGCCGGATTTGGTAAGGAGCAGGATGAGTGGATGAATGTAAAAGAGGGGGTGCGTGAGCGGTCCATCCCTTTAGAACCCTCAGAATGTCACAAGGTGAAGGATGGAGATCTTGTACTGTGTTTCCTGGTAAGGGATCCCCAGCCGTTTTATTCTATTTCAATTTATCTGCATACTGTGCCTGTGACATGATTGAAATGTTTGCCAAGTCACATGACTCGAGTACAAATGCAAGATGGGCATGGAGTTTTTCTGGCTTTTAGTTACTCCAAAACTCACCTATATTAGAACACTCTCTCAGGCCTTTCTTGGTTTTTCTCAGGAAAAATTTGATTATGCCCTCTATTGTGATGCCCGTGTTGTAAAAGTCCTCAGAAGGCTACATGGTCCAACAGAGTGTAGGTGCATCTTCATTATTCGATATGTGCATGATAAAACTGAGGTAATATTTGAACTTTTCTAAGGTCCCCAAAACCAGGCAATGTCATGAGCATTCATGCTGTCAATTTCTGTTCTCTTAGACGGGGCTCAAATCTCTGAAGATATGGTCTTGATTCAATCTCGAAGTTAATATGTAAAGGGGTTTTTACTTAGGCACTTGACTATGCCTTAAGAGATTAGTTTTTTACCTATCAAGAGAGGGGATATTTTGGGGAAACCACCTTTTTTCAATTTATTTGGTAGTTTGGTAAACCCTTCTATTTTACATATGCTTAAGGTTGTCTCATTTGCCTGTGACAGGAAGGAGTTTCTTGGAACAGGCTGTGCTGCAGACCTACACAAGAGGAACATGTGAGAGAGGAGGTGGTCTTCCCCTAAATCCCCTAGATGACTTGTGGGGATGAATAAGTGCAGAATTTTCTTTCCTGTTTCTTTGTAGTAATGTAAGGTAGTATAATCGTTGATGCTGAGAAAAATTATAGGAATTTGAAAGTTCTACTATTTTATTTATATTACTATTAATATTTATATTTCATGAAAAAATTGAACTAATCTACAAACAAATGGTTTATTTCTTAGGATTTTTTTTTTCTGAAAAAAGATGAAGTGAAAAGCACTGATTTTGTTTTTTGTATGATTTAATTTTGAAATTCCAAGGAATATTCTATTTAGAAAACATTGAACTTTCAAGAATGATAAAATAATTTTCACGGATGTTACATCCAAACTAGTTTTTATGTTTCTAAATTTATTATTTTATTTTTTAGTTTTTGTTAAAATGTCACAAATGCTAAATGAACGTTCAAATGACGCGATAGAAGAGGCTTCGACTTACATCACTGAAAACATTTGGAGCATTTGGTGCGCACGCAGTGTCTGGGTTTTTCAAAAAGACCCAAATGCAGACCCATGTTATGCATAGAAGAGGCTTTTATTGGCTGATGCTTGTGCTAGGATTTATCAACCCAACCTCAGCGGCAGATGGCTTTCTTGGTGTGTTGAAGGGATAGACTGTTTTTCAATGAAATTGATTTCATTCCATAAGATGAACAAGGCATAGCCATCTATTACAAGACTCTATAGAAGAACAATACAGTTCAGATCTGCTAGATGGTTAAGCAAACATACTAGCTTTATAACAATAACCCTATCCAAAGCATAACCAAAGATTTTAGCTTCGCGACACTAATAAGCTTGATGACTCCAAAAGCCTTCCTTGATCTTTGAAAGCTTTTTTAACATCAAAGATTCGATCAATAGAGAAATAATCATACGAACAAAGCTTCTAGGAGGAACTCTCCAAGTCTTTTCTATGATGAATCTTTTGTATTTTACATTTGCAACTCTAGCTTCATCCACTGAATAACCAAGGTGTGATGAACATGCAAATGTTAAAGAAAAAATGAGTCTAAAAAAACCACCACTAAGTTGTTGATTGATTACCTATCATAGACGTAGTACTCTGAAGCTGTTAGAAATGTGAGCAATCAGAAAAGCAAGATATAAACTTTATTGCACTACTCACAATTCGAACATTGTTTCTATCAAATGAAACTTGCCAAAAGGAAAATCAAACAACCCTATTGTACTGAGTAGATGAGACATCATACAAAAGGAGAGAAAAAAAAACAAAAAAAAAGAAGGGGTCATCGAACCACCATGGGAATTAGTCGATTCCCTCGAGCAATGTTATAGAGGAAGGTCGACTCTAGGTTTTCGAGAGGAGGGGCAATGTCAAGGAAAGAAAAATGGGATTATATGAAAGGGTAGATTCTAACCCACCAAAAAAGTCGAAAGAGCAAAGCAATTGAATTTGGTTAAGGCTGTTTGCGGTGCAGTTTGGCCCCATTTTGAATGAAAAACTCATCAAATCCAAAAACCATAATTTGTTGCATTTTGAATCTAATTCCAATTTTAATGGGTTCGAATTAGATCGCTTTGATCGGTTTTTTATTTTTAACTTTCAAGTATTAGAAATTATATGTAAATTAAGTCAATAAAATAGATAAATAAAAAAGTAAAAATAGCTCATTAATATCTATCTGCAACATTATTTAAAAGAGAATGAAGACTGGATCATTGAGCCTTCTGACACTGCTATGAGCTGATAATCTTCTTCCCGTCGAGCTCTTTTTTCACTTTTTCAGGTCGAAAGGCGGATTTATCTTGAGGGATCGACTGTCCTCCCACCGGGTTTCATACAAAAGGAGCTGGCCACTTGCTCAGGATTGGCTATGTTCCATCGACCACATTTATATTATAGGGAAGGGAACCAGGCTGCCGAATGTTTTGGCTAAGCTTGGGGATTTTGCCGTTAAAACAATTCTCGGAGATAAAAGTGAAATGAATTCATAACGACAACGAAACGCTGAAACGTGAACACCAATACCTCTTTTATTAACAATTTCGATTTCGAAACACGCCCCTGACAGCTTGCTACTATATATCCGTTCTACTGTTTTCTTGTAAGCATTGCCTATCAAAATTTGAATGAAGTTGCCATGTAACCTTTACCTTTATAACTTGATAAGTGTATCCTTATATAGGGTAAGTAAAACCACAAAAAAAAAAGTGTCTCAGACTGCATCACATTAACTGGATCATTGACAGAAACAATTACCACACCAATGGCAACTTCAGGTACAAGTTTTACCTAAGATATTCATTCTGCTACCTACAAACAATTAAAGCTGTAGTCATCAAAATTTCTTGGAGCCCTGGACCATCAATAATGCCACTTCACATATTCAGCGAATCCGGCATGGTAGCAGAACAGCCATAGTCAGCAGAACCGCATGCCGCGTTGGCCGGGTCAAGAAACTGTACGTCCATAGCAAATAGACGCAATGTAAAGGTTCTTTGCCCATTTCTCCTGCAAAACCAATGATGGTATCAGACTCCATTAACAGTGTGATAAATAGCAAGCAGCATTGGCAACAAATTAAGTGTAACACACCTTGACATGTGTACTAGGAAAAGCAGAAGTCCTAAGTGTTTCCTGAGTTTCATCCATGGGCTTCTTCCTAGGCACACTCAGGACGAAAGCTGCTTGGTCCCATGTTGCAGCAGTTGCTGTGATCCGGTATCCATTGTCCCACCGCTTGTGAATCCCTTCACTAGGATACAGGAAATCAAGCTCAACCACCTGAAATTCGGAGACAAACATGAAGGCTGGTTATTCAGGCTAAGATGTTGCATTATTATAAACTAAAATACTAGTAGATAAAGCTTGATTCAAATGATGACCTGGTCAGAAAATCCTGCACCACGAGACATAACTATTCCCCATCTATGCCCTGAGGTGGCCATTGAAGTTACATAAAAGCCCTCCCTCCATTTTTTGTTAATCCACTTGAAAGGAAACGAATCACTAACTTTGTATGATTGCTGCAAATACTGTGTGCCTGGCATGCATGAGCCATGTCAGTATCAAACAATATTGAAAATTGCTAAGCACATCAGCAAATATACTAATTAGAGGAACTAACCCTTGGACATCACTACTAGCGAGCTCCCATTAGTAGCTCCAGCAATTGCGCTGATATAGTAATTTTTTTCCCACTGCTCCATGATCCAATCCTTCAAAGTTCAAAAAGAAAATCCCTCATTATTAAGCTCCCCTTGACTGAAGCTATAAGGATTAACAGTTCTACAAGTATGCATAAGTGATGCTAAGCAGAAAAGTCCAAGAAACCACAAAATGAAGAATTTCAGGTAACAAGATTGAAATTTACCTTATGGAGAAAGCAGTAAGAGAGTTCATAAACTTGGGCAGTGAAACCTGTCCCTGCATCCATGATTAAGGCCCATAGGTTCTGACATGAAGCAACGCTGCTAATAAATAAGCCATCCTCATTGCCTTTCTCAATGTGCTGGGATAGCCTTTGATCAGCCACATTGTAGTGATACCTACAACAAAAAAGAAATCATTCCTCATGCAAAACATCCATTATATCTATAATCTTAAATAAATGGATACTTCTAAGCATCTAATTTCTGTGATAAAAAGATGTTCGATGAAGTCCAACATAAAATACAACAAAGACACAAATGAAAGGAGTGTAAAACACAGAAGGTATGTGTAGAAGAATCACACTTGCCAACTTAATCTTAAGAATAGAAACATGGATGGCTTGCCACTGACATCTTAACCTAGAATCAGACATGATGACATGACAAGCTTTATGACACACGGGCATACCTTTGTTTCATTGGTCTGCGAGCATTGTAAACACTAATCCACTGAGTTGCTGGCAAACCCATACGAAACTTCTTCTTTGGTTGTTCATCATCGTCTTCTTCCATTGCCAACCGGCCTCTCTTGTGACCAATGAGCTTCACAAAAAAATAGTAATATCAAGTGTCCAGATAACAGACATTGCATGCACACAAAACAAAACAAGAGTAAAAGTATAGTATAATCAATACCTTTTGTGCACCTTCTGTATTAATCGGCCTAATATCTGGATTTGGACCAACAATCCCATCAAATAAAGAAATGTATTTTGCATAGTTAGGTTCTTCATCAAACTTCAAGTTCACCACATGTTCTACAAACTGTCTAAAAGGCTGAGGACAAAAGGAACATAAGTTATCTGGGGCGTTCCATCTTCTTCTTGCAAACAAGAAATCCTTTGTTTTCTCCCTGAGAAAAGTATGTTAGAGTCCAACAGTCTGAAGCTAAACATAAGGATACAATGATGAGTTCGCAAAAAATGTCCAACCTGGTACCCCTGCCAAGGAAGACGGCCTCGAAGAAGAAAAATCAGCGTATAAGCAAGAGATTCCAAGTCATCCCTCCTGCTTCCAGTTCTCCCTAAATGTGCATGTACACTAGCATAACGGACTGTGCCCCTGGAATTACAATATAAGGAGCCAAGAAGGCACAAGTTAGCATAAATACAGACAATTTTTGTGGCAAGTAAGATATATAAACATTTCCCAAATGATCCAAATGCAATTATCAAAACCTGAAAACATCTGGTCTTTGGTCATAATCCACATGCAAACCTGTTGTGCTATCCCGCCATTTAGTAGCTGTTAATAGCATAGAAAGAAAAAAAGTGAGTACATGAATGCTGACATAAAATGGGAGAAAAATTATTAAGTTAGCCAACCTCACCAGGTGGGAAACGGCTTGGTTGTTATTGTTGTGCAATAAATAACTAAATAGTATAAATTACATCATACCTAATCCAAGATCTACAAGAACAATCTCTTCTCATCAGATGTCCCAGGAGGACCAAGCAGAAAATTTTCTGGCTTCACATCCCCATGCACATACCTGCCAAAATAGCAGTCATAGAGAACCATGATTTCAATTATTATTAACTACAATATGAAAATTATTAAGGGAATCCAAAGCAAAGCAAAGAAAAAGATCTAGCCTCCACAAGAGGAGCCTAGCAAACATTTTAGATTAAAAGAAATTAATACAACTAGTTATTAAAAACTGATTTTACATAGTTTACATTGGGAAATTATTTAGGAAAATTACCTCGAGAGTGCATCTTCTCCAAGATGGATATTGCCTCAATGGCAATACATGCAACCATTTCAGTGGACATGCTGGAATTCACAAAAGGACATTAGCAAGACAGGCACGTTTGCATATATCTGGCAAATATTTTCCAAAGAACTTACGTGTGAGAGTTATTATTCCAAACATCCCACAAGCTAGGTCCCAGCATATCCATAACCTGTAAGCAGGAATGTCTTGAGTGAAAAACAAACTCTTCAAAAAGCCAAAGTCAGCTAAGAGAAATATTGCATTACCATTCAACTCAAAATTAGATTAATAAAAGTAACAATAGAGAGCAAAATACTCAAGAACAAGATCCAATAACATACCATGACATAATAGTCACCTTGCCTGCCCTTGTAATGTACTTGTGGTACACCATGACTGCCACCAAGAGTGCTGTACAAATAGGAAAAAAAATGAAAAAGAAGCATCACAGAGAGAGAGAGAGAGACAAAGGGAAAATATAAGGAGCTGCAAAAATAACACTCACTTGTACACTTGCCACTCATAGGTGGTCCATAGTTGCATCCTTTACTACTTCTATGCTCAAACTTTAATGCAACCTGGTAATACAAGTAAAAACCATGAATGTATGAACTTAAAAAAAAGAAATAAAATTTATCACCCAAGGTTGAATGGATGCATATACCTCTACAGCTCCAGGTCCAGTTCTCTCATTCAAGTTTCCACCAGAAACACGTCGACCAACATATACTTGACCAAATCCACCCTTGCCAAGTTTCCTTTCTAATTTATACCAAGGGGAACCGCCTACTTGAACCTGTACCAAAAGAGAGGAAAAGATTAGTACACAAGTGTCAACAGAACAAGAGTACAACGTATCTTTGACACTAACTGCATTTATTGGCGTCTACCAAATAATTGGCACAATGTGTCAAGAAAAGGAAGATAGGATGCCACATCAACACAAATAACACCATCCATCTCGAAACCGATAAATAAGATAGTCCCCATTCTCTGATCAACTAACTAATGAAAATAACGGAAGAATAGAAGACCGTTACTCAGTACAAAAACAACTGTTGTCAACCATGATTTCAATTTTCAACCGTCATCAGCACATATAATTCAATCATTATTCCTACACAGTCCAATAATCAATACATTTTTGTCGTCGTCTGAATGCTTTGTCAAATTTTGAAAACAAACTCATGACGTAACCATTACACGCAATCTGTGGAAAAAGGGTCCAGCTCTCATGCAGATTCCTAACTTCAAAATAAATCAGTGGCAAAAACAGAGACTGTAACCGTGTTCAACAAGCAATGCACAACCACAATAAAAATTCAACAAATGGCAACCAAAATCCTAGATTGAAAAAAAAAAAAAACCTAACAACATGTATGTCCACTAAACCCAAACTGCAAAGTGATAGCCAAACTGAAAAGGACATGTTCAAAGCCGTTACATCTTAACAACAATTCAAAGAACAACACCCCGCTCCTGCACCTACAACTATAGACAGAAACTTTTAGACATCAAATAACAACAGCCAATCCTTATCCCTCAAGGTAAATTCAGCTACAAAATCCATAGTACCCTATCATCATATGACATATCTATGCTCAAAGCCTCAAACCCTAAACTTTCAAACGCAAACCACAATAACAAAATAAATGGCCGTTGTCCACAGTCAGAATCTAATGGAAAAATTAAACCAAACCAGCTCAGCACCAAGCATACTAACACAACACAGACGGATCAGCAAATACAGTGACTAAAGTATAGTTCCAGAAAAAAATATTATTCTTTTGTTTTTTTTCAAACATGTTTTTTTTGGTTGTTGTGAAATGAAAAGTTTTAGGTTCAGAGAAAAACTTCGCCCCAGTCTAGGTCAGGCATGCATCCGGCTCTTCGAGAGGTAGTCATGGCGATGTATGAGCGGAAGGTTGACCAGGTAAGCAACCCCTTGTATACATCATAAACTTACTTTCATAGGCAATTTGGAACCCAAAAATGAGCTAATCAAAATTAAAAACAAACCTTCTCAGGAAGGGGAGCAGTGCTGCCCTCATCTTCACCTGCATTGGCCTTATCATTGCTGCGACCACCACTATCAAAATCATCCATCTGCTTCTCCCCTACCTCTTCCTTCTTCTCCCCTCCTCCTCCTCCTCCTCCACCACCACCAGCACCACCACCAACACCAACACCAGCACCTTCCTCAATTCCCTCTGCTCTTCCTCCTTCTCAGCTACAACTACCTTCTCATTGACCACCCCTTGCTTCTTCTGCTCCTTCTTAGTATTATTATTGTTGTTGTTGTTCTTTGGCACAACCACCGCCGCCGCCGCTGCTGCCGCCGCCGCACGCCGTCTCCTGGTTCTCGTCGCAATCGCTTCGCCTTCCACCACCGGACTCTGCGGTTGTGGCGGTTGTGACGGTTGTAACTGTTCCTGTTGTTGTTGTTGTTGTTGTTGTTGCTGTTGCTGCTGCTGCTTCGCTGCTGCCCGGCCCCTGCGCACTCCGCTACGCAGTACCGGCATCGTTCATCCTTCAAATCTCATCCTCTTCATACAAATTACCCGAAGGAGAAGAGGAAAAGATGCCACAGCACACACAACAACCCACACACACAACGGTAATAAAAAAAAAATAGAGAAAAAAAATCTGAAATTTTTGAGAGTTTCAGATGCCCTTTTGGCTCCCCGATCAGGTTGTCAGCGACCGTAACGCTTTGAAATCGAGCTGAAAAGAGAAATGAAGAAGAAGAAGAAGAAGAAGAAGAAGAAGAAGCTCCGAGGGGGAAGGTTCTAGAAGTGTGACGATAATATCGGCGAGAAATTGAGGGAGAAACTCCAGGAGGGGGAATGTGATGGAAAATGGAGGTGTTGAATCTGCGAGTGAAGGGATCGTTGATGCCGAATTAGGGTTCCGAAGACGATCACAGAAGAGTGAGAAATGAAGCCGATCGGGAGAGAGAGAGAGAGAGAGAGACGGAGTGGAAGAAAGGCTTTTGAGTACTTGCCGAGACACAGAACACGAGGTTTTTATTTACATTTATAAAATAATGTAATGTAATTAGTTTGTAGTAATTTACAATTTATAATTGGGCTTAATTTTCATGCAAATTTTATAAAGATTTGGTTAGATAACAAAATTCTTTTTATAAAAATTACTATAATAATAATAGTTTAAGTTTGATGCGTGAAAGGTATTTTATTTAAAATTGTGATCCAATCGATCCATTTTATTTTTATAACATTAGTAATCATATTTTGAGTAAATATATAAATTAATCCCTTAAAAATATATGAGGAATAAATTATTTGCTTAAATTTTAAAATCCTCATATTAATCCGTCATATTTTGAAAAATAACATAATTTGATCCCTAGGTATAAATTGGTATGATTAAAAAAAATGTCATATGAAATTATACAAAAAAAATTAAGTGTTTCATTTCGATTATTATTGTTAGGAAAATACTTCCTGGAAAAAAAAATTGTTGGGAATTTGTTGTCAAATTATATATGATTATCAAGCATGATAAGAATATCTAAAGTTTTTTTTATCGTTAATAATTTTTAGAATAAATTTTAATACTTTTATAACAAAAAAAAGTTTGCCTAACAAAATAGTCTCTTAAAAACTAATATTTCGTGATCTATGACAGTAAAAAAATGCAGAATTTGATAGATTTTTTGCCTTATTTATATTTTTGTTATAAACTAATTTGATCAAATTTTATGAATTGTTAGGGCTCTATTTATTTTAATTTAACAATAATTGATGATGAAAGGTATTTTTTTTTCCCTCAATGGACAGCAAATTTTCGAGACTAATAGCAGGTGTACAGTGTTCTTATTCTTATTGGAGTGAGGAAAGGGCATTATAAGAATAAAATTTTTATAGAATTAATTTTTGTTATTCAAACGATCTAAGTTATTATTAGGGTGTGTTTGGTATGATAGTATAAGTTAATACTATATATTATATCTTTATTTGTTATTTGGTAAATAATATATTGTATAACCTTATATGTATAACCTCCTTATATGTCAAAATGTTATAAATGGGGAATTTATTACTTATAGCTTTTAATATATAAGATCATTTTTTAAATATTTTATTAAAATAAAATAATTCTTAAATAAATAATAATAAAATAAAATTATTTTTAGTAAAATTATTTTATAATAAAATAAATATAAATATAATTGATAAACATTAAATAAAATAAAATAACAAATATTTAATAACAAATAAAGGTTTTAAATAAATAATAAATATTATATAATATAAAATTATAAATTATTAACTAATAAAATATATAAATAAATAATATGTAATATATAAAAATAATAAGAATCAGTAACTTAAATTTAAATAATTATGATTAAAATATAAAATATTAAAATATATAAAATATTATTTTTTATTTATATATATTATTGAAATAATAAATAATAAAAAAATATAGAAACAAATAATAAAAATTAAATTATAAATAGTAAATATTTACATAAATATAATCTTTGAAAATTATTATAATAAAAATTCCTATTTTACTATTATTTGATTTTATTTAATATTTAATTAAGATATTATAATTATTTATAAATAAATAGTATTATATTACTGAACATAAAATCAAATATCTTATGCGTGTTACACTAAAAACTATATAATATTAAAAGTTTATTAACCTTATATTACAGATCTTATACTATTGCCTTATCTATTACGTACAAACCTTAGTGTTAGAAAAACTATTGCAAAAAAGGTTATTATTTAGTATAAATATAGAGAAAATTATTATAAGATAAATTTGATTATGCAAAATAAATGTTTTTATAGTTTAAGTTATTAAGATTGATATAATGGTGAGTATTTTAGTTAAAAACTTAAAATGCATGAAGTTTAAGTTATTAAAATTGATATAATAGTGAGTGATTTTAGTTAAAAGCTGAGGTTGTAAATAATCTCATTGTGATTGACTATTCTAATTTCAAAAGAGATTTAGTTGTCATATATTGATAGCATAAAATCTTTTTACATAATTATATAATTATATATTTCACATAAATCATCCAAATAAAATATTTTTATTAGATGAGTGTAAAATATTTTTATATTGTCGTGTATTAAAGTTAAACTCTTTAGAAGTAAAAAAAAAAGTTTTCACATATTTTAATCAAATTAATTTCGTTTAGAATTGATGTGTTAAATAGAAAAAGTAAGATTTAATCCGTCTTTAAAAAGGCTATTTTGACTTTTTTTAAAATTATAAAATTATACTAAAAGGTTTTATTTCAAAGGCAATTATGTTTGATAATATTTTTTTATCAAAAATAAATTTTTAGCTTCATTATTTAAAAGAAACGAGTAGGAAATTACTTAAACTAATCATGTTTTAGTATAATATAATTAATAATTAATTGTTGGTTATTATTAGTATTTAATTATCTGTATTAAAAAAATGAAAATTTGGTCTGAAGCTTTTGGAGCCGTTGATTGTGGGGGATCGGAGGGTTTGATTTGGGCTTTTCGAAATAGTAGAGGTTTTAATTGTCAATAATATAAAATGTTATTAACTAATTATTATTATTATTATTATTATTATTATTATTATGTAAATGGGAGTTGTGAAATTACAGAAAAGGGCTGTGAGTTGTGGTTGACCAAGGAAGAGGAAGCGATGCCTTGCCTCAACGTAATTCCACTAGCGTGGAAATGGAAATTGATTGCCTACTGTAGAGTGCAGTTGTGGAGAGGATGCCAGCATCTCTGCCATTAAATTTTCGGCTATGCAGTGATGTGGGGTCCGGAGTCCGGTCAACGAGAATAACATGACTTTGACCATGTCATTGGGAATTTCCCCCTTTTTAATAATCTACGAGTCTTTCAATCTTGTCATCATAAATAAATGATAAATTTTAAGGAAATGTTTGTTTTAGTTTTCATTTTAGTTTTCATTTTAAGTTTTTCAGAATTTGTGAATGAAAAATAAAAAATTCTAAAAATAAGGGGTATTTGGTTTAAGTTTTCATTTTCATTTTCAGTTTTCAATTTTTCAGAATTTATGAAGAAAAACTGGAAATTCTAGTATTTTTAGAATTTCCAGTTTTCCTTTATGAAATCTAAAACTATAAAACTAAAAATTAAAATTCAAACTGAAAGGGCCTAAAATTTGTAATTTTCAGTTTTCCTTCACAAATTTTAA
Source organism: Dalbergia oliveri (assembly GCA_030441495.1). Classification (NCBI taxonomy): domain Eukaryota; kingdom Viridiplantae; phylum Streptophyta; class Magnoliopsida; order Fabales; family Fabaceae; genus Dalbergia; species Dalbergia oliveri. Next base: position 4,300,440 of record JAMLFY010000016.1, read on the forward strand.
AAATTGAAAAACTAAAATGAAAACTGAAACTCAAACCAAACAGACTCTAATTGTACTCATAGATTGTAGGACACAGTATCAATTCACACTCATTCATCATTGACTAGGTTACCCGCTTAAATGAGATCCACTTTCCATTTAATGGTAGATGGAGTATGAGTTGGTATGGTGTAGATACATCATATAAATAAAACACTCAAAATAAATGATGGGAACATTACACTAACATTCTTTAAGATTTGACAAAATGCAACTCACACCCATTTATTTTCAAATTTTACATGCTAAGTCCTTAAGTTTTGAAAATTCATCCTACATCGACCTTCCCTACTAACATTTGTTCATAAGTGACTTTGACGGAATAATATATATGTGCACAACTCATGGCTTTTTAATAGTATTATTATAGATATTAAAAATTGTTATAACTATTAAATAATTATAATATCCTTTTATTAAATGATAAAAGTATGCCACCTTGCCATTTGCCCTTTCCCCCAACATGGGAAGAGGGTGTACTTTTATCACTTGATAAAAGAATAATATAACAATCAATAGTTATATGAGTCTTTAGTATTTACGACAATGTAGTTAAAAATCATGTGTTATGCACCTATCTATTATTACGTTAAAGTTACTAATTAACTAACGTTAATTGGGGAGGTAGGTGTATGATTTTTCAAAACTCAGAGGCTTTGCATGCAAATTTTGAAAATAGAGGGAGTGTGGGTTGCATTTCACCAAATCTCCAGAGAGGTGAGTATAATTTTCTCATAAATAACTATTCATTTTTTTAGTATTTTGAGTTTTATAAAATTTCAATAACAAATAAAATTAAATGTATGAGCTATTTGGAAGTGTTTTTGTTCTACAATTTTTAAAACTGTTTTATAAAACAAAATTTACATTCATTTTTGAAAACAAAAAAATAAAAAAACTTGTTTGATAATTTAATTTCAAAAACGTTTTATAATGGTGAAAAATAAAAAACCTGTTGGATAATTATTTTAAAAAACATGTTTAAACTTTCTTTTGTTTCAACTAAGCCAACCCAACACTCTCCAATTCATCATCTCCAGCCTACTCTACCTCTCCACCCCTTCCCTCTGCCATCCTCTCACCCTCTATCACCCAGGATGAAAATCCACCACATCCCTCTCCTCCATTCTCTCAAACAAGATGGCTTTGTTCTCCTATCCTAATCCTTTTAGCTTCTCTTCGACACCTCCATCATCTCACGATGACTTTAACCTGGTTTGCGTGCTCTCGGGACGGGTTGCGTGAGGAGGAGGCGGATGGCGGTCTAGATTTGGGTTGCATGTTGCGTTAGAGGCGAGGTGGAGGCTACTCGGTTGCATGCGTGGGCCAAGAGTGGAGGAGCTGGAGTTGTGTGCGCGGCTACAGGTGGAGAGCCCGTGTAGGCCATGGGCGAAGCTTGGTGGAGGAGCCAACACAAATTGCTTGAAGTTGCCATTAGTTTTTTTTTTTTTCAATTAGAAGTGAGATTCGAACCCTGTCTAATGTAATAATCACAAAAATGCCACCGATTGTTTTTTAGAACAGGTTAAAAGTGTTTTGTGTTTTTGGTTTTTAAAACCAATGGTTTGTTTTTCAATTTTTAAAATCAACCATGAAAAACATTTTATCAAACAAGGTTTTTACTTTTATTCATTTTAAAAATAGGAAACAATTTTTGAAATTGCTTTCCAAACAGCCTGTTAGAATTTATGAAGCATAATATATATTTATACTATTATTTAAATATTTAATATTTATTACATAACCTAAAAATAATATTCTATTACATCATTTTTTAAAAAAAAATTTGTACACATTTAGGCACTAACCTTCATACATACTAATAGATTGAACTAGAAAAATTATATCATTAAAATAAAAATTAGACACATAATTGCTTTAATAAGTGTTAAAAAATGCTCAACGGGATAAATCATATATATATATATATATATATTCTAAAAAAGGGTTCATGTTATAGTGGAATTGATGAGGTGTTTTTATTTAATAAGTTTAGTTTCCCTCCAAAATTTTAGCTACCCATAATGATCAATCAAATCTCAATTGCATTTTCACTTTTTTTAAAAAGAAAAAGAAGACTTCTATTGGAAGTTTATGCACCTTCCCACCTCACTCCTCATTAATCCAGCAACCTATAATGCCCAATCAGTCTTTCCATTGAGCTATTCCGTAAAATTGATTATGACAATTTATTTTTATTGTCAAAACAAGGCATAAACGGATGGGTGATATACATATCTACATTTCTCCTAAATATTTTTCAAAACATGAAAAGGTTTTTTTTCTACATTTCTCTCCCATCGCCGTCTTTCCATTTTTCTCACCCTTCTCCCTAACCTCTACAACATCTGCACCACCACCATTCGCCTCTGCCTCACAATCGTGTTCTATTGCCACCGCCTATCCTCCACAGTGGTGATGCACGGTTCTCAACGTGGTGGTTAACAATGGTTTTCTAGGTTGCGGTTGAGGATAGGAAGATGATGATTTTTCACAGTGATGGCTGAGATGGTGGTTTGCTACTAGGCACAGAGTGGAAACCTCAGCTGTTGTTAGAGTGGATATTAGGTCAATGGCATATGTGGCTAGGTGGCGGCTTCGCCCTGGGCGACCCTCCGTGATGGTTCATGATCACTGGTTCTTGGTGGTGGCCGGAGGTACCCACCTGTGGTTGTGCGTGAAAGTGACCGCAGTAGCAGAGGACGCAATGGGTGCAATGACAGTCGCGGCCTTTCTCCCACTTTCTAACTTTTTTGTTTCAAGATGTAAGACAGTATGAATTTTTGTGTTTCTTTTTTATTAGTTTGTTTTTTGTGTGCAGATGGGTTTCGATTGTAATGCGAATAATCCAACCTGGCCCCAATAAGACAAGTTTCATTTTTTAAAAAATCCGTTGACATGGTTTCCATTAAAATGGTGAGTAAGTGTGGGTTTGTAATATGATTGTGCATGTGATTATGTGTAATTATATTGTGTGATTTTGGACTGAATACTGAATATGACTATCGAGAAACTTTCTTGAAGGATAAATATATTTAAGTTCAGCATATGTGATTTATAGAGGATGAATGGGAATGATGGAATTTTGAATATACCTCAATTGCTTAAACGGATTTTTTTTCTACTCTAACACTATTATTTACTATTTGTGAAATAGAATAGCCATTCTTTGAATTTGGTACGGATTTTATAAGAGTACTATTTGTTATGCGTTGAATTTGGTATGGATTTTGTAAGAGTAATGTTTATTTTTAAAACCGATCCAATCAAATCAAAGTCGAACAATTTTACATAATATAATATTTTGTTGTTAAATTTATACTTTTACTATAGTATGTTCAATTTATTATACGATTTTTATTCTTTATGTATCATTATATTTTAAATAATACTTTATAAGTATGAAATGAGATAATTTTTATTTTAATAAGTTACTTATATTTTATAATAATATTTGAAAGTTGAAATTTTATTTTGTTAAAAACCAATGAACCAATTCAATCCAAACTACTAAAAATTTGATTGGACTAGATTTAAAATTTAAACTAAACATATTCAATTCAAATCGCAACAAATTACATTATCTTGATCGAATGTATTTTTCATTTAAAATCCATCCAGATCATATTGCGAACATTCCTGTTAAAAAGGTTCTATATTTATGTTAAAGTTTAAAGGATTTAGAAGGGAAAAAAAATAATCAGTGATAAATAATAAAACTGCTAAAATATTCCACTTTACAAAAAATGAAAAAGTTTTAAAAATATTTGTTTTCACAAGAGTATTTTTTCAAAGACGTTTGTCCACTGTTTATTCTTTTTGCTGAGTTACCTTGTGTTGATTGGTTTTAATTTTTTAGCTAAGGAATTTCCATTAGTTAAGAAGACTTATCGAAGAAGTTGCACCTGCACATCAAGGTAACGTTTGGTTAGGGATAGGGGAAATATAAGAACAATGAAAATATTAGAAATAGAACATAAATAATAAATATATATATGGATTATTATAGAGAAAAATATTAAATTTTTATCTTTTTATCATGTCCCATTTTTTGAAGGTACAAAAATTTTATATTTTTTTGTCTCATTTCCTATATTCCATCAATCAAATTTGTGCTTCTGTATTTTTACTTTATATCACTAACCACATGTTATCCAAGTGACCCAAGTACTCTATACATATACTTTTGAAACATAAAAATGCAGTAAATAAATCATAAAGTTAAATATTAATAATTCGTTGCACCATCAATTGCCCGTCTAGCTCAGTCGGTAGAGCGCAAGGCTCTTAACCTTGTGGTCGTGGGTTCGAGCCCCACGGTGGGCGTTTATCTTTTTTCCTACCCTTAAATACTGAGTAAGCACATTTCCTACTTACGGGTCATAAATAAAGTGCAAGCCGAATCATTAGCCCATCACATAAGCCCTTTCGAAGTAGTTGTCCAATAAATAAATGGTAGCAAGGTCGAGTGGGCCTGCTTCTGTACAAGGCCAGTTAGTTAATATATGTTGTTTATTATCTATTTATTGATAAATAAAGCAGTAATGATGATTGCCCATCAATTAGCCACCTGCTGTATGAATAGTGGCACTAGCTCAGTGGAGAACAAATTCACCTTAGGAAATCTGCAGCAGTATTTTTCAGCAGTAACACCCCTCATCGTTTCAGATCTCAAATGGCATCTCGGCTAAATATCCAGCATATAGGTACTCAAGACAAATATTTAGGACTCCCCTCAATTATTCACAGATCCAAGAGAGCAACGTTTCCTTTCATTAAGGAAAAGGTGAGCAGCAAACTAATGCACTGGAAAAGGAACTTGCTCTCATTAGGAGGGAGACAGGTGTTGATGAAAGCAGTAGGAGAAGCAATTCCAATGTACTCCTTAGCTTGCTTTAAACTATCTGAGACACTCTTGACAGACTTGCATAGGATGATGACCAATTTCTGGTGGGAGCAGAGAGGTGTGGAAAAGTAAACAAGCATGGATTAGCTGGGATAAAATGAAAGATGCAAGAATGAAGGAGGGCTGGGATTTAAAGATCTTCGCGCAATGAACTTGGCTCTTTTAGCCAAACAGGGCTGGAGATTGTTAAATGCTCCATCCTCACTGTTTTACAAGGTGTTTAGGGGAAGATATTTCAGATTTGGCAACTTTTTCACAGCAGAAATGTTATGCCCCTTAGTTGTTTACCCCTTGAGTTAGTTAGTTAGTTAATTGGGTCTATAAATAGGTCATTGTTCTCATTTGTAAGGAAGTAAGAAGTTTAATGAATAAAGTGTATTCCTTTCTCTCTTAGTTTTTCTCTTTGGGAGTTGAAGGTTAACTCAAAACCTTACAAGAAACTGGTCCTAATCTTTCATGGGCACGGCGAAGTTTGATCCAAGGGAGGATAGTCTTGGAGAAGGGGTTCGGAAATGGGGCTAAAATCAAAATCTTCTCAGACCCTTGGCTCCCTAAAAATTACCCTTACACTATTCCTCAGACTAATATTGAAGATAACCAGTTATTCTTGGTTCAAAGCCTTCTTTTGCCAAGTAATAGGTGGGATGAGCAAGTGATCTGCAGTAAATTCCCATCAGAGATAGCCGCTGCTATTCTGAGTATAGCTCCAACAGGTTCAGATGATTTCCCTTATTGGAGTCACAACAAAGGAGGGAAAATATTCAGTGGCCACAGGATACAAAGTTGCATACACCTTCTTCCATCCCCCATTAGAAGTGTACCCCTGTGCACATGAGAATCCAAAGCATCTGGAAAAGTATTTGGGCATTGAAAATCCCCCATAAAATCAAGATTTTCATGTGGAAAGCAATCCATGAAGGACTCCCAGTTCGGCAGGCAATTCACAGGAGAATTCAAACTACTGTGGAGGTGTGCCCCAGATGCATCATCAGAATCGGTAGTGCATTGTTTTGCTTCTTTGGTAGCGTTTGTTTACTGATAGAGACAGAGACATTATTGACATTATTTTCCACTGCTGTTTTTGCTTGTGTCCTATGGGACCTTTGTATGGTTTTATTCATTAATAAAAGCATCCCTATCTTCGGTCAAAAAATGTGAAAAAAAATAGAACAGTAATGAGATGTGAATCTTTTGTCGGGTTGGGTTTCTCAACAACAACAGGACCCCACTCCAGTTAGCTGAAGCTACAATTTTTTCCTTCATTATGGGCTACTTGGCCCAGCTTAAACGACCTGTGTTGTTCAGCTTCTGTTCTTTTGCCATGAGAAATGGTCAGGCTCACAGCTCTTCCTTGTAGTTACTGTTTAGGTTCGGCCCAATTTAATGAATGCATCTTTCTTAAGAAAAAGCCTAAAATAATTGGGTTAGGTTTAGGCCTGTAGGCAATGTGAAGGGGAAGCCAGCCCTTACAAGAAGTTTAATAAACATAAACCATTTAAACGATTGCATCATTTGACCCAAAAAAAAAGAATCCGTTTAAAAGAAGTTTAACTAGGATTTATTTGTTTTTCAATGTCTTAGAACTAGTATGAGAAAAGTTGAAAAGCGTGGAAGTAGCTTTATTCAGCACAAAAATCTACATTTTTCCTTTTAGTTCAATTGATTACCTTCTTTTTTGTTACAGTTCAATAGATTACCTTTGAATTTGTGTATAAATATCGACACCCTTTTATAGTTTTATTCACATGAATATGTAATCCACTAACTATGACTTTTCGCTTTACTTATTCTTGTGAAAATAACATTTACCAATTACATTATTTCTTATAGTTTGGTACTTTACCTCTTCTTTTTTACTTTTAACAAAGACATTGAGACAATGAATTATTCCCAGGAGGAGAGAGAGGAGTGGAGAGGTGGGAGTCCAAACAAAAGCCACCACTCAAAGGTATAGGAAAAATTACAATCATTAAGCTACCTCTCCCTTTTTTGATTTCTCTTTTCCTCATTTTGCCATTTAGAACTAGATTCTTAAAAACTTGACACCATGCTAAATTTTAAGAGCATGCCAATTGCCAGCTCCATTAAAAAATTATTTATTACCAAACCGAGAGTAGTCCTCTCTAGATATATCATTCTCAAATGATTGTTCAGTTTCAAACATCCACATAAATCATAGAAATAATAATTGAAAAAAATTCAACATTAAAAAATTTAGGTATATTTACAAAATTTTTCGTACTACTTGATTTTTTTTATTATTTCTCATATTTAATACTCAAATTATTTTCACTTGATTTCTCTCCTTCACTATTCTTTATTTATTCTATTATTCTATCTTCTTCACTAATTTAAATTCTATTATATTAGATAAATAATTAATATTATTAAGATTCTTTATAAAAGAACAGTTATTTTTAAAAATGTTAAAATTTTAAAAATAGATATTTTTTTAAGATAGGAAGTATAGCTTATGCTGCTTCTTTCATCCTGTTTGACCTATTGGTTTGCCATTCTTCTCCCTCGGAAGAATGGCATTCCTCTTCCTTAATTTTACACACAATACACTTAAACATGATTAGTTAAAGTGGTTAGATGCTCATTTTGCTCAACTAATAATCTCAAGTTTGACCTCTGAGTATGGAAAATCAATGTTGGAAGAATTATGCCATTATAGAATTTAAATGCTCAAACAAGATTACTTTTAATTAGGAGGATACATATGGTAAATCAAAAAATAAAAATAAAAATTGCACACAACACAATACTCTAATTAGTATTATACGGTTAGTAGGTACACATTTTTTTCTTGGCCTTATTGAACATAAAATGCAAATGAATCCAAAATTCAACCAAAAAAAAAATTCTAATGTCCCATTTGGAGTCTTTAATTGGAATTGGATATCTCAATTTCTATTTCTATGTTTGGAATAACATGTAGAATTAAAATTACAATTTCACAATTCAATTTTATAGAACTAAAAAATAACTAAAATAAACTATTTTTAATTCCTAACTCATACACTATGAATTGTCAATTTAAAAATTACATTACAATTAAAGTTTATATAGTTTTTCTCTTTCCATTTATTATCTAATAATTATATTACAATTCTTTAATAAACCTAAACATGAAATTTAAGATTATAAATTAATTCCAATTCTAAAAGAATTGCAATTGAAATTGAAATTCTACATTACAATTTCATTTCCAACATCTGAATGGAGCCTAAGAGTTATGTTACATATTCATTTTTTTAACAAAATCTTTAACATTAATTATATTAGCTTTCTGATTTGCTATTACCAACTTATTCATCTAAAAACTGAAAATCATGTTACGTTATTTTGAAAAATAAAATTCTGTCAAAGTTTTAGGTCATCTAGCTAGCATCTTCTAAATGGAAACTATCCATAAGCTTAGAGGAGGACGAACTCCTAAAAATGTTGGAAATAGACTTCTTCATTAAATACAAAATATACACGTAAGCAATTTAAGTTTAAAACACACCTAAAACCTATATATATAAGTTCAGATTAATTGTGGATATTGAATTGCTGTGTCGTACTCGGCTAGCTATAAATATATTGACAAATTAGGTTGGAGGTTGTCGCCTCTAACTCCAACAAGCTTCCACTGAAACCAAAAGATTTTTCTTAGTTTGCTACCCTTTGAAATTGTGTGCACTAGTTTGTGGCACTATATGCTTTGGGGCAAACTGATTAAACAATTAGACATGGCCAAACGCATGAAGCCAAAGCTGATCTCTAGGCTTGTATTATTCATATATATACCCCAAATCTTTTAAGCACTTAGTTTTACAACATTATGCAAAAAAGCAAAATGAGAACTGAGAAAGTGTTTCTCTTTTGGTCTACTATCTCGGCTGTGCGTGTAATGACAATGTCGGCATGATTACATATTCAAAAGTGATCCACAAGTGACGGTTAGTCGTATTAAAAATGCAGTGAAATTTGAGACGAATGCTACTTATAATATTAGGGATTTGAATTATAGTATCGTTAACTCAGACAATTTTATTTAATTACCATTTTAAAATTTTTTTAGGTGAGTTTAAGGTATCTATCACTAGAAGGAGTGATAAATTCCTTCGAGTTATAGACAATTTTTAATTTCAAATTACATAAGCAATTTATAAGATTGAAAAATATTTATCAAATAAATAAATATATATGTATATTAAGGTAAATTAAAAGCGACAAATTTAAATTTTATTTTGTTATACAACTCGAGCGTGTCATATACCCTACTCCTATTTGATACCTTAGCTAACCGTATTATATATACATTTGCATGGTATCCAGGTGTCACAAATCAAATGGGTTGAAGTAAGCAATTTTGTAATTTAACTCTTGTGCAGCATGCATTATCAATCAAATATGTCTAGAAACAATAAAGTTCCACTGAACATAAATAATCATGTAACCTACAAGTTGGTATGTAAGTTACAAGTTGGTGACAAAGACAGGGAGCTAGATGAGCAAAACTACAAGTGCAGAACCGAGGAGTTAAATAATTTTGCACTTGAGTTGCCTACTTTCCAACAACTCCTTTTTTCTTTGCAGGCGTATTTTCAAGGCTAGCACGTACATAACAAAAAAAAAAAATGGTTCTCTTGCTAAAAAAAATGTTTAAAGCTGGCATTTAACTATGTAAAGTTTAGTTAGTTCTTTCTCAACTTGATCACTGATCAAGGCACAAACAAGTCGAGGTTGAATATTAAAATAGCTGGATTATTGGTGCGTCCATTTTAATTTTTCTTGACAAAATATTTTTTTAACTAAAAAAATTACTATTCATAGAAAGGCTTTACTTTTACTTAAATTTGAAAATAGATTGTTGTTAGGTTTTAAGTATAAATTCACATGGGTAACATTTAGGTTAAATTACTTCGTTGGTCTCTGATATTTTTGAAAAAAATCCAAATAGGATGATATACTTTAAAAACTTATAATTAGATCATAAACCTACAAAACATTTGTAATTTAATCCCTAAACACTTTTAATATGTTGTTATATTGCAATTCTCCATATTTAGTGTGATCTAGTGGTAATATCTTGATATCACCTTTCAAATTAATTATTGTATAACATTAATTTATAGGATAACATATTAAATTATTTCATTCCATTATGTGCATGATCTCCCCAAAGCTTTGGTGGAATTCACCCCATTTTTACTCTATTTGTTCAAGCAGAGTTGATTTTCATGTGATGCACCATGTAATATGCAATAAAGGGCAGAACAATATAATTATTTTATAAACTTATAGGATATTAGTATAATGATTTCACAAATTAAGGGGCTCCTAAACAAATTTGACAAATATAATAGAAAATAACCAGCATGAATTTCACAAAAAGGAATGTCAATGTAGTTTTTCATAATTAGAGAAGTTTTGTAAGTTCATAGGCCCAATTATAAATTTTTTAAAGTATAGTGACCTAAGGGACTTGTAGATTGATTTAACCAAACTTTTATTATAAGTAATTTTTAAGTATTTTTTAATTAAAAATTACTTTTTTTGTTTGTTTGAAAAAATGCACTTTGAAATATTATATTAAGATTGAATCAAGTTAAACCGAGTCCAACCAACCTAACTTGTAAGCACCGGTATCATATGATTATGACCTTCAATAACCTACATGGGTGGATTGTAAAGACTTGTATATGAACACACACAGACATGTTGTGTTAGGGTTTTGCAGTGGGCAGTTGGGCATGTATGAGAAAGCTTAGCATGAAAGAAAACGAGCTTTATTTTCCCATGCGGCCCACGTTTTTTTTTCAATTTCCAAGCCACCTTCTCCACTTTCTGCCACCAGTTACGTCCCATAGATTTTTGGAAGCAATCTTCCATACAAATTAAATGACAGCTACGTTTTGACCCAAAAAAATAAATGACAGCTACGTTTTCTATTACTATTATCTATTGAGATTAATTAATGTAAGATATTTTATATAGTTAATTTGAGATAGTTATGATGAGGGTTAAATAATACAAATGTTGTTCTTCATGGGAAAAATTTGTGTTTAAACACAATTCTAATGTCCGATATTTACATTGTTTGAATGTTTTTTCATTAACAGAACATATCGGAACTAATATGAAATAATTGACAAATTTTGGTCCAAAAATTTGCATGTTTTATGACATCTAATTTCATTGGGAAAGAGTTTTTTGGATTTTTTTAGCCAAATTTCTTTTGTAGATAATAAGAATATCCATTTTAAATTATTTGTATCTTTTAAATTCTGTCCATTAAAGAAAAAAAATACAAAAATACAAAAATATAAAAAATATAAACAAGATTTTTAAGATCCCAAAACGCAACAATATACAAATAGGATAAGAATGATGGGCAACACAATCTTTTTGGAAAATGAAAAAACTAAGTGGTTAAAATGATGATGTTTTATTAGGATCCCAAAAGAGAAGTGACCAATGATTAAGTCGCCATCTCTGAGTCCTTTTATCATCACATCTCACGATACCTCCATCGATTTGAATTAAAATTAAATTTGGCTAAAGTCCATCATATCCATCGGTGTTTTTACTTTGAATGCCATCGCATGTCATATCAACACATCAAAACCAAAAATAAACCCAAAATCAAATACAAGTTCAGAAAATAAACCAAAAGGAAAAGCACAAGGATGTTTACCATGTTCTGAAGCCATTTTTTCCTTCCACCATCGAAGCCACCATAATTGATTGTGTTTACTGACCTCGCATTTACATACCCACTTTCCTCACATTTCATTCATCATCCTTTCTTCCCCTTAAAAACATAAACCTCATAGCAAGCTCCACAAGCTTAGGGTCAATTTAGGAATTTTGACTTGATTTAATGCCTTAAGTCACTTTCCAAATCAAAATCTTATGGGGATGAATGGAAATCATTGCTAAACTTTGGGCTATCCACTATTTCATGTAAAAAAAAATTGAAAGTCAAATGATGAAAAAAAAAAAATGAAATGTGTGAGTGATCAACGATTCTATTCTTAATTCTATATTATAAGAATAATTGATATTCAAATTTTTCATAATAAAATCAGTAGTGACTTTGGTGAGGTACGTTTTGAATGTCAAGTCAAAATTAAATTTTTGTAATTTTTGTCTTATTTGTAAAATTTTTTATGAGATATTTTATTTAATTTAAATAATCGTTTCTTCAAATAAAAGGGTTAATGTGTAACTCCGGACATTTCTGTTCCAAATTTCCTTTAAAAGCATGTTCTCTTTTATATTTTATTTTATTTTTGTAAAAATATCAAAATAAATTTTTATCTTATTTGTAAATATTTATAATTCATGAGAGATATTTTCATATATTTAGTTTATTTGTTACTTATTTGTGAAATATTCCGTCAACATGGTATTTTGAACACTCACTAATTTATTTTTAAAGTTTTGTTGTAAATAAAAATATAAAAATAAATATTTTGAAAGGTTATTAATAATTTGCACTCAATTACCCGGTGGTGTGCGTAGATTAAATCCAAGCATAAACTGTCGTTTCAAAGACATTAATTTTTTCCATGTTTTCTAAATAAACTTGGTTGGACTTCAATTAACAAACTCTTCGCCATATGAAGAAGGATAAAGAGAACAAAATGTCGGAGCTTTTAATTTGACCCCATGAGTTTTTATTTCCCTTCTCCTAGTTGGGTCCAAATCTATGAAGGGCACACTATTTGAGTGTCATGTCTTAAAGACATGTATTTGTGTTAATTTTACATGACATGTGAACATGTGATTTAAAATTTACCATTTTTTTACTTTGACATAAAATAAATACAATATAAACAAAGTTGTAAAAAGGAAATAATTAACTTTTTAAATTTATAAAAAAATAAAATATAAATAAAGCTTGTGTAAATAATATTTTGAATAATATATCATTTTCTTTAAACATTTAGTTATATATATATATATATATATATATATAGTGTTTATGTCTATAATTTTTTAATTTTGATGATTTGTGAATTCTATGTTATCATATTTCCAAGTACATATTACTCATCCCTTCTCCTCATTATATCCAAACAAAATGTCGGGCATTATTTACTATATAGATTGAGGGCCTGTAAACAACTAGGTTTGAATATTGAAAAAATAGCTTGGTCCTTTTCTATTGTGCTATGTCTAATGTGATGTATTATAATTGTACTTATATACAATAATCTTCACCTTATAGTGAAAGTGGTCTCTACCCAATAAATCAACCTTATTGTTTTATGATGAGAGATTCAAATCTCCACACCCATTTAGAAGATTTTCGCCTTCCAAAAGCATAAGATAAATTATGCTCTGTCCAATGATAAAAATATATTAGATAAAAGTGTAGGTCCTATCACTGACTGAAGCTTAAATATCATTTTACCAATATATTAGGCAGATCAAAAGCTAAACTATCTTGAAGCTTCTAGATTATCCAGAATTCCTCCCCATTTGAGAGGATTTAATTCACTTAACCATCACTGCCATTATGAAAATTGCTTGCAATTTCTCAAACAAAAGACACTTTTAATGATGCCTGTATACGATTAGAGTAGATGAATACATAAGTTTTACATTGATTATTGTTGGTTTATAGATCCAAAATGTGATGATTAACGTGTGTGAACATATTAATATGTGTGTTTAACTGTTTAGTATAATTAGAACACAAATTGATAAACATCTCCTAGCAGAATAGAAGATACTCATGAGTATTAGCACTATGTTCTTTGAAGAGAAAAGTAACACTTGACGTGGAGCATCACAATGGCTGAAAAATGAACGAGGAACAATACATGATTATTAGAAATATCATCTTATGCTCTGCCAAAGAAAAATGGTGTGCAAGGAAGGACAATGAGGGCTCATACAACCTTGAAGGAAAGAGAAAATCACGAGTAAAGGGCAAAATAATAAAAGATAAATTTGGAAATAGAATATTTTGAAATGCTTAATATTGTTCTCCTAAGGAATCATCAGGACAAATAATCACAAGAAAAGGAAAGCTTATATAGTTTCGCCCTTATCTTTTATTCCTCTTCTTTATAGCCAAGAAAAATTGAATCGGATATTAACCTGCAAGAGTTGGTCATTACAATTCCAACATATAACTGGTATATAATAAAATATATGTAATAAAATAACTAAAAATTAAATTAGGTATCTACAAACATAATTCATCTAAGGGATCAAATCTCTCAAGTTACTACTTCTCATATTAGAAAGAAAAAAAATTAGGAAATATGAGATTTTAAGCCTTTTTTCTTAAAAAAAACAAAATAATGCAATTTTTAATTTTTTACAAAAAAAAAACAAAAGGATATTGTTTGCCGCGCTTGGAAATTCAGGTACCCACACATGAGAATACAAAACAATTTATAGCTACCAACAAATGAGATCATTTTGTATTCATCATTTTTTAGAGGAAATAGAAAATTCAGAAAAAAAGGCCGAGTTAATTTTGTGAGATATTTTGAGAAAAAGCCTTAAGTGAATAGTATTTTTCTCCTTTTGTGATTATTGCAAAAGTTATTTGATTGTAAGGCTTTTGACAATAAAAGCCATTTTTGTTTATGAGCTTACTCATTAAAGAATACTCTTGGTGTGAGCTTTTTTTTTTGATAATTCAATATAAGATGATCAAAATTGTATTAATAATTAACCTAATACGCCTAGGTTGTATTTGATTAATTACTAGACTTTACTCTTTACTTCAGTTATTTAACCATACTTTGAAAATACTTAATGAAATTACGAGCCATTTTTTTCAAAAACATGATTGAAAATGTGAGCAAGCGTGAACGATAATCGAATAAAAAAACCAACGGGCATATCATGAAAAACATCATATTGGCTCCATCATATGGCATCCATAATACATAACACATAGATATTTGTGAGTTAGGCTAGGTGTAGTCAATCAAACAAAATATAGAATTGTGAGCATCTACTAATAATAATACCCAAAAATTGAGCTCACGTGTAAGGTTTAGCGATACGTTTCTTCAAGGATGATAAGCTGGTTCACAAGCTCAAATGTATCTACCAGGTGAGAGCATCAACGGAAATCACGAACATCACCTTTACTTTCTGAAGACGAGATGGAAAGAAAGAAAGAAAGAGGAGGTGAGAAACTTATAAAAGAGTAGGGTAAATATGCATCGTGTCATCATCGTGAGGGTTATTATGAAATAGTAAGCATGCTAAGATTCATTTATTAAGTTTAATATACTTCCAGGTCCATTAGTTTTAATCATGCATCTTGTAATGTATCATAAACTTAGCATGTCATATTTATAATGAACTTTTCCTATCATATATCTCATCAACATATCATAATAACATAGCTATGCATAAGACCACATCATATTCCTCATCATCATATCATAAATACTATGCATATAAGAACATCATATTTCTCATCTTCATCTCATAAATGCTATGCATAGAAGAACATCATAATCACATAATACGTTACTTAGTTCCTTAGGTGACTAAAGTTACTTTCATCATCATTTTCTTGTATACTCCACCCTTTTGGGAGTAATCTAGGTTATGAGCTCATACCTTACTAGTCGTCACTAGCATATACTTATCCCTTTTGATAAGTTAAAGTCCCAACTTTACCCTTTTGAGAGAATACAAGAATCACCTTTTCACCATCTATAGGGGTCCAAAGGATCATTTTCTTAGGATCACCTTTTCACCACCTATAGGATGGGGATCATTTCCTCATAATTTTAAGTCACCATTAAATCTTTGCATGTTATATCATAATGCAACTCATCATTCATAATTATCATGACATATTCTCATATTTCATGCATAAGCATTCTCATTGTTTGCAATATAACATGTAAGCCATGAAATCATTCAATAATATCAAATTCTCAATAGGCATTACATTATTAGACATTCCAAAGCATCAAAAGATGTCATCTAAAATTCTAATCCCTTAAACAAATAAAAATCAACCTTCAAACTAATTTCTTACGTATAAGGACTCATACTATTATTACTATTAATTATAAGCCTTAAGAACATTATTATTACTATTCTTAGGTGATGACATAATAATAAACATGTCATGCGTTGATTCTTTTAGCCATTATAAAATAAAGTGAGAGCATAAAATAAATATGAGATGCATCATCTTTATTATTTTTGGAGATTAAGTGACAACTTGAAACATAAACATGAAATGCAAGCTTGGAATTTAAACATGAGAAATGCAAGTTCATTTATTTATTCTTGAGAATTTAGTGATGATATTAAAAGTAAACATGATGTGCAAGGCATAAACTTAAACATGGATATTCATTTTATTTCTTTACTAGAAGACTTTAGAGAAATATAAATTTAACCCAATATATATCTTAGCAAGACAAAGTGAGCTTTAGAGTTCTTTGTGCCAAGCCTTATGGCTTGAATCTCATAATCAAACTCAAGGAAATGGATTAAAAGATGAACATCAACACTTTTTGAAATCAATTATAATGAAAACTAATTTAACATAGAGTTCTAAGTTCAAGGTTGGCATAACAATATCATTCCTTAAAGTTTTGCTTCAAGTGGAACTTTCAAGCTTTAGAGGCTTAACTTGTGATGGATTCACAACCCACCTCAAAGTCCTCATCATCAAGCCATCATCCAAGTCCCATTTAGGCCATTTGGCCGAATATAAGGGGAAAAAGAAAAGGAAGAACTGAAATGAAAGCATGTGGAGGTTCATTATTTCAACATTTTGAGCTAAGAACACAACTCCTCAAAGCATAGAAATAAGTTTAGAAACTACACCTACCTAATTTGGTTTGAAGAAAGGAAGAGAACTTGGTTTCTTTGAGTGAAATAAAATAAAATATCCTTGAAAAGTTGAAGAAATTCAGCCAAACCTTTGGAAAAACTGAAGTGTACAATTATGAGCAAGGCTTCTAACTCCTTAAGCATCCTATTTATAGAGATTTTGAAGCTCAAGAATGGACACATGGAGGAGGCATCTGATTTTAGGGAGGACAAAGGGAGAAAGAACATGTTCTTGTTTCATGGCTTAAAACATGGAATTATGTTTCATGATTCCTTGTTTTCATAGAGTTTTGTACAAATTTGACAAATATTCTGATGCATCAAAATTGGCCATTACAGCCCTAAGAAGGAGAAAAATTGTGTGTTTATGTATTATGTAGTGTAGGTAGGTATCTTTGAAATGTAGAGAATTTGCAATTAAGAGCTTAGGTGATTTAGTAAGTAATTTGGGTGTTTTCAAGCAATTTTGGGTTCTAATAATTCTAAATAAATAATTTTGACTCTAGATTAGTAATTAAAATTTAATAACCTTTAATTAAAGCCTAATATTGCTTAGGTTTGAAGACAAATCGAAAATCTTAAAATTCGCAAAATACAGAAAGGGCAAAAAGGCAATTTTTGAAAACTCCACCAAGCTTAACCATTGACCAATCATAGCTTAAAAACATCTTTTAAAACATTTTAGTGAGGTGCACTCATACACCAAAAATACCGCATGGGCGTTTTGGTCATTTACGCGTTGAAGCTCAAAATTAAGATTCTTTTCCTCTATTAACACACATAACACAAACAATCCCTTATTATTGTCAAAACGTTGTCATTTTAGGAAAATGACCTTAGTATTTTACACGTGAAAATCCTTTTGTGATTCTCTCTCCTAACCTCTCTTCTAATGTCTTATTCCTTTATTGATGATTGTTCAATTATATGTAAAAATTACCTACTAACGATAAAATGGGGGTACAAAATGGTATATCCTCATATACAAATACCCAAAAGATCTGAATAAAAATGGACAATAGCAAGGTACATAATTCAAATATCACTTCACCACCTATACAAAATTAAAGATGCCGTAGATTATGAAGACTCCAACAAGTTGTAGAATATTGAGACAAGGACAACCAACATGGATATAATATGACAATCAAACCATCTATGAAGCTTAAATATCCACCAATCTATCAACTAAAGAGACTCAGTTCTAAGGCGAACTAAGAAGTTGCAACTATGCTTCGTCATCAAATAAAGAATAGCAATAGCATAATTTATATGCATCAACCTTAATGAAGAGAAGCACATCAAAACCAGTAGAATAATGTCACCATCACTATACATAAGAACCTAAGAAGCAATACTATCTCAAATAAAATGGCATACATAACATTTACACCAAGAATCATACCACCTGTATAGTCACTAACTAGTGTTTCACTCAAACCAACAAAGCGATGCACAATTAACAACCGCTCATATCTCACACTTCTCCCCTCATAGAAACGTATCTCACTGTGTATCACTCCTCTCACCACCTTCACAACACCAATCCAAAGTGCAAAACAATAAAAATGAAACATTAAACCAGTCAAGTTCATAAAAAGCCAAGGTTATGAGATGCGTTTGTGCTTGCATTTGGTTTTGTGTGAAGTACTGTTTGTGGCTATTTGTCTTGTAAACTTTTTGATATAGTGAAACTTCATAAGGGTGAGGACTGGATGTAGGCTCTAGGTTTAGAGCCGAACAAGTATAAAATGATTGTTTGCAAGCTTTTCCTCCTTTACTCTTTAATTTTTACTCAAACTTGATTTTCCTAAACGTTTCACTCTTTCTTTGAATTAAACTTCTAAATTGCATTAACAAGCGATATTTTCTAAAAGATGTATTTACTTAAGTTTCTAATCACTTATTGAAAGTTTTTCTTTTATTTAAAAGGTTTTTGCCAACAAAATCTCCTGTTATTATAGCATGAGATTTTATTGAAATTATTGATCAATTTTTAGAGTGTTTAGAAACTTTTGGAATTGATTGCAATTGATTCAACTCCCTTCTCAATCACTTTAACACTATCAATAATTATTATGAATCAAAATTAAACCACGATGAAATAATATAAAATCCAGTCAAACATATATTACAACCATATTGTGGTTTCAGATTACTAATATGTCTCCGGCCTGTTCCCAGTACGTATGTATGCAAACATACAACAAAATTACCAAATAAGAGATAGACTTAAGTATGTTTTTGGTTCCAGGAAAATAAACAACTTTTGGTTTTGGTGCCTGAAATTTTTTTTTGTTTGGTTTCAGCCCAAACTATTTGGTTTTAATTCCTGTCATTAAACTATTTACGAATTGATAACGGAAGGTTACTCCATACGGTTTCACATAATACTTCGTAATCATACACAAGGACTAAAGTCAAGCAGTTCCAAAAATATATTAAAAAAAAACGTATGAGCTAGAATCTAGCTCCTAGGCCCTATTAAACCGGAACTTCATCACTCCCGTTAGAGAACCAAATCAACAGCAGCTAAAGAACTACCCCCAAATTACGATCTTTATATGTTTGATCAATCGAGAAATCCAATTTGGGTGAAACAATTTTAAGTTGTAATAATTGAACCATGTCCTTAATAAACTTTTGGAACCAAAAGATCGTAATATTTACGATTGACCAATATATTTTCTTTTAAAAATCAATTATTATTATGTACTTATATTATTATTGGATGGCAGAATAATGATTTTAAGTCATAGAATTTAGGGTAAATAGCCAAGACTATCTTTGAGGTTTGTTTAAATGACACTTCACCAAATTATTCTTTACAAAATAAATAAATAAACAATAAATTAAAAAATCAATTGAATATTTTCAATTGAATTAATTCATTAATTCGATTTCTTAATATCTATTGAAAACCAGGTGTTAATGAATTAAAAAATTATTCGTGAATTCTCAATCGTGAATATTTTATTAATTCGTTGTCTGTATACAATAAAGTGATTTCGACCAATCAACCACTTCCAATAATAGAAGACAAAAATTCCAAAGAGAACATGAAAGTTTGATCGGTTCGAAGTGTGAAAAGGAAAACAAGAGTAAAATAACTTACAGGAAGGGCAACAATTGAATAGCAACCAGTTGCAAAGTCGCACACGTATAACGAACAAGCCCCCATTCAAATGCAGCCAAATATACTTCCTCCCTTACAGGCTCAAAAAATGAGAAAAAAAAAAAACTTCCTCCCTTTCAGTGCGTCGCTTCATTTTTTAAAAATAATTATTGATATTAAGAAAATAATAAATGAACTTTAATAGAGGCAATATTATAAGAAAAATAAATATTTTTAACAATTCAAATATTTAAAATGTTAATAAAAGTATTATCAAGAAAAGTAATTTTAATATAAAATGACAATTGAAAACACTTATAAAGTTATTTTTGACATTTAATAATTATCAATAAAAACTTATAAATATTTTCAATAGCACTTTATGTCAAGATTATTTTTTGACAATACTTTCATTGACACTTTAGTTGTTAAAAATATTCATTTTCCTTGTAGTGGAAAAAATTGTATAAACAGACAAAAATCGATACAAAATCCTGCGTGAACATAAAGATTCAAAAACCTAGACAAACAAACTTAGAAATGGAACAAACAATAGAATAAACATTTTCCCTACTAAACTCATAAAAAACTTGTTGTAAATAGTTGAGATGAGTATTGTTATTTTAACAATACATTTTCCTATATATCCAACACCCTCCTTCACAAAAATATGGCTCATCACCTACTCATTTTCTTTTTCATCTTCTCTCTCCACATTCTTCTCACTTTTCTCTCTTCTGTCTAGGTGTTTTAACTTTTTTAGGTGTCAAAATAGCTTTTCTCTCATTGGGATAAGATATTGAAATTGAACAATTGCAAGAGAAATTATCTAGTAATCACCTATTCAATTTTTTGTGCAACAAGTAAAAGAAATCACTCAATCTCATTTGCACATATGGTAGTTCCTTGAAAAGAAACCAATAATGTTCTAATTCCTCCAAAATCTGTCTATAAAAGAAACCAATAATATATCTCTACATTAGGTCAAATAATTAATAACTCCTAAGTCCAATAGAAATAGGCTCAAAACTAAATAATTTAAATTAAGCTAAAAATAACATAAAAATAAATGCAAGTCTTAGAATGCCTTAAAACATAATTAAATTAATAGACTAAATAAATCAAGCTTGGCCAACAAGGTCGGAATATGTCCTTAATGCAAATTTGCCAATAATGAGATATATCTTAAATTGCTCATAGTCACTAACCGGTGTCTTGCTAGCACATTCTTGATGCTCATATCAAAATTGCCATTATTAAATAATAAATAAACCTTATTACAATGCTCTTAAAAACAAAAGTAAGTAATGATACGGTTAATTACACTAAGAGTAGTATTGCAAAAAAAAATTAATGCTTTCTTGATATAACAAATGGACAGATATTTTGAATAAAAAAATTTGAAAAATCGAGTGAAAGGAAGAGAGCACTATATATGCAGTAAAATGGATGAAAATGTAATTCTTTATTTTTTTCTTTTGATTAATATAAAGTTTAGAATGAATGGAAGAGTCATCCTATTCTATAGTTAGAATATATATTTATATATTTATATATTACCACATACGAAAAAAAATCTCGGAATTAAACTTAGGTTTCATAGTTTATCAGAACTAAATTGTTGATTGTACTAAGAAAAATAAGTATTTTTAATAATCAAAGTGTCAATAAAAATATTATCAAGAAAATAAATTAATATAACGTGGCTGTTGAAATTTTTTATAAAATTTTATATATTGACAATTATTAAATGTTAGAAAAACTTATAAATATTTTCAATGGTCACTTTATGTCAATTTTTTTGACAATATTTTTGTTGATACTTTGAATATTTTAATTGTTGCAAATACTCATTTTTTTGTAGTGTCGACTTAATCATAGCAGTATTAAGTCATTAGTTCAACCAGTAAATCAATTATTTAACCACATGAATATAATTTAATTAAATCAATATATAAAAAATTAATTTAATTGATACAACTAATTACATTTGTTTTGTTAATGAGATGCAATGACAACTATTTGCTTGGTCTAGCAGCGTCGGAACGCGTCTCGTGGACATGATGCATGGATGATGATATAATGAGTACATGAGTTGTAACAAGTAATAAAGTGATAACACAACATTATTCTGCCGAGGATCGCGATTATCAAACACTAGCGACTCGACGGGCATGAGAGTGTGTGTCGTCGAATCGTCTTTTTATTGGTGCTAGTCTGTAAAGATGAAAAGAAAAATATATAGATAAGCAAGAAAAATGGTCTATTTGGATTAGTGAATAGAGAAGTGTAATTGCTAAATAAATCAAATGTCATAGTTTTAAAGAATGCATGGTGGTTTTAAGAAAGTGGGGTGAATATGAGAATGATAGTTTTTAAAAAGTATTGTGAATTTTAAAAAATATTAAATAGGGTGAGGAGACACTAAAAATTAGTTATTAGCCTCAATCTTTTTTATATAATAGGATAGATTGACTGTTTTAGCTATCTAAGCCTAGATTATAAAGAAATTCAAAATTAATTAAACTAGTAAGGAGTAAATTGAGCTAATTAAAATTACAATATTAATTCCTTTAATTAACTAAGTAATTGGTGTTTCTATGATTTGAGTGTCTCTAGAACATTAAATCATCATTACGCTAGCTGCCTACATTTTTTTAGCCTAGCTATTGGCTAGAAACAAAGTTTTGCTAACGTAGTATACAAAGCGAAATTTGAGCATCGAGAACAACATAATTGAATCAGCTTTAAACAAAGGTGCGCAGAAAAGAGGTATAAAGCATATGGCTGCATCAAGCTTTAAAGAAGCAATTCGGGTGCTTCGTTTTTTCGTCATGTGGAATTTGTAGTCAGGGTCAACTGCTGAAACTTTAACTCTTGCTTTTCCATAGTTCTAACAGGAGACCAAGTCACGTTTAAAACAACCAAGCAAAGTGGTCTCTAAATACAAAGTAGAATCCTTTAAATTATGCTTATGCAAGCTAGCTAGTTGCATGGTTATTATTAATTAGTAGGTTCTTTTCAAAACCCAAGACGTTCTATGTTAGGGGATTAGTCACTGCTTTTGACAATAAATATTAGGTTTACTTAAAAAATAAAAGGGTTTATCTTGTCTTAGAACAATAATGGATAATGAATTGAAAAAGGAATTTTTCATAAGGGGAAGTAGAGTTTTTCTAATCTCAAAGCAAGAGATTTGCCAAAATTTTAACATTTACTTTTTTTAGCATCCTTGACTAGTGACCCTAAACCATTTGTTAGCAAAATCCTTAACCAAATTAATTTAAAAAACAAAAGTTAAAAAGAAAACGTGGAAATTCTTAATTATATTGTGTGCCCAAATTGTTCTTTGTAGACAGCTAAAATGTACTCCTTTCATTGCATATTGTTTGCGAAAACAAAATATATACGCATATTAAAAAAGCAATAATTGAATGTTGATAATAGTGCAAAAGTGTGATAATTGATAAGATTGACCCTATTTAATAAGTATAATTATTTTCTTAAAAGAACACAAACAAATAGGCTATTCTTAATTATAATAAGGGTATAACTGATAAAAAAGTTTTAATGTTGTCTTGATTTAATAAATGGACCAATAATGTAAAACAAAAATTTAAAAAAAATGGACAGATAACATGCAATGAAAGGAGTACTGCATATATGATTATTATAAGTTGATGCATGCAAAGAAAGGAGGCCTGGAATAAGAAAATTTAACTTCGAATTAAAATTTGCTTAATTGATAGTCCATCTTCATTTCTTATTAATGTACCAATTTTAATGTATCAACTGTAGTGGGATGTATTAACTTTTTAATATATCAATTTTGGCTCAATTTTCAAAGGTAATTATTAATAAGGAATGTAGGAAGTATTCCTTTCTTGTTTAAGGAGATTTTTATATAGATATTTTGAGTATGAAACTAATCCTTACTTAGATATCCTGAAATATTTCTCCTTGCAAATACGTTTACCTAAACATGAATTTATAACACAGTACTGTAGAAAAATTCAACGGTTAAAACATGTACAATTAAATATGTATGTTCTTAAAAATTGTTGCCTTTTTATCGTGGATGACACAACATTAATGTTTCATATTGAATAGAGAGTGATATCTGAGAAAAAATAAATAAAATTGAATAAAGAGTGATTGTGATAGGTAGTGCTTAAGAAAAGAATCACACCATCTTTAGAATATTACTAATTATTTTGCAACAACTATATGTGCAAGGTAATTAATTCAAAATGATTTAATCAACTCATAATTCAGATTTCAATTCGACGATATGATTTGTTAGGGATAACGCCACAAATACCTAGCCAGCAGGGCCGGATTTAGGAATTTTAAAGGAGTGGGTCAAATTAGTTAATATATATAATATAAAATAAAATAAAATAAATTATCATATAAAAGCATAAAATTAATCACTATATAATTTTTTTATCCAAATTATTGATAAATTAGAGTTTATTTCATCATTCATTCTCTCTTTTCTCTTAACAAATGAGTCAATAGTTTTTTTATTAAACATCTCTTCGGTTCGGCCTAAAAAATATATCAATATATTATTTAACATCAAAATAGAGTATCATAACTAATAAGTAGGTTATGTGTCATTTATCCATCGGTGATAGGTTATGTGTCCTATCAAGCCAACCACTTTTGAATATATAAATAATATTAATGATATATAATAGAAATATTCTTATGCACATAATTTTAAAAATCCATTATTACGCTCACAAAAAAAACTAGTGGGAGTAAGTATATTTTGAATAAAGTTGATAGAAATCACTTAAATTATAAATATATTTAAATATGATGTGTTAAACTTGTGACTATGTAAAAATTTCTGCATAGAATATCTTAATTTTTTATTCTTATTTAACTTTTACTATGTTCTATCCCTCCTAATTTTTAAACCATGCTCTGTCACTGTCCTTTGGTCCCCCTTCCCTCCGTCTCTTTTGGCTAGCCAGAGGAAAACTACTGTTTGTTATTATGCTATCAGTTACCCTAGTTAGCTATATTGGCTTAAGTCTTGAATCTTGATCTGTTGAAGTGCCTTGAACTCTCAGCACTAGTATAGTGCACACTAATATTGTTAAATCTGTAATTCATTAAAATCAAATGCATCCTTCAGTCTGTGTGGTACCTTGTATGATTGAAAAATTATTTTCTTCTCATGAAATCCATTCATCCTAATCCCTAATAAAATTCAAACCGGTGTATTTATTTCTCAATTACACAAGATACCCCTTAATTGCATTGAGAATTTGGCTTTGACGACAATATCTAGCTTTGATTATTAATACATTTAATTTAGACTTTTGTTTTAAACTAACTCGATATTGGGCTGTATTTTAACAGGGAATATTATTATTTTAACGAAAATGCTGATCACAAATATTTTGTTTATACTTTTTTATCCGCGTAAACACATAAGATAATATGTTGTGAATGTGGAAGTGATATATACAAATAATTGTGGTTGCCTAATTGAGATGCGAATAGATTACACATGACGCATGTCAAGATAATTAAACCCGAAAGTTGATTAGTTCTAAAAGCGACATATATGTCTCCAAATCCCCGTTACCCGTATTTTCGTAGTTTCACCAAGTGCTTCACCAAAAACATTAGGCTTCATGAATAATTGTTTTCGTTGCCAGCTTTCATTCTGAATAAAAAAAGTTAAGGATTTGGGTTACGAGGTGGATAAAGTATAAAAGTGAAAGATTAATCATACTGAGATCATTTAATGAGATCCACACATAATAAAAGTTATTGATTTAAGGATAATTAATTCTTGTTTTTACACTTTATCAATCTCCTTTTTTAAAAAGTAAAATGCAAAAAGTAAAATGACTAACTTGCTAGTTTCAAGTGTTCCATATTTTCCTGCTAGAATAACAATCCAGTATATCCAGCTCGCTTTCACAATAATTATTGACTGAAAATAACATTTCAATTTAATTTGTATATTTTAATGTTAATAATAATTGAAAATTCTTAGACAACTCTAATTTGACCCCTCATTTCAAATGACCATCTAATCCTTAATTATTCTTGCAATTACTTCTTTCACTGATCAATTAATCATATTTCTGTTCAACAAACTCTTTATCACAGTATATATCACAATTCACCAGGTTTACAAAGGTAATTGCTCACAATGGAACTATTATTTTGTTCAGTGAGTAAAACTTCAGTTGAAACAACTAAAGTGTAATCAGACAGCAGTAAGTTATTGCTCTTTTTTCAAGCCATGTCACCGATGTTAATTAAAGAACTTTATTTTAATAGTTCATCCAGCTAACATATTTACCTAACCCATTTGACTATATATAGGCATAAACATATATTCATGCATGCAAATCCAAAATCCAACCAGTCCCTACAAGTTGGTAAAATTTTTATTTCAACTGCTACGGCTTATTAATCAATCACTAGAAATATTGATTTTAACCCCTTTAATTTTCTAAATGATGCATCTCTCTTATGTCATTACGGATATATGATACAAATGGAGAGATCAAAAACATTATTTGGTGAATAACGCCAATATATGTCACTTGTTTCCTTGTATGTCTTCTTCCCGTGGAGGCGTGGACACTTTCTTTTATAACAACCAACATAAGCATATATAGCACAAAAGTGGTGCCATATAAAACTTGAAAAAGTCAATAAATACCAAATTCAAAAGCAAAAAAGCAAAAGAGGGAGGAAAAAGCTTTGCAAAGTTACAAGAAAGGCAGCAATATTTTGGAGAGGGGCCAGCTATGGTTTCACTTTGATGTGTTAGTGGAATCAAATGAAGACAATGCAGTGGAAGTGGTGATATTTGTTGTTAAAGCCAATTTAACTTTAAACCAAAATCAGAGGCTCCAATCACATAATCAAATGCCTTAGGCCCAAATCTTTCAGAATTGGGGCAAAAATATATAATGCAATAATTTGTCACCAAATGTGGTTATTATGCATTTGGAGCGTGCGCATATATAAGGCATGCTAATTAGTACTACTAAAAAGAAATAAGTGATATTGACTCGCTAAAAGTTGTATAAAAGAAGGGGTTAAAGACAAGCGCCTTAAAAGTTGAAGAAAATACAAAATAATAATAATAATAATAATAATAATGGGTAAGGAAATAAGAGAAGCAAGGTTGATTAATTGTAACAAACAATATATAGCTAGCTGGGAATACTAATATTAATTCAAAATGCAAAGATTCAATATTCTTTGAGTACAAGAGGGTGCATGAAACAACACGGTACCTCTCGAGAAGATTCATCGTTCCCCATTTTGTTAGGTTACATAGTATATACCGTGAATTTTATAATTTCATTTAATCATGATTTAGATAAACACGAGCCTGAATCCTTCAATTAAACACTTTAAAAAAAAATCACATTTTTGGAGTATTATTTCCTTAGTTTCAGCAAGAAAGGGCTATGTAGATGAACAAGCATGTCTACCAGATCCTTGAAAACTGACACACACACATAAACATAAAATATGAAAAGATTTATGAGTAACACAAACAGAAGAGGAAAAAAAAAAAAAACAGAAGAGAAAAACAGTTGAGGAGTTAATTATAATTTCCTCTCTTTTATTGTTCACATATAAGCAACAAGTAACAACTGAGCACACAAGTTAATCTCTCCTCAACATAATTAACACCCATCCTCTCCTAAATCCCCCGCATCAGCATCAACTCAAGACTATAAAGAAAAATATATATCCCAAAACTTCTTACAGCATATTTGATTTTTCATTTAGAAATATCTAAACCCTGATTTGGACGATTGTTTTTTCCTTTTTTTTTATATATATTTCTTGTCCAAACCATAATTTAGATTTCCAAAAGATAAAAAAAAATGCTATTAGTTACCATGGCTCTAGTAATTAATCAACATTGTTTGTTAACCAAGGGAAAGGCTCAACCCTGTTTCTTCAATTCCTTGTAGAACCTCTTTATGAACTCTTCAGCAGCCTTGTCCACCTGATTGTCCTTATCTTCCTCCGTGTCCCCCACCGGGAACGGCGAGTCCGTCACCCTCAGCTGCCTCACCACCTTAGGGCTCCGACCGAACCCTGGCAGAGCCGGCGATGCCTCAACCACACCCTCATTGTTCAGCATCTCCATCACAGCCTTAACAGCACTAACTGTCACAGCGTCGTCGTCGAACGTGGGAGGCGCGTGGGCGCGCGTGAAGAAGCTGTTGCGGCGGTTATTGCGCTTGTTGCCAATGGAAAAGAAGTGGCTGTTTGGCGTGTTGCTGCAGCTGAACTCGTACTCCCTTGTGGTGGAGAATTGGTGGAGGCGCGTCTCATCATGGTGGTTGTGGTGGAATGCCATGAAGTTGCTGATGGCTTTGCCGGCGAGCTTGCGGCGGCTGCGTCTGAGGACCATGCTGAGGTCCATCATGAGCTTCCCCTTTAATATGCCTTTCCTCAACATGTAGAAGGCAACACGTATCATGCTCCACACTCTCTTAGCTATCACTGGTAGGTTGCTTTCCATTTTCTAATTATAGTTTTAATTTGCTTATTATAATTTTAGAAAGAAAGAAAGTTTTTTTTTTTTTTTGGGTGAGGCTTGAGAGAGAGAGAGAGAGAGAGAGAGAGAGAGAGAGTTGAAGGGATGATTCTAAGAGGAAGGGGGAGAGGGCTATATATATGTGTGTGAGTATGGTGGGAAATAGGAGAAGGAGGTGAAAAATGTGGAGATTTTGCAATTGAATATGCCTAGTTGCCTACCCTAGAACTTGATTATTACTAGAATAACCCGTTGGTGCTAAGATATTTAGAGCTACTTTCTTTTTGGTTTCGAATTTTATTTTATTGACCTGATAGTAATTATTGGTAGGGCGGGCGCTGCCTTAGAGTAGTGGGTTGAACCGCACTATTGAGGCTGTGTAGACTAAGATAATTGAGAGGGAAATTAAAGAAAAATGTTAAGTGAATATATTGTGTTATAGGTTAGGGCTATTCATATTTTATTTATTATTAAATTAGACGTGGATTCCATTTATAATATATGTTTGGAAGTTCATTTGGCTACTTTCATTACAAGAAATTTGTCCTAAAATAACAGTTATTTTTTGGGACACATGAAAAATGTTACTTTTTATACACATAGACAATATTTTTTTAAATGTATTGTTTTTAATATCTAAAAAATATTATTTTCTCTACTTAAAATAACTACCTTAAACAATTGACCACACTTACTATGAAAACTCTATGAAAGTGATGCATTAGCTTAAAAATGTATCCTTTTATTAAAAAATGTTACATTTGATAATTGACCACATATGATGCAACAACTCTTCAAAAAGTGATACCTTAACTTAAAAAAGTGTAGCTTTTGCTATATCAAAAGCAAAACTTTTTATGTGTACTCAAAACTAAGTGTTCTTTTAAGCATAAATTTCTTGTAGTGTTTAAAATCGATTTTGAGATGTTAAAATCAGGAATAATGTTATGTGCACAATAAGATTGCATAACAAATGTACAATACACATCTTATTACCGTTATATATGATGAGTGGGTGGAATAAGTGTAGACCACTCATCATATCTAATATTAATAAGGTGTGTGGTATATATTTGTTATACAATTTTATTATACATATAACATTACTCTAAAATCAATTTTATTCATTTTTTATCTTGTCTGGTTTTTAGTTGGAAAGTCAATTATGATAAAAGAGAAAAAAATTTATTTATAGGTTTTTACTCTTTCAAAACATGAAAATTAACAAATATAAAATTTACTCTTTTTCACTTTTATATTTTTAATATTTTTTACTTTTACTTTTCATCATAATATAAAAAAAGAAATAATATAAAGAAATAATATTTTTCAATGATTTCAATTTAAATTTTAGAAATAGTATAATTAAAATGCTTATTTATCAATTGCAATGAGTTTAAATGTTTTTATTATATAAAATTTTTATTTATATAAAATATTATTTGTTACACATAATTTACTTTAAAAATAAATCTTGTATACTTATTAAATCAAATATTTTTTTACAAATATTAAATTTAATGAATATGACTATTAAATCATTTAATATTTTTTGCATAATCAAACACACTGAATTTCACAGATATCTAGACATTAACATATATGTTATATAAATATTCAACATTTATTTATATATTAAAAAACATATTATAACTTAAAACAAAGTCACACAATAAAATATTAATTAAATCACTTTAAAATGTATGAAACTTTGTAGACTTGATATACTCAATGAAAAATATCAATTCAACAAGTTATTTAATAAAATTCAATGTCCAAAGGATCATTTCAATGAATAAGTATGTCATGGCCTTACTCTTAGAGTTAATTTTGTATTGCATATTTTTTTTTTATGAATTTAATATAAAATATTTTTAATGAAAACATTAATTTATTTATATCTTTTGAATTTGCATTTTTTTTGTTTAGTTATTGTTTTATTTTAATAAAGTATAAAATCAGAAAAAAAGTCAAAAAGATGTTTTATATTAAGTCTATGATTGAGAGTTTTATAGAGGAGGGAGGTGAATAGTCATTAATGGAATGAAGAAGAAAAGTGAGGACTAGAATGGAATAAAGTAGCGACACCTTACTTGGGAGTTTATAATTTAAATGAGTAAAATGGAAAGGAATATAAATTTATTTTTTATTTTTATCCTTTGATTTTGATGGTATAATTTCTATACATATGAAATATAAAGGACTAAAATAGTATAAACACAAGCTCTTCCTCCTCAACCCCCAAATTTGAGAGAATACTAATTTAATTATGCATGATGGTCAAGAAGGGACTTCCCCTCCCTTCCTGCCCTTTTTCTCCCCTCCTTCAAACGACATCCAAACACATGTTCAAGTCAAATGTCACTTCCATCCCTTATCACTCCTTCCATTTTTTGAATTCCAATCATAGCCTAAAAGCTAGTTCAGACATATAATTCATCGTCCCTACGCTTGATTAAATATACATATCATTTTAATGTATAACAATATTTTAATAGATAAATTTATATGATATACTACTTATCTATCAAATAATGGATAAAGTCATTATATTTTTTTAATTTATTCTATATCGTACTCCATACAACTTGCCCTAGTGGATAAAGATCAATACGTACACTACTATAAGTCATTTGCAGGAAAGTATGTTAGAATAAAATTATTATTACGTTCAAGGCAAGCTATCAAGAAATCATTAATGTAAAACAAACACACTAAACAAACAGAAAGGAAAACATTCATGAACAAGATATTCATGTCTTCAGCCTAAACTAGTCAATTAACACTACGTACCATACTTCGATATTCAAATATCTGCTTTGGGTTTAATTTATGTCGTTTTACTAAGAGTGATAATTAAATATTAAATTCTTAATTAGCATATTATTACCTTTTTGAATATATATATATATATATAGCATTTTAAAAATTGTTATTACATCAGTCATTAAAATCTTCGATTAATCAACAACAACTGGATAATCTCATGATCAAACTCTTAATTATGAGGAGAATACAGACACATACATAATTCCTAGTAAAATATGTCTTTGACCCCTTATCTTTATTTGATTTTTCAATTTGGTCCCTTACATTTTTATTTTCCTCAATTTATTCCTTGTGTTTTAAATAATTTTCAATTTGATCCCAACTCATTGTTTCATCAAATAGCCTGAAAAAAATGCTAATGCTACACATTCCACATCAGATCCACGTATATGCTATAACATAATTATTATTTGTCATCATGCTTTCCTTATGCTTACGTAGGGATTTTACTGTGAATTTTCCTTTTGAGCAAACCTGTCGGTACAATTTATCCACAGACATATAACTTGAATGAAGAATCTTGTTAAAAACATTAATCAATAGAAAAAAAAAATGCTAAACACCATGCATAAAACTTTGCCAAAATTTTGTTGCAAGGATGATATGGTATGATTGTTGGTTTTTAGATAAATAAATGATTAATATCACCTTTTTTTATCTAACAATTCTTGTGATTTCTATCTAAGATTATGGTTATATTTTTTCAGCCTATGTAGCCTGTACCTATCTATAAGAGGTGAGTACATATTGTGAGATAGAGTAATGATAGGTTCACAATAGGAGAGAGAAGAGAGTATATATAGCAAAGAAAGAAGTTTATATACTAGTCTCTTAGTCTTCACAATTTCAATTTATTACCTTTCCAGCATTGTTTAATGCAGCCCCTCATTCATGTCATGCTTCCAAAGTTAGAAGCTCTTTTTTAAATTTTTTTTTTTCTTGATATGAAGCTGAGGCTTGCCTCAGTCTCTTACTTGATTGAATGTTTCAACATTCTGTTATCAAAGATGCAAAAGCGTTCTCTCTAATATGATGATGCCCATATATTATTGAACTAATGGCTGTGTTATATCCAAAATCTATGCACTGGCCACACGGGTAAAAACTAAATATGCAGACATGACTATATAATTCCATTCATTGATTTTTACATCAAAATCAATACATGAATGCAATGTGCAATTACAACGAATTCATTGACTAATAATAGCATAATTAATATGTAAGTCCGATATGGTAGCTAGATGCAAGTAGTGAAGTACGTACATGACATGCATGGAGTGGGATATTAGGCATTGAATCCTAAGAATGACGATAATCAAATAAAGCCAACAATTATTTCTAATTTTCAGATAAATGGATAGTTTTCTCTATTAACTTTAGCAACTCTCCTTAAATTTTGTAACTCTTGATGCTGTGTTTTGGTTGTTAATTTTAGGCTTATCTGATCTGTTGAGTCTTATTATTTTTTTTGGTATAATATTGAATATTTATTGTTCTTCTCAGCTTCTCTCTTTGAGAGTCAAGCACTTTTAATTATTGAAAAAAAAATTCTCCTTAAATTTTAGTTACAATTTTGGCAATAGTTTTATAAATAATAAGTTTCACTGTATATCTTCATTGAGTTTAATATGAACAATTTAAAATTTTTTATATTATTATCTAATTAAATTCTCTCTTTCATTTGCATGATTTTTTAAATGGTGAGTATGATAGTCAATCATATTCGTTAATATTCCAAATCATAATTGTTAAATATAAAATTATTTATGTTCTCTACCCGTCAGCTTAATAAGCTTTTGGGAGAAATTGTTTCATAACATGGTAAGCCTTTATGATCAAATGGTTAGCAAGGTTTGATCCTTGTTATCCTTATTATGATAAAAAGTTCAAATCAAGCCCAAAAGAAGTGTTTGTGTGAGATAGTGTATGTGTTGAATATAAGACCATTCATGTGCATCTATCCATAAATCTAAACCGTTTAGAGAGATTGTTTCATGACGATTACTCTTAAGTCCTTTTGGATTTTGCTCCAATTGTGATCAGAAAACTTGTTGGTCATGGAGCTTCTAGTTACTCCTTAAAGTGCAGAATAGCATGCACCAATAAAATGGAACAACAAACCATTAAAATTATTTACTGGTAGGCTTTTACAAAATATAATCTGTTACAAAGTTGACATCATAGTTGTCAAACAATAATGCTAGGAGATAATTGATCTGCGTGATGGCTTGTTTTCTTCGTGCACATGTGACGTCGTAGACTCTCATTGCACTCTCATGGCTTTTCCTCTCTTGTGCAATTCCTGCTTCACCTTATCTGTGATGGTTCATCTTACCATCTATTGAAGAGTCTCCAACCTAGCTTAACTGTTTCTGTTATTTTCTCATTATTACAATTAGTTAATCATTTATTTCTGTCAGTTAGTCATGATGTATCAGTAGCACTTTGTTATGATGTATAAGTACCTTTCCTTTAACCAATGTAAAACAGCCTAGTTGGTCATATTCTCAATACAATCATACGCTTAGTGTTCTTCTTCTTCTCAAACTCTCTTTCTCTCACTGAAACTCTGATAATTCACATGATATCAGTTGGAATCTTCCGCTAGCTTCTTCCCTCTTTTTCTTCATCTTCATTTTTTTTCCCTCTTTCCTTTATCTCTAATGGCGAATACAATCATTAATCCTTCCAGCCCATACTTCATTCATCCAAATGAAAACCCAGGTGTGTCCATCATATCTTCCACCTTGGTTGGTCAATCGAACTATCACACATGGGCTCGGAGGTTTCTTTGGCTCTTGACCTTAAGAACAAACTTCATTTCATTGATGGCTCCATCAAGAAACCAGATCAACTGATCCTCTCTATGATGCATGGTCACGTTGAAACACATTAGTTCTTTCTTGGATAACTCGTTCTCTTAATCAAGAAATAGCAAGAAGCATGCTATGGCGCAATGAAGCCTATGATGTGTGGAATGCTTTACGTGTTCGTTATCACCAAGGAGATGACTTTCGCATTTCAGCCCTTCTTGAAGATTTCTACTCCCTAAAACAAGGTGATCAATCTGTCTCTACATACTTCACAAACCTTCAAAGCATTTGGGAAGAATTGGAAACTTTCCACTATTCCCTCTTGCACATGCACTGTGAAATGTTCTTGCAATCTAATCCCCACTTTCAGAGGATATCGTGACAAGGAATTTGTGATAAAATTCCTTAAGGGTTTGAATGATCAGCTTGCCACCATCCGATCACAAATTATGATGCTTAAGCCTTTTCCTGAGATAAATCAAGCTCTCTCATTGATACTTTAGCAAGAACGTGAAATCGTGGGAGAACCAATTCCAAATCTTGTTGCTGCCCTTGACACATCTGCTTATAATGGTCGTGGCAGAGGCCGTGGAAGATCACGTGGTGGAGGCAGAATGCAAGATTGCAATCATCCTAGTAATGGTCGTGGCAGACCTTATTGCACTTTTTGCAATAGATTTGGCCACACCATTGAACAATGCTATCGCAAACATGGCCTCCCCTTTCATATGCAACAAGGATATGGCTCCACCAATGCCATTACTTCTGAAAAAATGCTGATGAAGTTCCTCAGCAAACTCCATCACTATGCAATCAAATCGTGACAACACAAGGGAAATTCTTACTCCAAAACTTCAACAAAACCTCTTGGCTTTACTTCAACAATCTGAATCACAATCTTCTCATCTAGCCAATCACATCTCAACATCACAACCAACCCATCCATCCTCATCAGGTATGTCACATTTACTCTCTTGTAGTAAATATCACCCTAGCTAGATTTTAGACACGGGTGCAACAGACCATGTCTGTTATTCCCTTGCTTGTTTCAGCACTTACAAAGAAATAAAACCCCTTATAATTAATTTACCTGATGGTAGTAAGATCTCTGCAAACACCATTGGCACTGTAATGTTCTCTAATACTTTTTACTTAACAAATGTCCTTTATATTCCCCAATTCAGTTTCAATCTCATTTCAATTTCAAAATTAACAAGCTCATTACAATGCCAACTGATGACCACAACTGTGTGATCCAGGACCAACTCTCCTTGAAGATGATTGGCACTGCTAGCTTAAAAAGAAATCTCTATGACTTGGATATTCCTGATTTTGATAGTCTCACTGTCTCTGCACCTCATGTCAATTGTACACAAGTAGCCTTTCCTGCACCCATCAATAAGTTTGATATATGGCATGCTAGACTAGGCCACATTTCACATGATAAACTTCGCATACTAGCTCAAAATTGTCCTTACATTAGCAGTCACAATATAAATCCTCATTGTTCAACTTGCCATTTAGCTAGGCAAAAGCATTTACCATTCAATAAAAGTACTTCTGTTTCCAATAATTGTTTTGACCTTATTCATATGGATATTTGGGGCCCATTCAACATTCCCTCTTTATTTGGTCACAAATATTTCCTGACTATTGTTGATGATAAATCTAGATTCACTTGGATCTACCTCATGAAAGCAAAATCTAAGACAAGGATGTTAATTCAAAACTTCATTCAATTAGTTAAAACTCAATTTGACACTTGCATCAAAACAATCAAGTCAGACAATGGTAAAGAGTTTATTATGCCCCATTTTTATGCATCTTTAGGAATAATCTATCAAACATCATGTGTTGAAACACCTCAACAAAATGGCATAGTGGAAAGAAAACACCAACATATTCTCACCACTGCTAGAGCACTTATGTTCTATTCTAACTTACCTTTGGTATTCCTGGAACTATGCCATTTCACATGCTGTTTTTATCATCAATAGAATCCCTCCATCCCCTTATCTAACAAAACTCCTTATGAAATTTTACTAAACTCTAGCCCATCATTAACTGAGCTTAAAATTTTTGGTTCTCTATGTTATGCTTCCACCTTAACTCTGATAGAAAAAAATTTGATTCAAGAGCTAAACAATGCATATTTTTGGGTTTCCAACCTAGAACAAAAGGTTACATACTATTTGATTTGCATTCAAGAGAAACTTTTGTGTCTAGACATGTATCCTTTCATGAAGAAATACTCCCATACCAATCTACATCCAAATTTAATACTCTTTCTTTCCCTCAATCCAAACCCGTTCCTTTTTTTCCCATATTCCATGATACTGTCAATCCTGAGAACATTGCTTGTGACACACACATTACATCAGAATCAACATCCACCTCACAAAACATTCATCCAAACACCAACACGGCACCCTCACAATCTAGTTCACCTCAAACCCGTACACCTGACTCACAAATTGCACCTAACACAAATAACGCACCTAACACAAATAACACACCTACCACAATTGCACAAGACATGATCTTTTGCCACATACACAACCTGTACCTAGCCCAACACATGCACCAGTGAGAAAATCCATCGCATAAGAAATCTACTCTCATACTTGCAGGATTATCACTCAATTTTAACACTATCAATCAACTCCCAACCTCTTCTAAAATTACTTATCCCTTATCACAAGTTGTGTGTTATGATAACCTTACACCCAAATATAGATCTTTTTCTCTAGCTATTACCACCCAAACTGAACCAAAAACCTTCAAACAAGCTGTGATTCATGATTGTTGGTGTCAAGCGATGGAAAATGAATTGAAAGCTCTAGAAGAAAATGGAACTTGGGTCCTTACAGATTTGCTGAAGGGAAACAAGCTATTGGCTGCAAATGGGTTTACAAAATCAAGTATAATCCAGATGGTTCAATTGAGAGATATAAGGCAAGGTTAGTTGCCAAAGGATTTACCCAACAGAAGGCCTTGACTACAGAAACTTTCAGTCCTATAGCAAAAATGACAACAATAAGGGTACTCCTAACTTTAGCCTCGCAAAACTGATATCTCAAACAACTTGATGTTAATACAACCTTTTTACATGGAGATCTCTATGTGGAAGTTTACATGACAGCTCCACCTGGTCTAGCTAATGTTCCTCCTGGCAAAGTATGCAAACTACAAAGATCTCTCTATGGCCTTAAATAAGCCGCAGGCAATGGAATCACAAATTAACTCAAGTGCTGTTACAATGCAACTATGTTCAATCGAAGGCCGATTACTCTCTCTTTGTGAAGAAACATGATTCAAAATTCACAGCAATCTTGGTTTATGTTAATGACCTTATTCTTCCTGGAAATGACATCAGTGAGATCAACTTTGTCAAGCAAAGACTAGATATATTATTCAAGATCAAAGATTTGGGGGATCTGAAGTTTTTCTAAGGCATGGAAATTGCTCGCTCGAAGAAAGGGATAGCTCTATTCCAACGAAAATATGCTTTAGAACTAATCCAAGATGCAGGCCTTCTTGCCAGCAAACCACCTCCACTCCATTAGATCACTCATTGAAGTTACAGAAAGCAGGAACTCAACCTCTAGCTAATCCCTCAAGTTATAGGAGACTAATTGGCCGTTTAGTGTATCTCACTAACACTAGGCCGGACATTGCTTTTGCCATCAGCCAACTAAGTCAATATCTAGCCCCAATGATTGAACATGAACAAGCTGCATATCGTGTTCTCAAATACATCAAATCAGCTTCTGCAAAGGGTCTCTTTTCCCATCAACATCTAATCTTCGTCTCATTGGTTTTAGTGACTCTGATTGGGGTTCCATCCTGACACAAGGAGGTCTGTCTCAGGATTTTGCTTCTTTCTTGGTGGTGCACTCATCTCATGGAAAAGCAAGAAACAACAAACTGTGGCCCGTAGCTCCTCTGAAGCTGAATATATAGCACATGCATCTTGTGAAGCACAATGGCTCAAATACTTACTTGATGACCTACACTTATCACCTCCTGTTCCTACTCCAATTTTCTCCGACAACAAATCTCTCGTCCATATTGCAACAAATCCTGTCTTTCATGAAAGAACTAAACATATTGAGATAGATTGCCATACCTGTCGTGAAAAGATTCAATCAGGACTTATTCATTTCCTCCATCAACACCAAAGCACAAACGCTGACATTTTCACAAAATGCTTAGTTGCGGGTCCCTTCAATTCCATGTTGTCCAAGCTTGGCCTTTTAGACTTATACAGGCCAACTTGTGGGGGGTTTACCATCTATTGAAGAGTCTCCAACCTAGCTTAACTGTTTCTATTATTTTCTCATTATTACAGTTAGTTAATCATTTATTTCTGTTAGTTAGTCATGATGTATCAGTAGCACTTTGTTATGATGTATAAGTACCTTTCCTTTAACCAATGTAAAACGCCTAGTTGGTCATATTCTACAATACAATCATACGCTTAGTGTTCTTCTTCTTTCTCTCACTGAAACTCTGATAATTCAGTTCATTTGGTGGTAAAGATGGTGAAGTCGGTGTTGATGGAGAGGTCACCGTCCCATAATATTGCCTTCATTTGATGGGTTAGAGTTCTCGGTTTATTGTGAGCTAGCTTTGTTTGTTCCTTCAGTTTTTGCTTTTTGGTGCTTTGATGCTGGCCGTATTTTCTATTGTGTGGTGTTTTGGTGTCATATTTGAACACTTGATAATTATCCATGCTTCTCTCTTTAAATTTAAGAGTCAGGCAACTTTAATTATGGTAAAAAACAAATTGATCCTAAGTGACGAATATGATCATAATCATGACATTTTGTGACTATTATTTCACTTCACCGTAGAGTTTAACACAATATTGTTCTCCACTATAGGGAAGGGAAGACAAAATTGTATAGGATTTTCTCTGCAGTTGTTTTTGAAACTGCCTAAGATCATAGCTAACTGATTGATAATTATAGAATAAATTATTTCTGTAAGCAATCATGATCAATAATTTTCTTTTTATCTGAACCATGACAGATAGCTTTATTATCTAGATGTGTGCCTTTTATGATCTACATATATAAATATCTTCTTTTGAACTAACAACGTACAAATAGCTAGATATAATAGATAACTAATTTATGTTGATCTGGAAAGTTGATGAGTTTCGAGATATATGGATCAACTGTTTTTCTTAGTTGTGTTTAATATTGTTTCAACCTCTTGTAAAGCAAAGATGAACCAATTTTTGAGTTAGAAACTAGCTTACATATAAGTTAACTTTAGTTCATCTTTCTTTATTATACAATTTTACATATATCAAAACTTAATTTACATGTTTAAACTAGAAAGTTTACTTAAAAATTTCTCACTTCATATGTTACATAAATACGAGCACTGGAAGGAAAGATTATAAAAACAATATATAAACATCGCATATAAGTGCTTCAAATACATTTTTTCCACTGCATATATGATTGGTTACATCTAGAATACATATCATCAAACTATTAATGAAGAAAGAACCGCTGACCAAAAACAAAGAAGTACTCTCTTCGGAAAGATATGCAAAGAAGA
Source organism: Dalbergia oliveri (assembly GCA_030441495.1). NCBI lineage: Eukaryota > Viridiplantae > Streptophyta > Magnoliopsida > Fabales > Fabaceae > Dalbergia > Dalbergia oliveri. The sequence goes on from JAMLFY010000016.1 coordinate 4,340,099, forward strand.
ACTCATAGAAGGGCCAACCTCTAGGACCGAAAAACGCAGAGACAAGGATGAGAAATTCAAAAGAAACCCTGAAGGAGTCAAAGGGTTAGAACTGGGGAGAGATCACCGAATAAAAAAACCTCAGAAGGCAACTTTGGGGTTTCTTCTCATGAGACATATATAAGGCCATGCTTATCCTCTCGAAAGGTGGTCTTGGAAGCATTTGGAAACCAAAGGAATGAGACTCAATGGAAGGCCTAATTCTTGTATAGTCAACAGAGAAAATTATCGGGACACATAAATAAAGATACAAAGCCATGTTCCTTATATGAACAAAAATCACCATTTTCCAAACTATGTCCCATTCTTTTCCACCAATCAATTCTTGTCACATAAAATACTGAAAATATATCATTTACCCTATGTGACATGAACAGATTAGTGGAACAGATAAGAGAACATGATTTGTTGTATACGATTTTGACTCCCTCTATACCTACAAAATTAATTAATAACTACATGAAAAGGCTCTTGCACATGTGGTAATCAAGATAACTAATTGGCTATTTTGAGATCATTAATCTCTCTTGTAATAGCTGGGATGCAACTTGAACTACGAGCAATCCCTCCTTTCTTGACCCCTCCTTTGTCCTTAGGACTAATGGACTTGGCCCTTCTCCCATCTTTGCTCTTCTTCAGCATCTCCTTCATTGCCTCAGCTTGAAACAAAACCGGAATGCCCTCCCATACTTGTTGAACCTAACACATGCGCTCATGTGTGCACTTAGAGCCTCTTCTTTTCCCTCCATTTTTCTCCAACTCTTCCTTAACTGCCTCAGAACACAAACCACACACAAACTTCCCTTGGAACTTTTCACGAACACGGTCTATGTACTCTGGCGTGCACTCTTCACACATACCACAACATTCACACTTTGCATCTTCAACCTCAGATATTGGTGGCAGCGTCAAATCAATCCCTTCTTTGGTTAGCTCAAAAGAGATGTCTGAGACTGTTCTTTGAAGGTGCTCATGTGATAGTTTTGGTGGCTTTGATATGTTGTTTCTCCTAGAGAAATTGGTGCTAGGCAAAGACTCTCCATGTGGTGCCATCTTTGCAATTAGCAAGCAATTTTGGGTTGAAATCAAAGAAAATTAGGATATTATAACTTGGTTTGGTAAATGGGGTTTGTGAAGTAGGATAGTGAAAATATGTAGTATAGAAGTAGTGTAGCAAACTTGGGTAAGAATAAGAGCTAGCATGAACATATCTTAGTGGCTGAAGAGGAAGGAACAATCCTATTTATAATAGTTCTACTAGGTTTTTGGAATATACTAGCATATTGTATAAACTTGTGTGGATCCTAGAAACTGAATTGTCAGCTTCCAAGGTCGTGAACTTGCTAAATTTTTGGAGAAAGATTTAATGAAAAAGCAATGGCTCGTGTAACTTTTTCGATGCCTGAAGTAAATGTATATCTAATCTGAAAGATGTGTCCTTGTTTTATTTTTTTTTTCACCTATATATTTTAGGTCCTAGTGAAGTTCTTGCATGCTTGGTAGTTATGGTTCCAAGAAAAAAGTGGGTAGACACATGCAGTGCAAGGTTCACCTGCGTGATTTCTTTCTATCATTCTAGGGAAAGGCAACATGCCTTTTTCTTTTTTTTCACGATATTTATACACAAAATATATATTGGTCTTTTTTTCACAGTCCTTTAGAGAATATTTATGTCTCTTGGCTATTTTTCTTGAAACTCATAAACACACTTTACTTTTAAATAGGGATGTTTATGATCCAGTTTGATATAAAGTTTAAAAAGTTGAGTTTGGATTTTAAAATTTGAACCAATGCATTTTTTGAGTTGGATTTTGGGTCATATTTTGAGTTGACCCAACTTAGCCCAGCCCAAAATCAAATTATTCCTTGAACGTTCTATTTTTAAAATATAATTAGGATAAATTTTAAGAATTTATATTCCAATTAATATATTTTATATAAGTTGACATTACTTTTGTATTGATATGGCTTATTCTCAAACATATATATAAAATATTTTTTGAATTTTGTATCTTACTTTCAAAATTCCATAATTTTATTATGTAAAATGCTCAAATTTTTATAAATTATTTGAAAATCAAGTCAAACCCGATATAATCAAACCACAAGTTAGGTCATTATCAACTTGGGTCTGAGCTAAAAAAATGACATGGTCAATAAAGAAAATCATATTGGGTTTAGATTTAGTTCAACCCAACCCACCATCATATATACATCGGGAGAAGATCTTCTCATGTGAAGATTACACATAATCTCATCATGTATATATTTTCACCATTGATTTAGTTATCTTGAAAAGATAAAATGTTAGAAAGGTAAAAATTCAATGGTGGAGATAATGTACACGAGAGGATCCTCTCCCTATCTGCAGCTTAGTTTTAACCTTTAAAAAGAGAGTAACGGCATATATAAAACTGTTTTGCTCCACTTTCTGAGGTCATGAAATTGGATTGACCACCAAACGGATGTTAAAGCAACCGTGAAAAAAAGACCCATGCAATTTCCATATGAATTAGTCGTACTTGCACACAGAAAAAAAAATAAAGAGTTTGAAAAACTCCTTCTTTGGTTATAATTAATGATGATTAGATATCAGTATAGTCTCAAGCTATAAAAAAGTTTCCTTCCATCTCTAAAAGAAGTTCTTTTTAGCTAGCGATTAGATGTGGTCCAATACCAACTGGGCACCAATACAGCTTGTAGGGTATTCACATGCTGGCCTGGTGAAACCATATACTTGCCATTGCTTCGGCTTTCTTCTTTTGTGGTGGTAAAGTTAATTACAAAAAGAAGGAAAGAAGCTAGCTAGGAGTACGAGCTTCCCTCCACATACATGAACTTTCATTTCACGAGGAAATTAAATGAACCATAAAAAAAAAGGGAGGAGCGAAAGTCGTTGTAGTTAGTTGCATGAAAGATATTGATTGAATAAAGTACTTGAAGTCACTGTCACATATAGGTCTCTATAAAAGGTAGTGGCGTATAAGTCATTAAGGATTAAAACAGTACATACATGTAAAATTGCATATACATTTGACAGTTGCAAGGCTATCAGATATGTGGATGATATACGAATACTATCAACCGTCAGAATAATTAATATTAATAATGTTATTTGACCAAATGCAAATAAGTAATTCTCTTCCATGAATTCAGTCATCTTCAAAGAGGAAAGTAATTAAAGTAACAGAAAGAGGTAAAAAACAATACATGGGCCGGGTCAAAATTAATTGAATTAGTTTGAATCATCAAATTAAAGTAAATGTAAGATGCCTATTTCAGTAAAAAGATAGTATATTATAGTGCTTTTAAAAAAATTACAGTCGGTGATTGAAAAGTTACAATTTCCGATAGAAAACTTATAGTTTGCATATTGAAATTAAATTTGCAAAGTTATAGTGTGAACTGTGTTCCATCGCATGGTTTTTTTTTTTCAAAAAAAAATGTTCCACCGCGCTTTTTTTTTGTTATAATTTTTTTAAAAAAAATTGGTTCCACCGCATGTTTTCCAACTTAGGTAAATTGACTTGAAATATGTAGTTAATTAAGTATTTAAATCTTGTATTCAAAATATATAAATTCAAATAATCAAGCGACACCAATATTAGTTACCGCTGAATGAAGCTTAATTTATATGGGTTATGGACGCAGTACCATGTGTCAATTTTACTTTACCTTTGAAATGATCACTTTCAATTGTTAGTGAGGAAGCTGGGAAGTGTCCTCCTTAATTAATTATAAACTCTTTCTCTAAGCAGAGTAGTAGAACACAAATCGACGTGTTGGTACACACAAGGAGCGGAACGAATAGATAGATAGGCAATATTACACTTACATGAATGTCCGAATCATATGTAAGCTAATAATTTATGCGCCATTCTTGCATTTGGGTCATGTCCGTCAAAGTTATGCAGCATTCCTATTGAGTGAGAGAATGAATGAATGTGTATTATTGAGCTTAACTTACTGTTTATATGCAACTCATGGATAACTAACATGTCTGAACAGAATAACAAACTGACAATTAACAAACCCCAAAGCTAATTAACTAACTTTTCTTTGGAAACCTTTAATGAGATGAAATTAAATTGAATTTGTAAATTGAATTGAATTCTTATATTTGGAATGAATTAGTAAATTAAATAATTGAATTCAATTTCTTGATTTGAATGAGTCAAAAAATAATTAATTTAATTATTTTTACTATTTTATCCTTCATTAATGGTTAAGAACAAAAGATTATATTCAAATAAAGTTATTTTGGTATTTTCATTTATTGGAATTCAGTTCTACACAAATACACCCATTTGGATCTTATTTCAATTCTTTAGTTTTGTTGGATTTCAATTTTCATGGAAATTCAATTCATTCACTTAGTTGCTTTTAAAACATGGAATTCAATTCAATTTTTGGATATAATTGAATTCTAGGGATTTTCAAACGACATGTATGTGAATGAGCCTCACTTCTCAAACGAAGGGCAATTTTGTATAAACAAAATAAGGGGTTTCTTTGATACTCTTATAAATTTTAAGGGTATTGATCAGTATCTTGTAGTTATTTGTGGATAAGATTGTATCATATGTCCCACTAATCCAATTTACAAAAATATAGAAAAACAAATATTCATTTATAACCATTAAAAGCAAGAAAGGTACCGATACGGGGTATTAAAACAAAAACCACAAAGTACATTTCACTATTTTTTTTTAACATATTTCACTAACTAGAGCATGTATTGAGAGAACCATGAAACTGGCACCATTGATAGCTAGTTGTGTTTCTTAAGTATTTAATCAAGGGTTTGATTTGTGGTGGTGTGTATGGAGAGGGTTTCGTGTAAGGCGAAATTCATATTTATGAGCTCTTTAGGATTAGTCACTACTGTTGAGGGTGAATACGTAGATTCACCTAATAAAAAGAGTATGCATTGAGAACAAGTGTGAAAAAGAGGGCGTAGACCCAAATTACGTTCTTTTGTCTATTAGCGCCCCAAATTACTGAATATGGGCTTTTTCTTTGTTGAGTAACTCTTCCCTAAGGCCTATTTAGTATTAGACTGTCAACCAAAGTGTGAACTGTCAAGACTGTTTCGGTTCTATCTTTTTTGGATCCAAGTTCCTGTTCTTACCTACAGGTCTTTGTTGCCGTAATAAGATTCCTTATGAAGTGCAATGAAAAATTGAAAACTTGCAATGCAAAGTGATATGGACCTTGACAATGTCACCAATTGAATTCGATTTCTTTTGGAGGCCCAATAGTTAGTAGGCCATTCCATTGGGCTCACTGCTATCACCTATTCGCCCCAATATCATGTAGACTGTTTCAAACCGTTGAGGTCATTGACCAAAAAATTAATACTTCAGCTCTGTAGCCCAAAAATTAGAAAAACTCATGCCATTAAACACTAAAACTATAATAAGCAGAATCCCTATATACCAAATCTAACAACACTAAAACTATAATAAGAAGAATCCCTATATACATGCAAATCTAACAACTCACTGTTACACACTCACAATAAAGATTGTAGGATCCATAATCAAGTGATTATACCTTGAATAAAGTTAGTAAAACTGATTTTTATTGTGATTGTGTCAAAATTTGACTTGTTGGAATTATTATGTCTACACAAGAATCTCTCCATTCATACTCAACATAATTTTATTTTCATCTCACCTTGCAAAATTTAAAAGACGCGTTTGTAATTTATTGTGTGCGGTGCACGTGGTTTCATGTCAGCAATAAGACATGGGTGAGGAGTACGCAAGTGTGGGGAGGGAGCAGCAAAGGAAGGTGAGGAAGGAAAAAAACCCTTCAAATTGAGTTTATCCCTTTGGAACCAACCCAAGCTTGAGTTAGAAGGCTCATCATCCTCACCCTCACACCACACTCACATGATAGCTGACACATACCCTTCTTCCTTTCTCGCGTGCTCCCTGCAATCCCACTATTTTTCTAATCAAAGACAGCACCAATTAATAAAGAGTAACCACTCCAACATGTATTGACCTATATTTAAACAGCCCTTGAGCTTTTTTTTCTTTTTTTTTCTTTCTTTCTTTTCTTCCCACTTTTTAAGTTACATTTGATTCCCTTATTTTCACATAAACATGTGAAAATGTATAGCAAATACTCAATTCAAACTATGAAGTTGTGATTCTAAAAATTTAGATATTGATTTTTTAGCCTAAAATCACAAAATGTGAGTCACAGTATTACTCTTTGATTCCATTTCTATTACGAGGTTATCATGTATTTGTTGATGTACATTATAAAATGATATATTTTACATTATATTGGCATCCTACTAACCTCTGCCAATTAAGCCATCTAGAAATAAGCATAATTATATTGAAAAATATAATATCAATCTTCATATAAGTAACATTATTAATACGTTTGAGATTTGTTAATAATTTGAGTCTATTGTTCAAATACACCACTTTAGAAGCCAAATAAGATATTAACATGTCACCAACACCTCACTTAATGTAACACATTAATGAAAATGTGAAGACACAATAATAAAAATAGAGTTAAGAGCAAACATAACTCATATTTTATAAATTTAAAAATAAAAAAGTTAATTTCAACTTAATTTTAGGGATCAAAGTAATTTGCAAATGTAATTTTAAGAATTAAAGTAGAAACATTTACTCTATTAATATGCATTATAAATTTTATTATATTGTGACGGTAACAAGTGTCAGTAAACCCTTTTTTTTTAATTGACAGCGTAAGCAAACCTTATCCACTAGTTACCGGGGTTCCTTAACATGGGGATTGGAGTCGCATGAGTCCGGCCCATCTGACTCAATCCTTGTTTTATCTTATATCGAATATAAAATACAAAATAATAAAAGCACAGTGCTTGCTCTAACACCAGCAGCCACATGATTTTACATCAATATGTTTTGAATTTGGAGAGAAGTCGGTAGCATACACGTAGCTTCTTAGTATACCCCCAGAATAAAAATTAATAATTTCCCTCTGCTGAAATCAAGCTTCTTTAGTCACATGAGGGATAATCCAATTAGCATTTTTAAACCTATAGTTAAATTTTATATTTTCAAAATCCACTTTCACCTTTTTCATGGTCTAGCTAGGCAACCGTTTGCTGAGGTGTTGCATTTGCTTCTTCATATTGACCAAACTTCAGAGGCATGATGTAATTAATCAAATGTAACAGTGTTACCTAACTACTTATTTTAATTTACCCCACAAAAAGGGTAAAGTCTTAGACTTCGTTTTTCCCTATTATAAAAGGGCCAGAGAATATTGTTATTACTAAACCTAACAACACTTTCAGTTAAAGGGCAAAAAAATACAAAGGAATCATAGAATGGCGACTTTTTATTTTGGCCAAGGTAGCAGGTAAGATTAAAGTAAAAAATTTTGCTAACAAGCCACGTGGATGAGCTCATGGCCATTGTTTGGACTAAGTTGAGCTGTAAGCATCGTGCTGAAACGTGAGTAGGGGAATATAAAAAGCGGTCATGATAGAGCAAGAAGGATAGAACGTACAATTAATTCAACTAAACTAATGTAATAAATCAGAATGAAAAAACTAAATTATGAATTTTGCACACCTCCCGAAGTAATAATATTATTGGCAGCAGAGGAATCCGGCTGTAAACTTGGACACTATTGGAGGAGTCACAGCGACAAAACCTGCAAAGAGATCGATTCTTTAGGGGTTGAATTTGTTGAACATTAAATTCCCCCTTTTAATCATTTTCAATTAATGCATTAATTGTCCAATAATTCACACTCTTAAGGTATAAAGCACTACTCTCTTCCTCAATTTTTAACTGTTTTCTAAAATATCAATAAAAATTTGGTACATTAAAAATTAAATGAAAATTCTGAAAAAAATAGCTAAAAGTAGATGGAAGTAGTAGTATTAGAGAAGATCTTAATTGCTATCAAATCAGAAAAATGTTTTGCCCTGTATTATTTTTCATTTAACAAATAATTTTATGGGTTATTATTATCTTTTAATTTTTCAATATTGTTAATATATCCAATAATTAATGACATAGAACAAAAATTTTTGTTAACATATGTTTCATACGAAAAAATGGGATGAAAAATTTTATCAATGAGTATCATATATAGAGTTCATATACAAAATTTTGACTCAATTTTTATTCCATACCAAACACACCCTTTCTCTATCAGAAATTAAGAATTTATCAAATTATTAAGGTCCTACTTAGTGGTTTTACTTTATCACCCAATGCAGTGTGTCTTAAACTGAAATGTTAAGGAATGTGAGCAGTGTGTCTGTGGCCATAGCTGTTTTCTTTCTAAGTGACAGCCCACCATTGTGCAGCTGCCTAACACTTGATTTCTGTTCACACCACATGATCACTACTCATTGCATCAACTAATCCCTCTTCTTTTTTCCCATTTCATCTCTCTTTTATTTTTCTTCTTCATACAAAACTTTAGTAGCACAATTAACACTTTCCTAACGTACCAATTTATGAAAGATAAAGAATCCCTTAACAAAAGTAATCAAGACAATGTCAGTGGTTTAGTGCTACCCCTTTAGCACAGAGTTTTAACACTTTATGAGTTTAACTAAACCTCAACCTTCTTTGAACTGTAAGTTGACAGTTTCATACACAAAGCAATCAATAATTGATGTGCCTAAAAAATTATATTTGTTAATAAAAAAAAGCAGTGCCCTGATCACAAGGGCACTTATACATTTTTAGTTTTTTCCATCAAAGGCAACATATTCTTTCTAAAATCATACGAATTAATATCAATTACTACCTATATTTTGGGACGTAGGTGACCCCGGTAATCCCTTAAACTACGAAAACTAAAACTTGTTATAATGGTTTTGTTCCAGTTAATTAGAGAGGATGGCATTGGACACCATTGCCCAGCTACTACTCCTTCAATTTATGGAAAAATTGAAACGAAGAAGCAACAAGGACAATAATAAGCTCGGTCTGTTTTAAAGAATATTCTCTCCATTTTGTCATAATAAGTGTGTTTGGAATTTTTTATATGCACTACATGCAATTTTAGAATTTTTTAAGAAATTATTTAACTTTTATTAATTTTACCATAATTTTCATTCATTCTTTAACTATTAAAATCTTTTACCATTTATTGGGGTAAAATTTTCTCTTTCTTATTATCTCATTTGTTGACATATATCATAATTTCTTAAATTATGTGACTCTTGCCAAAGAGTACTTCATAAGTCAGAGAGTAATTTAGTTTTGCATGCTTAATTTTTTGAAAAATAAAAACTATTAAGAAAGTGTTAATTAAGTATTACTCAATTTGTTATAGGAAAGCAAAAAAGAGGAAGCAAGAAAAAAGAAAAGAAAAGCTTTCATAGCAGTAAGGGGAAACAAAATATCTTCAATTGTTGCCAAAAAAAAAAAGGAAAGAAGGAAAAAAAAAATGAAAGTGGCTTAAATAACTTTACAGAACTTGCAAGTCACTTCCCTATTATTATATAATCCAACACATGTATCTGAGTGCATGAAGAAAAAAAATTGCAAAAAAATGCTCCAATTTCTGCTAAATTACATTTCTGCCATTCCCTTTACTCATCAAAACCCCACCCTCACTCACTTCTTTCTCTCAGACACACAGCACACAATCCCTCAAGCCTCTCACTCTCAAAACGGTGCGTTTTCACTCATTCACACAGAAACACTTCTCTCTCTCTCTCTCTCTCTAAACAGCACCAACATATATACGTAGAAATGGAAGTGCCGGAATACTTCGTCGGTGGCTATTACGGCGCCGGTGGGGACCAATTCTCGCAGGAGAAGCGGCACGGAGGAGGCGGCGACCAGAAGCACGGCGGCGGCGGAGAGCCGTTCGCCATTGACGACCTGCTCGACTTCTCCAACGCCGACGCCATCATGTCCGACGGATTCTTCGACAATATCGCCGGGAATTCCGCGGATTCCTCAACCGTCACCGCCGTGGACAGCTGCAACTCCTCAATCTCCGGCGGCGACAACCATTTCCCCGCCGGCATTGGCCCCCGCGCATTCTCCTCCGGTGATCCACAATTCTCCGGCGGAGAACTCTGCGTCCCGGTAATTATTCACTCAATGCCGCACTCTCACACCGCAGAATCACAGTAATTTTGAATCGAATAGTTGATTCATTCGAAAATTGCATGTTCTCATTGTGCGATTTTGTTGCATTACGACGACGTAACGGAACTTTCAGTGAGCTCAAAATCATGAAAATTGGAGAAAATTACGATAATTTTGAGCTTAATTAGAAGATTGCATGTTCTAATTGTAACTTTCACCGAGCTCAAAATCATGAAAATTAAACCGAAAATTACGATAATTTTGTAATGAATTTGAAGATTGAATGTTGTAATTTGATGATTTTCATTTTTTTTGGGTTACAGTACGATGATATGGCGGAACTGGAGTGGCTCTCGAACTTCGTGGAGGACTCGTTCTCCGCCGAGGAAGAGCTAAAGACGCTGCAGCTTCTTTCCGGCGTTGCTTCCGCTGCCGCAATCGGCGGCGGCAAGCCGCAGACGTCGGAGTCTTCATCTTCCTCCGACACACTCCCTTCGCAGTTCGACGCCGCGCGGAACGCGCCGTTTCTCCTGCATCCTGAAACGCCGCTCCCTGGCAAGGCGCGCAGCAAGCGCTCACGCGCGGCGCCGGGGGACTGGTCCACGCGCCTCCTGCACCTAGCTAAGCCGCCGCCATCCGCGGAGGAGCAGATGCCGCCTGTGAAATCGGCGCCGTTGACGAAGAGAAGAGAAGCGAATGCGGAGTGTTCAGGGAGGAAGTGCCTTCATTGTGGTGCGGAAAAGACGCCGCAGTGGAGGACTGGGCCCATGGGCCCAAAGACTCTGTGCAATGCGTGCGGCGTGAGGTTCAAGTCGGGCCGGTTGGTGCCCGAGTACAGGCCCGCTGCGAGCCCAACATTCGTCTCGACGAAGCACTCGAATTCTCATCGGAAGGTTCTGGAACTGAGGAGGCAGAAGGAGCTGCAGCGGCAACAGCAGCAGCATCAGCAGCAGCTGCTGAGTCATCACCACCACCATCATCATCAGAGTTCCATTTTCGGCGTATCCAACGGTGGAGATGAGTTCTTGATCCATCATCACCACCACCATTGTGGCCCTGATTTTAGGCATGTTATCTAGTGAGTGCAGGCCTAGTTTAATTTAGGGTGGAGAAGAGGTCTTTTAAGTTTAACACTGTCACTTCCCTTTTTCTTTTTTCTTAAATATCATTTGGCTCTGAAAAGTTTTGTCTTATAAATTTGAATTTGTAGTTTATTTTTTCAAGTTCTTTTTATGGTAGTTTTAAGAAAAGAAGAGGAAAAAAGGGAAAATGTAGAATTAAGGAAGGGAAGAATATTAGGGAAGAAAGAGCTTCTTCATTTGATTGTAGGATCAATGGTCTACTCCTCATTGTTTTCATTGCCAAATTTGGCAAATTCAGAATCAAAATCTTATTTTTATTCCAAATGAGGATTAATAAATGTTCAAGAAGGAACAAAGGAGTATAGGCTATGCATTTGCTGAATAGTGAAAATTTTATGCGTGAAAAGAGGCATCTGTTTGTTGAGAATTGCGCGTGAAAAGAAAAGAAATAGAGAAAAATGCTTCGTCGCTTGTTCTATAATCCAATGGGCGTAGAGAAAAGCACGGAATGCATATTCATTGTGATGATAAATTGGCACAAAACGATGGTTGCTTGGTACATAATTTGGTCAATTTGTAATCATGAAACAATGTGCTGACATTTTTTGCCTTATCGGAAAAGTGGGTTACCCCTCATCATCATTTCTATAAACTCCTCGTGGATTGATGTGATTCTAGTTTTTCCTTCTTTTCACAATATAATGGAATTTAGCATGTTCATTTTATATATGTATTCTTATCTTCTCTCCATATTATTGATCCCTGAGCTTCGTTTCAAACCGACAAAAATCTACACGAATGTGATGAACTTCACCCATTTTCACCACCAAGGACATACCAACAAATTTCAAACGCTTGATTGAAGGCCTTGGTTTTGTGCATTGTGAGTGAATACTGAATACCAAGGACCCAAACTATATGGAATATAAAAGAATGGCATGGTTTTCAGTGAAATTGTGAAATTATATAAAGATTTCATGGTTAGCCACCAGCCAGTCACACATCGTCCTCTGTACGTACCATCTACATGGAAATGCGTTAAAGGAAAGGGGGAATGGAACTATGAAACCAACGTGGGAGGGGCCAATTAATTTTTTTTTATTTTAAAAATAGCATATAGTATTAGGTGGAATTAAAAGAATAAATGGCTGCTTAGCTTGCAAAATGGTGCAGCAAGTCATGTGAGTTGAGTTGTGAGGGAGTAATAAATAAACAAACAATTAGGTGCACATTGAGGGATGATACAACTGTCCACCCGATCCTAGACATTTCCCCTTCCATGGGCTCCACTCTCTTTTCATTATGCATAGGGTAACACTATTCCGGGTCAATTGTGTGGTATTCTATCTCCGAGGTAGCCCATTACACGTGGTGATCAAAGTTAACTTTTAACCAATTCACAAGATTGATCATATCTTTGTGCAAGCTCCGTCCACACTATTTCAATTTCCCTTTGCTCACTTTCATAATTCTTTTATTTGTAAAAACTGAACCTCTCTGTATCAATTTATATTAATCTTCTGAAAAAAACTAAAGTTAGTATACATATATATACTATAATGTGATTGACATTTAATAATATTTTGATCATATAAAAGTATTAATAAAATTATTAGTAATATAAACTATATAATACACTATGTAAAATGTCATAAAGAGAGTTGTAATAATATTCATTTATATTTTTAATAACTCTTTTAAAATGCTGCTAAAAGGTTTTAACAACACCTATTGTTAATAAATGTTATTGAAATTGAGTTAAAAATGGTACAGTGATATACGGAAAATAATAAAGGAACTTATGATGAACCAATAAATAGATTATAGCACTTATATATATATATATATATATATATATATATTTTTCTTTGAACTTTTCAGGTCATGTATGTCACCTGCACAGTTAATTAAACCCGGGATAGAATTATTTGTTTAGTTACTACCTATTGACTATTGCAATTGCCCGAATAAGACAAAAATAGAAGAAATAACTAATTACCACCTTAACCCAGCCAAAGAATGGGACGATAATAAGCTCGTTTATTATATTGTTCCCACTTTTGGAAGACCATGTGATTGTGACTTTAGAATTTCGAACCCACAATTAAAAGTGCAAAAAACAATGGCAAAAGAGAGAAAGGAAAAGTGGCTTATGAGGCTTTCCATGCAATGCATTGCATGGCTAGGTATATGCCTAACATAGCTTTCAGCCTTTCACAAAGTGACGATAAGAGAAAGAGTACACACAAAGTACAGTGTATGTACACATTGGTGTGAGGCCAGTGTCGGCACTGCCCAACTCTTTTTTTTTTCATTTTCAGTATAGATTTTCCATTTTTTCTAAATTTATTAGATCAGAACCAATTTAATTTAAGTCATTCACGTTCAACATCATGAATCGTCTCTATAAAAAAATTTAAATTATTGGATAAAGATATTATATGAATGATTTTATATCTAATACATATGTTCGGATGTCTTTTATGCAAGAACCTTTTTTGAGCTTTGAAGCATGAATAATCTAGAAGAGATTATAAAGATCGAATATGGGCAAGTCATAATGACATTCCCTAAGATTTGATGAAACTCACTTAGACTTTTCTCTATATGTTCGGTGACACTGATCCCTGAATGCACTTTGTACAATAAAGTAGAGGATAACATAATGATTTTAGAAATTCATAGGAGGTATAATAATAGTTCCATAAATATAGGAATCTTAGGAGCAAATTTTATAAATAGAGAGGAGTTAAGGTAAATTTCACGGATCTTAGAGGATGGCAAAATGATTTTAGAAATTCGTAGGAGGTATAATAATAATTTCATAAACATAGGAATCTCATAAGTAAATTTCATAAAGATGAGCTAAAGTAAATTTCACCATATCTTAATATAATTTGCCCATCAAATTTTAAACTACTTCATTATAAAAACTCTAGTACTAGTATAAGGATATATATAAATGGTGGAAAAAAAAATTCTTAAATGTAAAATTGTATATATATTTAATCTATGAAAACTTTTCTCTTTTTTAAACTCTCATGCTAAACTCACTCTACTGGCTAGTTTTTCTAGCACCGATTTTTTTTTATTCAGTAAACTCGAATCAAGATATTGAATTAGAAAAATAGATGTGAAATCACTTGAACCAAGCGAGGGTTAGTAATTCAGTTTCAATTTATGGATAATATAAGCACATATATAGGATGGAGGAGACTGCCGAAATTATGATGGGTGTGTTAGAAGAAGCAGCTAGAGCATAACATATATATGAATGAATGGATAGGAAGGGGAGAAGCTAGTGTGAGTGTGCATGTGGGTGATGAAACCAAGCACATGCGCTACGTGACGTGCATGACTGCTACCTTCTGCCTGCACTCTGTGTTTGCTGTTGTTGATAATATATCCAAAAAAAATTCACGATATGGCTATGCTGCTGCATGCCCCATTGTCAAGGGATCTTTCCATGTTATGTGTGTAAAGACGATGCTGATAATGGGTTCTTGTCCCCTCCACTCCCTTCCATCTATTTGCCTTTAACTCACTTGTGTCAATATGAACCCCATTTTTGGGGCCTTTTAAATTAAGAATATTGGTGGGTCACTGGTTAAGAATTTTAGAATGATAAGTTTTTATTAAAAATATGTGATTTTTTAAGTTTTAATGTATAGAATTCATCATAAGAGAAATTCTTATTTGCACCAAGAGTAAATCATGCTTTTACTCTGAACCAATTATTTTCTTCCATATAAGTATTGTGGGCCACTTGTGTTTTTCAAATTAACCTGGTAACAATTAATAAAAGATTTTTCTATAGTTAACTGTTTCTACTTTCCCATGAACCCTGACACATTGAAAACCGTCGTTATTTTTGCCTCCCAATATCTACCTTATACTTTCCAAGCCGCTTATAAAAACTCTGTTTTCCTTTTATTATTATTTTTCTTCTGGTCGAAATTCCAAGAGCAAAAATTGCAGCTGTTTTGTGCAACAGCACTAGCTAATTAAACAATGGTGGCTAGTTTTGGGGTTTACCGACTGTGGTCTATTAAATTAGAGAATTAGTATTAGGATTTAGAAAATAATTTTAAAAATTAAAAGTAGATGTTTCACCTCTGCTCGTTGTTGTATTCTTCGCCCTATAAATTGACAGTGAGAGGCTTCTTTGTTTCTTTAACAATGCTAGAGGGAGGAGAGGTTCCTCGGTGTTCAACGGATCAAAGGAGGAAAAAATTGAAAAATTAGAATTGTGACAAACATGAGGCTGTTATGATACTATTCTACTTAACCATGGTCAAATCTTTTATTAATTGTTTGGTTAATTTAAAAAACTCAAGTGGCCCACAATGCTTATATGGTAGAATATAATTGGTATAGAGCAAGAGCATGATTTGCTCTTTGGTGCAGGTAAGAATTTCTCTCACTATAAATGTTATAGATTTACTTTTATTAAAAATCTTAATCAAGGTACTAATTAGATAAACCCTTAAATTATTGATGCCTCTTATTTTTACTTATCAGTTGCTTGTTTTGGTAACACGGCACAAGCAGGGGTATGAGTTATTCTGAACCATTCACATTTCTTTTTAAAATACTTTATTTTTCCTACTTTTTGGTATCTAATGGTTTAAATTCACCTGGAGGAAGAAAAAACAAGTCTTGCTAGTATATAAGTAGTTTTGGCAGGGGTATACTTGTAATTATATAAGTATTCAGGTTCACTGGGGTTCCTTATTCTTACCTTATGTACGTACTCTTTTTGGCATTCGGAATGCAGGAACTAGACTATTTTACTCAAAGGTTGACGGGAACATGTTTACAATATGTGCTTGGGAGATCAAATTAATTAGTTTTAGTTCAATAGAAATAGTTATTTTTTTAAAAAAAAACTTTTAAAAATAATTGGGGGTCTCATCTCCCTCACAAAATAAGGAATTACCCCTCAGTGTAGGTCTGCATATGTTTAAGGAATTGTTTAAGTGTGATTAATGAAATTTCACATTGATTAAGTATGAAATAAGAGAATAGTATATAAGAGGGGAGAACACATATATAATAAACTCATCATAACTTAAAGATTTTAGATCAACAGATAACGTTTGATGGGCTTTTATGGTTTCTTGGTTTAACTCTTCCCTCCCCGACTACTTTACCCAAGTACCCAACACAAATTGCAATAACAGATTTCAATTGTTGAGTATAATCATGCATATTGATATTATTTGAAAGCTGAGGGTGCTAGATGTTATTTTATAGTCTATGAAGTTTTCCAGTGCAAAAATTATATTCTAGATGGAGTCTTGTTTTTACGATGAAGAAGAGGATTTTAACAAACAAGGAGAGTTATTTTTTTTTAATCGCATAGCTAGCTCACGCTTACAGATTGAAAAAGGATTGCAATTTTTCACCACTTTTTTAGGAAAAGGATGTTGATAGCTAAAGACACGGGTTCCGTAGAGGGTCATTGGTGAGTCATTGTCGTTAGGTGATAAACAAAGCTAGCAAGCAACATTATGGTTTCATAGAAAAGTTGTGTGGTATATGTACACTTCTTTCATTGTGATTTGGCTCCAACCTTTTTCACGGGCCTCGTGGATAACAATTGGTTCAAATCCCTATCTCTCTAGGGCGTATACGTTTGTTAGGGTAGATTACATTTCTCTCGCACGAGAGATGTTTAAATTAAGTTGTCTTCTCTATACTTCACAACTTCCTTCTAGCTAGAGATAAAAATGCTCTACAATTTAATCTTTTTCAATATAAACAAATTAACTCTTAGGATATATTTGATTGGAAGATAAAAATTCGGATAAAATTTTCACAAATGAGTTCTAAGTATAATTTTATTCATGAAGATTATCCATGAAATTTTATCCTCATTTTTACCCTAATCAAATACATCCTAAATCTTAGCGATGTTGAACAAATATACATTGTGACTATGGAAACAAACACATAGTGGAACTGATTTCGATAGAGACGTTAGAGAGGATGGTGGCCCTGATGGGTTTAGTGAGGAATGTTGTACTTGGGAGCTGGGGAATAGCTGAGGCCTTTTTGCTGATAATGAGGATGAGATTGTTTATGCCTTGGCAAATGCTCTGAAGAAGAGAATGAATCAACATGTCTGTAGTTATGGTTCGTGTGTGCCTTGAGGGATTTTGCATGTGGCTACTGGGTTTCTTTATGCTTTCCTTTTATGTTTTCTTATGGGTTCGTTGGTGTGTGCTCTAGTGTCCTGAATATTGTTGTGGGCTTAGTATCTATTTTGTTTTTTGAATCTTCATTGTACCCCCTTTGCTACTCTTCTTTCAGAGTCTAACATTTACAAGTATCGAAAAATCTCACTTAATAAAAGGGAGTGTAGTTGTAGTTGTTAAATTTAAAAGGAGGGTATATTGGCAAAGTCACCCTACCAACCCCATTCTCGGCTTTCATTTTGGGAAGGAATTGTTTCTCTTCAATTTTTGGTGGGTTAGTTGTTTCTTTAGTTTTTAATATTTTGATACTAGTTTTGTGTTTCTTTTTTGTTGTGTTTAATTTTCAATTTCATTGCTTTTGCTATTTTGATATAGTTTGTATACTAGATGTTATTGTTACTTCTCTCTTTTGAGAGCCAACCATTTTAGTTATATATATATATATATATATATATATATATATAGCATCTATCATGAGAGAAGACTAGAATTTATCCTTTGATGAGGTATGAAAAAGATATTTAATAGAACTTGAATGGCAAAGTTTATAATTGAACTAATTTACCTAAATAACTAGTGTCCTACTACAGTCATTTCACATCTGTATATAATATATTTAGAAAATGAGATGTACAATTACTTCATAGAACATACGGAAAAACCAAATGAAAAGAAGAGAAAAACAAACACAGCCATAGTTATTCTAAATATACCCAAGTGCCTGGTCTGATTCTCCTCTTAGATCGGATGTGCATTGACCCGATCAAAACCTGGCATGAATACCAAAGGGAAGAAAACAAACTCAATCCACTGCAGCAAAACCATTTGTGTTATTGCGTTATAATGTGTCAAAATAAATACATATTAGATACTTATGTGAATTATATTAATATATCATATTTTTATATGTTTATTTAATTAAATTATATTTAATTAGAGATTAATAATGACCTCATGCTTTAGTTGAGTCAATTACTGGTCCACTTCTGATAATTATGTGCTCTTTGATTACTAATAACAAATCGCTTTTTGGTATGCAGACTTACATGTAAGCTTTCAAAGAATTTTAATTTGTACCAAAAAAAAAAATTGATAAAATTACCACATTTCCTAAAATATTTAAAATGTTCTCCAAATAAATATGGCTCTCGTATAATCTGTATAAAAAAAAATGAAAAGAAAACCGTCCTATACCTACACACGCACGTACGGCTAACTTGTCATAACTTGAATTTATCACAAAATAGTAGCTTTTCATCAATATTATATCGTTGCTAATTTGCCATACTGCTAGCTCCTAGATCTTCTATGCTAATTATCGAAAACATTGAAAACACAGTAACACACTTGTTAAAAAGAAAATTGATATTTATCTGTCGATTCCCCAGTCATATATATAAAATCTCCAATCAGTGGATGCAAATTACGCTCAGCTCTAATTAGATGATAACATTATCAACTATCATTTCAGCCTCCCCATATTTTCTTTCAACGTGAATTTATACTATTTATGTGTAACTCTCCTGTGTGTTGATCAACCCTCAAATAATGACTACATGTACAAATATCGGTTTTATTTTTTTTTTTTTAAAAAGTGCATGAACGATCCATAGGAGATACATATATGATCACAGTAGTACGTAGTGGTAGGCATGTATAGGGTGATTTTGGCTAAGAATAAAATATTTTGGAAACTGGGAAAGTAGAGAGAGGCCTAGGTGATCAGTTCAGTGTGGCATTACAGTGGGAAAATAGCAATTAAGGTCAAACTTTTGTGTGTGTAAGAGAGATAGATATGAAAATTGCAAGGTCAAACTTGTGTGTGCGTGTGTGTAATAGAGATTTGAAGAAGGAACCCATTGCTTGTAAGTTTTAAACTCAGCTTCACGTGCCAAGTATACATGAGTTGCGATTTCCTTGGAATGACATTAGGTTGTGATTTGAGTGGTTGAACTTGCTAACTGGCAGGATATATTATAGTATTCAGTTCACATAAACTAAGGTGAATATAACGAAGACATTTGCGCGATCGTTGCTGTGTATTACATGAAAGATATCAACTATGTCTAAATTAAAAAGTAGAGAGTAGGATCATAGGCCTTGTATTTTCAACTACTTGGACTTAGAGCTATAGCACCCACTATTAATTTTCCTATATCGAGTTCTACAAGAATAATCAACAAATATAGCTGTTTGACTCGCTTTGTGGCAAGGGATAGGACAGCAAGCCAGTTTGGTTATCACTGTCTATTGTATCTAATTAGGTTGCAAAGTTATATGTATATATTAAACGCAAAATGGCTATAACCTAGCTATGGCAGATTTGACTATATATATCATTTTCTAATACAAGGATACCTAAAGCAAAAAACAAAACACCAAAGAATAAGCCTACAAACTCCAGAGAGCTATCAGCATTAATTGGATCGCAATTCATACCGACACCACCATTTCATCCTATATCAATTACAAATCTTACCCCTGGTTGAAATAATCTTTGACGCTAAATACATAAGCCAAAAGGTAGTTTTGGGTATCTCTCTCAAGAAAAAGGGATTTATAGCTAATTCTTCTATTAGAAATATTTTTTAATTAATTCTGCAATTTTCTTTTTGGTTTCCGGAGAATCTATTCGCCCAGTAAATGAATGACTAGTTAATCTCCTAGAATATGGTCAAATGTCTAGTTAGAGATACCTACCAATAGTATTTTTTTACACATACATAAACTTCAAAATCAAACTCAAACCAGTAAACTTAGACCCAAGTCTCTTCCACTTGAATCAATAACTTACTAATAAAATTTTGCAATTTGTTGCTGGCTAAGAACAAGGAAAATAATACCAAAAATAGGAAAATAATATTTGATTGAGTAAAGAAGAAATAAACAAATACTAGATGGATCCTCTCCTATTACAGCACAATATGAAAAGAACATATTATGAGAAAACTACACAATTTTTATTATAATTGGACTTATCGTTATTTCTTTTAATCCATCAATTTTGTTTATGTATCTTTCATTTTCATAACATAACTCATGCAAACTTAATTTTAAATCAACTTGATTTTACAAACATAATTTTGATAAGAATTGAGCTAATATATACTAATGCAATTTAATTATGTTTGAAAATATTTGTCAAAGAGCAGGTGATTTTAATATAATATATATTATTTGAATAGTATTAATAAAAATTACTTTTATATGTATAATTTGTTTTTCATTATCTTAAGGGTGTTGCAATTACTGATAATATATATATTATGATTATCAATAAGCATTTGCTCTCCCTTTTCAATTATTAAAGTGTAAATAATTAGTGTAAAAATGATATAGAACAATCATTTTCCTATCTCTAATGAATAAAGGATGGTAATAGTGGCTCAAAATCTAAGAATGTGCAAGAAGAATACTAAATTTAATGTTCACAAAAATCTCTATTATAATTTTCTTTTTTAAAAAAAAATCCTATCTCTTGCTCCTGCTCTATTAGAGGCCCCAAAATGCTCTACAACGGAATTCCTCCACCATAAGACTGGCCTAAGCCAGTTGGCGATGAAAAAGCTAATGTGCATATGCATGCCTTTCCCTTTAGTGTATTTTCGGCCATGGTAGACCTTATAAACAAATATCTTGACCTTGTGATATGATTCTTAAGATAATTTGAAGCCACAAATTAAACTAGGATGAAACTTTATCCTCAACTGAGCCACGGGATCTAAAAGTGCTCACCAAAGTTTGTTTGATTAATTATGGCCACAAACTTTTTTCCTTTTCCTATCACCAGAAGACCCCGTGAATGTATTGAAAAATGTCATGCTCCTTATTGGTATATATGTGTAGCCTAATCTATGAACTGTCTACTTGAAGAGACATTGCTTTTGGTTATGGGATGCAATTTCTACCTATCAAGTTATTCATTCTGTAGTTTTACCTAAAAAGAAAGAACACTTATTCTGGAGATCAAATCTGGATTTCTTTGTTATATATGGCAAAAATTACCTCTTGCCCCATTGAGCTTGAGCCTAAGACCTTGAGTCAAGTGCAGCTCATCCAAGCAAAGGTAGTTAAATTTTCCCCTTCATTATTTATTCCCAATCATTTGATTTACTTTGGAGGCTTATTTTTCTAGTATTTCTCCTATCCCTTACCCAAAACACAAAAATAAAGAAATAAATAAAAATCTCTCATACACACACACACGCACACACTCTAAAGAAATAAGTCATGTTTCATGCAGGAAGTAGCTGCAGAGGTAGTTCAAAAGTTGGAGCCAAGGGAAGCCTCAGCTGTGTTTATTGAGGTAACCTTTTTCAAGCTCGCCCTTTTTATCTTGGTCGAGAAGCTAGGCCATTTATCTTTGTACTTAACGGTGTTCATGACTTTGCTAAAGCCCATTTACTTGGCTTAACCCATAATTTATTGAGTCATATATTGATTTTTTTTTTTGGGGGGGGGGGGGCAGTGGGTTTAGGTTTAGCCAATTGGGTTCCGTACATTTTTGGATCAGGTTTATGCTCCTTAATTTTTTTTAAAAACGGATTGAAATAATTTATAATAAGATTTTTAAATTTAAATTAATACATTTTGCATTGTTGATGTAATTTATTTTTAAGTTTATTAAATAAATTTATTAAAAAAAAATTTTAAGTTATATTTCTTCTAAAATTTTATAACTTAACTATGCATTAACTCTATATATATTATCTAGGTATTAGATTGGTTTAGTTTAACACAATAATTAATCACGTCATTATTGAGTGGAGTCCTATTCTAAAAAAATTGATTAGATTCAAATTCGATTAAACTCGATACAACCCATTCTTTATGCACTTATATTATATTTGTGCTCATGCCTTTGCCAATTATCACTGAAATAATGCTTATTGATGTCAATCAAGGGGCTCATGCATCCAATAAAGGAGGAGACGCAGATGGATGAAAATGGAAGCCAAGTTAAGAAGCTAATTGATTTCAAAGAGAAGGAAGAGGCTATCCCTGGTGATGAGAAAGCTTGCCATTGCCAATGCTCGTTAGCCAATGAAAACCCTGATCATGTAAATGTAAAAGAGCCTCTTTCTGCACCATTTTGATTTTGTGCCACACTGCCTCGGACATAGTTGTATACTTGTATTCTGTGCTTGTTGTATTTGCCCTTTTCCTTTTTCTCTTCAAAGTCCAAAGATGCGAATGATGTTAATGCCAATATTGCCAATAAAGGAACAGAGTTCAGGCTATATAGTACATAGTTCCTCCTATATTTTGGACTTCATTTTTTTGTTTTTGTCGAGTTTTTGGACTTCTCATAAGGTATGATTTCCATTTTCAAGGCTTAAAAACAGGTTAGGCCCTACTGGGTAATGGCCCAATCTTGATGCAGTCGTGTAAATAGATCCAATTCCATCAAGCAAATAAAGAAACTAAAAGAAAAGGGGTTGTCCCAAAAATTAAAAGAGAAAAATTTGCTATGAAGTGTCAATATATGATTGAATAAAAATATATCCAAAGGGGAATTCTCACCCAAAAAAAAAGGGGGTAATTGATTTTTTGAGCCTTAGTTAGGGCCTTAATTCAATTCTAAAGTTCTCTATAAGGGTGTGTTTGTTTTTTATTATTTGGGCAAATAATCACTTTTTTGCAAAAAAAAAAAATCACTTTTCATATCTTTGGATTATTTTTAAAAAATAATTGTAATTTCAAAAGAATCAATTTTCAACTTTTTTGTAGAAGATAAAATTAGTAACTTCTGAAAGATTAGTTTTAACTTTTTAATTATATATAAAATTTAGTCTTTATAATCATTTTTAAAATCTAAACAAACGCACCTAAATATGTCTTGGAATGATTAGAATGGCCGACCTCCTAGCCCTTCAGCTCTCGCTCATGTTCAAAGGCCTTCCCTCCAACTCAGCCTCTTATCCTTCTCACCATCTTAAGCTTGGGTCACACGCTCAATACTCATGTGTGGATTGTCCCCTCTTAATCATGCCCATGATTCACGTCTTCATCAAGCCCTACAATTCATGCTCATCAATCCAACGATCCGTAACTATGTCCCACTTGTATATATGCCCCCTTCATGATAGAGGGAGATGTAATTTCATCTTTAACCCAGACACTATCTTATCCTCTATCTTGAGTCAGACAACATGCTTGTATTGCTTTTATAGAGGATATTAGGCCCTATCTCTCATAACCAACCTACTCGAGTAATTTTTTTCATAAAAAGCAAAGTAACGATTTTTTTAATTTTATTTTTGTCCGTGTCTTGTGTAACAAAGAACCTCTAGTGTAATCGAATTCAATTTCGCCATTTAACTTCTTCATTGTGCTTTGACGAATGTGTTGCAAAGGTAAAATGTGAAAATTGGACTGGCCATTAGTGGCCTAGAGTGTGCAATTTGGTTCATACTAGATTACTTGGGAGTGGACAAAGGACGATTGGGCCAAGTAATCAAATTCGAAACTGAATTCAATAATGATATGATTAGTAATTGGATTAAATCAGGTCAAACTTTTGATAATATATGAATATTTGAATAGTATACATAGTAAAAATATAAAATTTTGTAGTTAAAGAACAAAATTTAAGAAATATTTTATAATGAGTTTAATTTTTATACACTAACAATATAAAATATTTTTATTATCAACAATTATATAATACCATATCAATAAAAGTAATTGAGTCTCGCAAACGACTTGAAAATTCATCCAAATGAGATGATTTTATTGGATAGTATGTAAAAAAAATTTACATTATCAGGCATAGAAATCAACTCTTTTACATTACATATTTCAAAACAATTCAAAATAATATAAAAATAACATCAAGATATATAAATTGAATTAATTGAAATATAAAATCTTATAATGTATCAATATTATTAGAAAAATGACACTAAAAGAATTATTTGACTTGGATTAAATCAAACAAACTCAAAGCATAAGTGTATAATCCAAATTCAACTTGAAAAATATATTAGGTCAATTATTTGGACTCAAACTTAATCAATAAGTTTCAAAGAAGGATTGGAGGGCTGAACCGCTTAAGAACACCAAAGTTCATGCGCCCTCTTTATCAGTCATCACCAAATTTACTCTTCGGTGTATAGCACCTTGAAACATGAATTGATCAATAAGTCCACGAAAAGAAAACACAATCCCATTGAATCTTGTTGTGACATTGGCATTGGCTCCTAAAGTCCAAAATTTATATTGGAATTAGAGATGATATATGAATGTTGGTAGAGTCTCACTGGCTCTCCACTTAGCTCCAATCACGCAGGCGTATGGTCTTAATATCCACTGTCATTGAGCAGTGTGATCTTTCAAAGAAAAATCCAAAACGCTTCAAATACAAACAGAAGAAACTTGCCGGTCGATTCCAATTCCATTGCATTCATTCGTTGATTAAATATACGTTATTCAGTCACGGGTGCTTCCCTGTGGTTTGGTTATAGCCTAGGACTGGGTGTCACTATGTGAAGATGCTCTCTCTCTCTCTCTCTCTCTCTCTCTCTCTCTCTCTCTCTATATATATATATATATATATATATATATATATATATATATATATATATATATATACACTCATCCAGTGAGAAAAGTAAATTACGAGAGCAAGGGGAACATTTCCTTGAGTGATAAAGTTAATCAATGGTGACTTTACTTGATTTTATGTTTTAACTAGTTTAGACCCATGTCATGCATGAATAATTAATAATAAAACATATATATTTTGAATATTAATTTTTTTTATATATTTAAAAAATTATACTCCATACCTATCTGTGCAATTAAAAAAATTATTGCATTTCTTTACATAATATATTAATTTATATAAAATATAATCCAAAATAAATAATTAGAAAAAATTGAGTGCATAAATAAATAAATAAATTTTTCAGTGAGCATACATATTATGACAAAAATAGAATCAAAACTACTTATATGTTTATGGTGAACCATACATTTGACATTATTTTAATATACATAATATGTAGATAATAATATATTAATAAATCAGTTAAAGATATCATTTAAAATGGCATTCTCAAATATTTCTCACAATTTTTGCCTATGCCATCATAGTAGTCCAAGAAAATTATAGTTAGTGTTTAACTAATGTGACTTGCTTGGAATTAACTCGAATAAAAAATAATTAATTTAAATCATTAATAACTAATTACATTCCATTTTTGGTTACATGCCAAGTCAAACTAAAGAGGAAATGAATGACTTTAATGTTGTGCACATAATTATTTGTTTATCATTGACAGTTTAAAATGTTTGCTGATTTGGTGGCTAACAATTAGGAAAATATTGGAGTAGGATTGAAATTTTTGGGTGTTGATTTATATTAATTAGAGTTATTGTTTTTATTGTGGAATTAGTCTTGATTTATATTTATTATTATTAATGATTTAATCTCAAGTTTAAATTAAAAAATTTAAAAATGATCATATATGAAAGAAATAACATATTATACTCTCTAAAAATAATTTAATAAAAAATTATGAATAATGATTGGTAATAAAATATAATTAATTATTATATTATTAAATTTATTTCAATAATTATAAATAAACACATTCTCTGAAAAAACTAACCCGAAAAGTCAAGTTTAATTTTTTGAAGTCTTATATCAAATATTATTATTTAAAACAGTTATCTAATTCAAAATAAAATTATTATATATCATTTAATTCAAAATCAGGAATCATAATTGATAATAAATTTGGAATTAATGTAATCAATCAATTGTAATTATTATTACTAATCATTTAATCTTAATTTCAAATTTAAAAACATAAAAAAGTTCAAATCTAAAAGAATATCATATTATATTGTCTAAAAAAATTATTAAATAAGAAATTAGGAATCATGATTGGTAATATAATATAATTGATTATGCACATAGTTATAATTATTCATTATATTTATTACTATTATTATAAATTACCATTACTATAAATGATTTATTCTCTAAACAAACAACCCGATTTAATTTTTCCAAGTCATATATGAAATACTATTCTTCAAAACAAATATCTCATTTAAAAGAAAATCATTATATCTTATTTAAGAAAAAATTAAGATTCATAATTGATAATAAAATTGAAATCAAGTATTAAAAATCAACTGTATTTGTAATTACTTATGATTTAATCTAATTTCAAATTTTAAAATTAAATCTAAAAAAATATCACATCATATTATATAAAAAAATTTATGAATCATGATTGCTAATAAAATGCAATTTATTATATTTATCAAAATTGTTATAAACGACAAATTCTATAAACAACCTAAAAAAGAAAATCTAGCTTAATTTTTCCAAGTCTTGTATCAAATGTTATCTTTAAAATAAATATCTAATTTAAAATGAAATTATTACTTCTGATTTAACAATAAATTAGGAATCATAATTGATAATAAAATTGGAATCAAATATAATCAATCAATATTTGATCTCAATTTAATATTCAAAGCTTTGAAAATGTTCAAATCTTGAAAAATAATATTATGTTCACTAAAAATGATCGGTCAAAAATTATTCTATATGATTGGCAATAGAATATAATTAACTATACTTATTATAATAATTATAATTGATACATTTTGTAAACAAACGAACCTAAAAAAAACCAGTTTAATTTTTTTAAATTCTACTTCAAATATTATTCTTTAAAACAAAGATCTATTCTAAAAGGAAATTAGTATATCTGATTTCACAAAAAATTAAGAATCATGATTGCTGATAAAATTGGAATCAATAATTAAGTATAATCAATTAATTATATTTATTATTATTAATGATTTAATATCAAATTCATTTCAATAAATTTAAAAATAATCAAATATAAAAATGTCATCTCCTATATCTGAAAAAATTAAATAAAAATATGAATATTAATTATATTTATTACAATTATTTTAATTGGTACATATTTCAAAATATAACCTAAAAAAATCTGATTAAAATTTTTCAAGTCTCATATTAAATATTATTCGTTATAACAAATATCTAATTTCAAAGGAAATTAGTATATCTAATTTAACCAAAAGTTAAGAATCATGATTGATAATAAAATTGGAATTGAA
The DNA here is from genome assembly GCA_030441495.1 of Dalbergia oliveri. NCBI lineage: Eukaryota > Viridiplantae > Streptophyta > Magnoliopsida > Fabales > Fabaceae > Dalbergia > Dalbergia oliveri. The sequence goes on from JAMLFY010000016.1 coordinate 4,367,615, forward strand.
TCTAATTAATCAATTATATAATTTTTGGGCATATATGATTACTAATGTTTTACTTCCAATTTCAATTTCAAAATTTTAAAAATGTTCAAATAAAAAATAAAATATTATATTATCTAAAAAATAATTTAATCAATAATTATTTTACATGATTGGTAATAAAATATAATTAACTATACTCATTATAAATGTACCCAAAAAACTATATCAATTCCTATTTCCTAGCCCTATATCAAATATTTATCTTCAAGACAAATATATAATTCAAAAGGAAATTAGTATATCTTATTCAACAAAAAATTAGGAATCATCAATCATGATTGTTAATAAAATTGAAATTGGAATCAAATATAATCAATCAACTATATTTATTATTACTAATAATATAATCACATTTTAAATTCAAAAAATTATAAATGATCAAATCTAAAAGAAATAATATTATATTCTCTAAAACAAAATATTTAGTAAAAAAATTATCAATAATTATTGGTTATAAAATATAATTAATTATAATTATTATAATTATTATGATACATTCTCTAAATAAATAACTTGAAAAATATTGTTTTCTATTTGAATCAAGTCTAATCAATTAATAATATATATGATTATCAATTATTGAATACCAATTTCAAATTGAAAGTTTTAAAAATGTTCAAATCTTAAAAAAAAAATCCACACATTATATTATCTAGAAAAAAATTTAATCAAAAATTATTCTACGCGATTTGTAATAACAGATAATTAACTTTACTTATTATAATTGATGCATTCTCTAAATAAAATAATCTAAACAAAATAATATGATTGAATTTTTTCCAATTCTTTATCAAATATTTTTATGTAAAAAACTTACTGTTTCATGTGGGTAATCAATTCCATGAAATAATAGCATTGAATTAAGATAATAGTAATAAATCTCGTGAATTGAAATTAAACCATCTATAGAAAAAAAAAAGAACTTGTCCATTAGAATATTGCATACAAATGAGAACTTGTCTGTTAACAACAACAATAGGCTGAGCTTATCAATTAAAAAATAAAAATAACTTCCTAAACAACAAAATAAACTAAAAAAAATTCTACTGTATCAAAAAAGGTAAACTAAAAATTTGAATAAAAATCAATAAAGAGTTTGAAAATCGAAGCATCAACAACAACAAATTAGATTTTGTCCATCGTAACTTAAAAAGTTTTCATGTTACTAGCAACCACAGTAAAAGTGTAATCATTCTCTTTCTTCAATGAGTTCAGTTTGTAGAATTTCATTGATTCTAAGTCATGATTGCCAAAAATAAGAAGGGAAAAAAATGAAAGGAAAGACATGGAATAATGAGTAAAAATAAATTGTATTGAAAGGTGGGACAAATAGAAATAATATAAAATACAAAAATTAATCATAAATTAACACTATCACCAAGACTAAGAAGGAGATGGCTGATATAGAGTGCATTGTATCATATATTCTACAATTTGCTCATTTATATAGCATACCCTCTTAAAGCTTTCATGACCAGGAATATAATTGTTTGATTGAAAATCATAACTATTTAGTTGAAAATTATAATTATTTGGTTAGGATTTCATATTCAATGAGTTTGATTGGTAGTCATAATTATTTGGTTTGCATTTTACATTTATTAAGTGGATTATAATTTTTAATTGTCTATTATTATTATTAAATCAATTGCTTGATATAATTGCTACATTTATTGGCTTTTCATGGGCGAAAATCAAATGCATAGTTGAATGATACATCATCCATTTCATTTCTAGCAAAACCCAACTTTAGAATTATATATATATATATTTCCTCCATCCTTAAATAATTATCCATTTACAAAATTTAAATAGTATTAATTTTTTTCTTTCTAACAATATCCCTATTAAATACTATTGGAGGAGGAGAGAGACATGATGGAAGAGGAGAGAAAATTAAAGTATTGAGAAGAAATAAGGATAATAAAGTCAATTACTCTTAACTTATTCTAATATTGATGTTCTCTCAATCATTTTTTAATTCCATAAGCATTTAAAATTAGACAATTATTTAAGGATGGGAGAGTATATGATATTGATCTCTCATATTTAATCTTAACCATCACTTTTAGTTAATCTTATCCTTATATATACACACTCTAGATTTAATCGAGCACTTATCATTAAGTTAAAAGCTACAATTATTAGCCGAGAATAATTTTAGAATTTAATTTTAGCAAGAAAAGAATTTTACACTATCAGTTTATCAAAATTAAACTCATAATTTTATTTCTTTATAATTTTTTATAATCATATTAAGCATAAGGGGCTAAACGTTACATTCGTCAAGGGTCAGGATGTAATTGATCTAGTAGTACCCATAACCAATAAACTGGTGGATCTATAAATAGAGAGCACATCTTAAGTAAATAGTGGGACACACTTTATTTTGAATGTGTATAAATATGGAGCATTAAACTTATGTCTATACAAAATTTTTCTATTTTTTTTAAAATAACAATGTTGTTTATTGTACTATAAATAAAAAAATCAAGGGGTTGATTGCATATATCAATAATGTCAATATACATGCTAGTTTTCGATGATTTCATGCATAACTCAATGAAAAAAAATATTATTTTTAATTAAAAAAAGTTAGGCGTGGAGCTTAAGCTTTGAAATCTAGAGTGATAAATGATATAACTCCTATCCAAGAGAGCTTATCAAGTTTAGAAACTCCGAATTTTAGGGTAAGGCTTGCCTGGAATTCAACCCACTTTTGTTGAGCTAGCCTCATTGAGTCTAATAAACAAAATATAAACTATAATTTTGATTGTTGGAATTTTCTTATGTGGATTATAATTAATTGTGAATTTTATTTTGTGAAAATTAGGTTGATGATATTATCTTGGTTGTAGACAAGCAAGATAGTCCAATTTATTTTTGACTCATGTTGTAGGATGTGCACACCTATTATTTAGAGTTAGTATGGTTAAACGACATTGTGTAGGCCCATTAACCATCAACCCATTAGGGTTTTTCTACTAGTGACTCTTAATGGAAGAGCCTTTTGTGGTTATAAATATATGACTAGGTACTCACTATGATAAGCATTCCTAGCTTGCTCCATCAACACCTGCCTAGAGAAACAGTAGATAGGAAGTTTAACAGAGGAATGCTCTTTGTTTCAACCAAATCAATCACTCATTATCAATTTAGGAACGCTTTTTTTATGGAGTTTATTTATACGATGATGTCTTGAATTTATATGACCAAATTTTATTCTTACATCGATTTCCCTTCAAATTATTTTAAAACTAAACACAATATGACACTTTAAAAATATGGATATCATCAGAAAAAAATTATCAAAATTCACACGTTGAACCAAATAAAATCAAGTCGGCCCTATTCTTCTTTCTCTCTCTCTCTGATCTCCCCTTGCGTGAGTATTGTTGGGGGTTGTCATATTTTTTTTGTGTGGGAGTCCTACCATTTTTTCTTTTTGTTTTCGTTACTTAAATTATTGTGCTTTTTGTTTTGTTTTCCTTGTCCTCGTGATGGGTGTTTTTTTTCCCTTTTAAGGGTGTTTGGTCTTCCTTTTATGTGTATTTCTCTATTGATAGTCTTATAGATATAAAAACGTCTGACTATTTTGGTTGTAACAATTTTCGTGTTGGTTGAGGGAAATCCCCATTCCCCCTCTATGTTAAGAAAAGGAAAACAAATTAAAAAAGCTAACCATTCTTTATACATCATATTATTTTTTAATAAAAGGACCCCCTACCCTTAATTTCTTAATCAGTGACATTAGTTAGCAAAACCTTGGAATAAAATAGAAGGCCATGATTAATTGGAAAACATATTGACAAACCTTAGTACTAGATACTAGTCACCGGACAGAATGAGAGAGGGAGAAGTGTGAAAGCTCCCATTGCAGCACACACAAATCCCACTCCCCTCTCCATTTAAACACCCACACCAGCCAAAACTCATTCATTCTCACAAACCCACCAACACACATTCATTCCTTCAACAGTGTCAGCACAAAAAGCAAACCCAAAAAAGCACTTTTCCCATTTAAAAAAAAAAAAACAGAGACATAGAGAACAGAGCAAAACAAGGGAAAACAGAGACATTGCTCCATGGTGAGTGAACAGAGGATACCAGAGGAGACCCTTCAGGAGTCGAAGGTAGCGGCTCTGGAGAGCAGCGGCACGATGAGCGGACCCCTCGTCGGAGCCGCCGCAGTGACCCTCCGGAGACGGCGGAATGAGGCGGTGCAGCTGAGCATGAGGTTGCTCTGCATGGCATCCTCTGTTATTGCCCTGTCTCTCATGGTTACTGCAAAGGAAGCTACCTCTGTTTCCATCTATGGCTTCCTCTTCCCTGTCCACTCCAAGTGGTCTTTCTCTGAGTCTTATGAGTAATGCTTCTTACATTTTTTAAGCCTAATGCTTCATGATCTGCTTCTCTCTTTTCAGGGGTGCTCTGTTTATTAAAAAAAAAGTTTGGTTTTTTTCGTTTTTGTTTTTGTGTGTTTCTTTCTGTTTTTAAATTTTTCTTTGTATTTTAATTTGACGGGTAGTTCATGAACAAAGAGGTTTGGCTCTTGCTTCATTTTTTTTATTGGAAAAATCTTTCCGACATTCAGTGAAATTCAGCAACTCTACTCTATTTGTCTGGATACGCATTGCTCATTGTATCATAGAAGGTGTAATGATTTTATAATTTTAAAGGAGATTGTTGTAATAATTTTGCAAATTCATTGAATTTGTAATCAAATTTTATAGATAGAAGAGTAATTACCCCAAATGTGAGGAGTTAAGGGTAATTTGCACCTTATTTTTTGGAATTTTTCATCAAAGAAGTGAGAGAAAAAGAAAGGACAATGTGAACTATGATTCTGAACTAACTAAAAAACTTGTTTTTTAAACTTTAAAAAGAGCTTGAAGTAAATGAGAATTCATCCGACTAAGTTAATTTCTGAATGATGGTAGCATATTGTAATCAAATTCATGTTAGAAAACGACACTTCATCCTCTCACATTTTCTTTTTCTTTTGCTGCATTTTATTGGTAGCCAACCACAAGTACATGAGGGAATATGCTTTTCTCATTTTATGTTATTGTCGTTGTTTTTGTTCTTTTTTCTTTCTTTGCCAACAATGTCCTTGGACTATGGATTTAATAACCGGGATGTGGACAAAATTTACCATAAAAAGTGGGGCCTTGGCGGGGTTTGTTTGTCATGCCATGTTATCATGGCATTTTTTTTGTTTTGTAATGTCATCATGGCATTTGAATGAACAGTCTCATGCCCGTGATGGAATTTCCCTCTTTTTCTATTTTTTCTCCTGTCTTTAACACTTTAATTTGTGTTTGTTTGTCCCTTTGCCTCTTCTTCTATCCTTTTAAATTTAGCACATAGGAAATACTTGCATGATCCTTTAATGAGTAATAAATTGATATTTGAGCTAAGCTACAATTTTAACTTTTATTTTTAGCTGAAATGTTATTTTATTATTAGATATAGAGTATATCCAGCTAATGTTATGTAACATGCAAGTATTTCTTCTGCTTAACAAACATAATAATAGTCACCAAAGCCAATTTCAAATCAAAATGATAGGAAGAGCCCAAGAAATTAACTATTATTTTAAATTTGATCTTTTATGGATTTTATGATGTTGGTATAATCTTTTGATTCTAATGATAAACTTCAAAATAACTGGCACTGTGCTAACTTGTGATGTACTTGAAAAATAACCATAACCATTACTTGTAATTGCAACTATAGCCATTAGTTTTGAATGATATAAAACTCATTTAATTTAGTTCTATGCATTAAAGTTGGTTATGCTGATTTTTGTGTTGGGCAGATATCTTGTTGGGGTTTCTGCTGCTGTTGTGGCTCACTGCTTGCTGCAACTACTCATTGGCACAACAAGATTTCTTAGGAAGTCTTCTCTGATTCCCTCAAGAAACTATGCATGGCTTATTTTTGCTGGGGATCAGGTATAGTTATACATATTATTAAGGTTCTAATTACGATCAAAATTAATTATTGAAGTATATAATTAGACAGTATGGACCATAACATAGAGCGAAAGGTAGATCACGTTTGCTGCAATCCTCATTGAACTCGATACTCCTTTTGTCCCTAAGCTGTCATTTGTGTTAAAACTCAACTATTGTATCCTAGTACTCTTAGTTCTATAGATAATGCTAACTTGTTCTGGGTTTCCCCCAAGGTAATGGTGGTAATCAACATGCAAACTCTTTATTAGAAGCAAAGTTTTTATTTCTTATGGGAAATAAATGATGTATTGTTGAGATCATCTAAACTGCAGTCCAATGCAGAAAAGCTGGAAAATATAGTGACACCAAGGGATAGCTGAAGTTTGTGCAGTTTATTATGCTAAGAACAACTGAATCATAGAATAACTAATTTTCTATTATTTTTGAGAAGCAGGTTACATTATGGTTTTAATTATAGTTCTATTTCTACTTCTGCTTTTTGTTTTAAGGGTTTTTCTAAAGAACATTGGTTAAAGAATAAAAAAAGGACAATTTTTTTAACTTTTGTATGCACCAAATATATTGGAAATATAAAAATCATACTCTTCAATAAAAACCTTACCAATTGGCGGGGCAATGGTTGGAAAAACCTTTGTTTTGAAAGTTTGTTTTTAGAGTTTAATTTGAATACACTATTAGTGTAAAATATTTTTCACAGACATTCAATCATGTATTGCCACATAGTAAAAATATTTAACTCAAAATCTCACTACCTTGAAAGGCTTATAGGTAGAAGCATATGATTGCCAGTGTAAGTTTTTTTTTTTTATGTTGAGAGTGTATCAAAATTAAACCTTTTTTTTAAGAGCTTATCCAAACTCACCTATATTTCTCCTTTGTTCAGACAAAACACACATTGATTGCATCTTTTAATATTACCTTTCTTTCTACGGTATTTATAAGTTCCTATCATTCTGACTTTGTGCCTTTTAAGTGCTACTTTGTAAGGGCTAGATTTTGGTCAAATTGCAGGCATTTGCTTATGCATTGATGAGTGCTGGATCAGCTGCATCTGGGGTGACCAACCTGAACCGCACAGGAATCAGACACACAGCACTCCCAAATTTTTGCAAGCCTCTGCACAAGTTTTGTGACCATGTTGCCATCTCAATAGCCTTCACTTTCATCAGCTGTTTCTTGCTGGCTACATCTGCTGTGCAGGATGTAATTTGGCTCTCCCAACACTGAATTTTCTTCATATTGTTCCACATACTTTATTATATAACAAATAATCTCAACATATATATTTTCCATGAAAGGGCTCCCACTACCTTGTGGTCAGTATTCTTGCTTTCTTGGTTGCAAGATGTTTCTAATATGTGATGAAGGCCTTGTATCCACTTGTGATATGTGAATGTATTATATGGCAATATGATTGCTATGAGCAATCTTTTACTTTTTCAGTTCTAGTTGCACAAGAATCTTTTAAGTACCAAGTATGGTTTAATTGCACTTTCCATCTATTGCCATTTGAACACTTTGATCTTTCAGTTATCACATTGATGTGGCAAAGCCCTTGTCAACATATCTTGTAATTTATGATGTTCATTTTCTATTGCGAAAATGATAGCTTCACATGAAAGCTATCTCAGACTAATCGTGAAAACTGACATTACTCTTTCTTTGATATAACTATGTATAAAGTCACATAAAATAATACAAATTTAAGTTTGATAATCTGATAATCTGATTATACTTATATTTAATCATGTATTCATGAATTGTTAGATCTGTAAAATTGTTTGACTTTTATATACATTATCCAAAGTGTTTCATATCTAGTAACACATGATTAAACAACAGTATAGTTTTTTTTTTTTTACACTTAACAGTTTATTTAAATTAATCCCTCATAGTATAACTTATACTAGATCATCAACTCTTGTAATGTCAAATCTTATACAATTATATGTTGTGAATTAGGCTCGAATCAGGAAGTTCAACGAGATGGTTGTAGGATAAATTCTTGTATGCACTGAAATCACCCTGTGAATATATTTTATATCCACAAATAAAGTGATACTGAATTAAAAGTGGATGCTAGAGGTTAGTCCTAATTGAAATGTCATTTTACTAGTTGGTATAGAGCATATTCAAATGGCACAGTTGCGTCTTTGTATTTCACATGGTTGTAGGCACAATTTTGTGCTCCTTGTTTTATTCTGGAGAGGGATAAACGTCACATCCACCTCAATGAAGAGTTTATATGTGAAACTGAATTAAAATATCATACTTCCATGATTGTTGGATTTCAATTTCAAAATTTGAATTGCATTAACTCTCGCTGCACATTTTTTGTAATCAAGACAATAACTCAAATATAACAGTCAGAGTACCTTTCAGCTCGATCATTGTGCCACGTTATAGCTACATTCTCGGCCTCACTCCAAAGTAAACAATTATGAACATTAGAGTACTTGACCATGAAACCCCACCACTGCACACACGTTATGGCCAAAGCTCCAAAACTGCCCAATAACCGCTATTCTACAACCCACGTTAAACACCTTTTTGTGCCCCTCTTAATAGCCCATGTGCTCATATGTATGTCTCTATATATATACACGTACTTCACAATTTGCATACTTTACAATTTGCAATTATTCACGGCAATTTCCTGGGTGGAAAAAGAAGAGAGCAAATATGGCATCCCTTTTGGGCGTCCTGTGTACTTGCATGATCATTTTGGGTACTACTTCAGTAGAAGCTGCTAGGGAATTCAAAGTTGGTGACCACTTGGGTTGGCATGAGCCTGACCCCAATGATACTGCTTTTTACATTCAGTGGGCTGAAAGGAACAGGTTCCAAATTGGTGACTCTCTCAGTAAGTTTATTTGATGAATTAGTTCACAATGGTTTTAAATTGCGGGTCGCAATCATAATTGCAACAATATTGCGGTCTTAATAGTATCTATAATTGCATTGCCAATGCATCAACCATTCTTTTTCTTTTCATTCTATTTTTGCAATTGTATAAATGAATTGCATTCGGATTTAATTGAAATGGAAATTAATTGGATGATTTTTACTGGTTAATTAGTCTGCTTTAATTGAAGTTTACATCACTCATTTATTGATTCTATGGAAGTTCAATTTTTTCTTTGCTAGTCACCTTTTTTAGTGTCACATTTTGTGATATGAATTATGATTTTAATACAAGAAAGAAAAAGCCAAGATGAACTCCACAGCATTTGAATTATTGAACATACAAAACAATGAGTGATTCCTAGCTGTTAATAGATAGGAAGCACCAATAAAGAAAATTTTGCAACACACCCTGCTATTTGTTCCAAAGATTTTAAGGGGGGATCATAATCCATGCTATTAGGTAGGTTACTCTCAGTAGAAGGGAAAATGATGTGTTGGATTCATGTTCTTGCTTTCTTTGTGTAGTTTTTGAGTACCAGAATGACTCAGTTCTGGTTGTGGAGAAATGGGATTACTTCCATTGTGACTCAAATGAGCCCATAACATCATTTGATGATGGGAACAGCACTGTCACTCTTGACAGGTCAGGGCCCTTCTACTTCATCAGTGGAACTGAGGATCACTGCCAGAGTGGCCAGAAACTGATTGTGGATGTTATGTCACCACATCCAGTTTCAAGCCTCCCACCATCCATTTCCATTGCACCTGAAGGTTTCTCAGCATTGGCTCCTTCACCTTTACATAGCTCAAAGGCTTCACCCTCCATGGTGCTTGGTTCAGTCCTTATGGCTCTTTTGGCCACATTTGTAATTGTCCTGCTGTTAGCACCCTGAACCTATTGTTATTATATGGTCATAGTGGTTACCTAGTTGTGTTTTCCTTTTTGTTGATTTGCCTTTGGATTCTGATTTATCAAGGGTAGTATAGTATTTGGACTATAATTATTTTCACTATGAGATAACTTGATGACTTCATGTCATGGTTTTGTTACTGTATTTATAACCTTAGCTTGGCTTTTGTCTTATGTGGGTTTTTTGCTTTTGGATGAAGTGTTGTATTAGTTTGTTGGGTGTTCCTTAGCTAATTAAATCAAAGATTCTAAATGCTGTGATCCTTTTCAACTAAGAAAACATATACTTATAAAAGAAATGAAAAATTTTGTTAATTAATATTTTATTGGAAGAACGGAAAAAAAAAAATTGGGGAGTTTGAATCTGTTCCTTAGACCATTCACACTTTCAGCTTTCCACTCTATTCCGAGATTCTTTATACTTGCTACATTATGTTGCGGCTTTAACTGCATGATGCAGGCCTTGATAATTGTTAATTTTTTTTGTAGATAAAAAATTTAATCAGCAATGAATGTTCTTGTGCCTTTAAATTTCTTTAAGCGCATTTTTATTACTAAAAGTGTTTAGAACAGTTATGTATAAAGATTGCTCCATAGTAATTGTTTGTGTGCATGCATTTTGAAAGGAATATTCAAGGAAAACGTAGAAATTTAACTGCCTATCACGTCTTTTTTATTTATTTATTTATTTTTGGGTCTGAAATCACGTTTATAAACGCTTCTGCCACTGCATGCATACCCATTCATGGGCCCCTAACTGGAAATTGGGCTCTAATAAATATTTTCATGTGGCCTTATACTATGGTCCAACCAAACTCGTTGAAAGCCGTTTCACTTTTTGGATATACTTGAATAAATGTTCTTAAACACTTTATTCTCAGACCCAAAAAAACGTATTTACTCTAAACAAAATCTTCAATTTGATCTGTTAAAAATATTGAATAAATGGTCCCGTGAAAAATTGTACATTTTTCGTTTCTTCATTAAAAAAAAAGTATGACAAGTTAGTCTCTTATGTTCAATAAAAAAAAAGTCTCTTATCAATATTTTTGATAGATTTATTTTCTAAATTGTCCTTTTATTAAGGATTAATTTGAATTATTTTATAAATTGTTAATAGTCAACTTATCTCATAAATCTTTTAAAAATATTAAGAAAAAAACTAATTTGTCTTGATCATGAGACTTTTTGTTTTGAAAAATCAATTTATCTTGCGCTATCCTATCAACCAATTAGAAGGTGGTTTCTCAGGCACTGAGAGATTTGAAGGGATTGTGGTACCTCTCTTAAATGGACCAATTTTAAACAACCCCACCCTATTTCTTTCTTTCCTTTTTGGCCCACCCCTACCTTGTTTCCAAGGGAGAAAAGGCAGGCCTTTTCTCTAGCTATTAGGCATAATGTTTACTTATGTGTTAATAATTTGCAAAAATAATGACCAAAGTCGTCCACTAATGGAGGATAAGATGCCAAAGATAAAGGAGAAAAAGACTTTTGCTTAGTGCACACTAGTGGAAGGGACAAGGTATTTTATATTGCCATACAATAATAAAAAACAAATTGAGTATTTCGTTGAATCAAATTTCTATAGAAAGACCCTTTTCCCGACATTCACACAATAAAGATGTATTTCTTTTTAATTTAAAACAACGAATCCGGTCTCCTTCTTATTTCTATTTCCGGTTAAAAGAAGGGATGAGGAATCAAAATCGAAGAGGATTAAGCTAAATGTAGCACATTGAATAATTTTGGATAGCTCTATCTTCCTCTGTACTCACATAAAGAGTGCGAAGCATAAATTAAATTGGCACTTAGGGATTACAATTATTAATAGAACCCACCACTTAAAAGGGATATATCATCCTCTCCCTTCAATCATTGCCAATCAATTTAAGCTGAATTGTATTTTTGTGTTTAATAATAAATCAAGTGGCATAAGATATTATAGCTAAATAAATCCATTGCTGGCATTTCGTACCTTTTGAACTTTCTTATTCATGATTTTCAGACCCAATGCATGCAAATAATTGTTTTCTAGTTATATTATAAGTACTTCTTTCTTCGATGAATGATAGCACTCATCCCACCAAAATAGCAGGGAGAGTATGAGTTCTTCAATGAAAGATATAGGCATATATCACATATTCTCATTAAAAAAAATGATATATAAAGTACATATTGGTGAATTATCACATGTTACCAAGTACCAACTATGTTTATAATATCCTTCGCATAATTTTATATATTAGGGTTTTCGTTGAGAAAAATTCATGCAAAGTTCTAGTTTCCCAATTTGTTATTTTTTTAATATTTGGTTTCTCTTGCGTCATTTGTTTGTCTATTCATATATTCATTTCCAAATGTAAAATATATGCCTGCCGTAGGTGTTTTTTTTTTTAACTTTAAAATAAATACTTAGAAAATTTGAAAAAAGAAGTCAATAAACCCGATGTAGAGCACAAAATATTACAATGACATCAAATTGACTATAAGAACCCACGACGACTGCCATTACTTTCTAGATTGCAATCGCTGTAGGATATCTCCTGTTAAATAGGAATATGGTTTGATTTTGTTTAGGATTAAAAAAAATGATGTGTTTCATTGAGATAGGTAGGTTATGTTTGACTTTTAAAATCTAAATCAATATCAATTAAATTGGAAGGATCATTATTAAAAGGGGTTGGATCTAGAGGAAGAATCCATCCCCTATATGTGATGGAACATAGCTCGATCGAATTCAGACAAACACCCATATTTAATGAAGAGGAGGTGGTAAAATAGTGTTTTTTATATTCAATAATTGTAGATGAAAGTTTTTAAGCATTTTTAATAGTCACTTTATGTTAAAAAAATTTCTTGACAATATTTTTGTTGACATTTTAACATCATTAATTATTAAAAATACTCTTCTTTTTTTGTTAGTGCAAATTGGCTAGAAGTGCTGCCAATGTTTGCTGGGGTGATCTTTGGTTGTATATTCAATAATGGTTCTTTGGTGCTTGCATGATTTCCTTTCGTGGTTAGTTTCGCGTGGGTGTTCTTCTTGTGGAGTTTTTATGGATGTAGATTAGGGGAGTTGTGTATTGGTGGTTATTATCTTTTGTTTTATCATGTTTTTATTGGTGTCCTTTTAGTGTCGCTCTTTGTGTTTTTTTAGCTTGCTTCTCTCCATAGAGGAGTGAGTGTTTTCCTTTAACAGATCAAAAGTAAATATTTATTGAAATGTGATAGATAAAATAGGTGAATAAAAATTATTATTATATTTAATAATAATAAAATATGTATTAATTGAAACATCTACTTTGGAAGTGTTGAAACAATAATTTTGTATAAAAAAAAGGCACCCAGCCATATGTAATCACAAAATATTGAACAATATTATCTCTTGTAAAGAATATACGTGGAAAATAATAAAGAAAAAGCCACTGAATTAAATGAGAGAGATAAATATCTATTTTTCCTTTTAAGTTTTAGCTTTACGAAAGTTGATAACAACACACAGTTAAGACATGGTACTTGTCATAATACTTTGTGTTGGTGAAAATATCAAATAAATGAAAAGGGAAAAAGTATAGGCATCTAGTATATCTTTTATATAACGAACTATCTCTATATGCTACATGGCAATTCCAAATTGCAATGCAATCAAAATTATTCCCGTCTAAATCCTTTGCCTCCTTTTTTTTTTTTTTTTGGTTTTTCGTCAAACTGCACCTTCCTCATATTTCAAATTTCCATCTCGCATTGATGGTTGGAACTTGGAATATATCACTGCCCACTTACCCAGGTTATGACTTACATAATGTTCAACTCTATTAATTTTATGTTTAGATAAAACGAGAAAAATGAGAGAAAAAAAAATGAAAAGAAAGAAAATGAAGAGAAGAGAAAAATATATTTTCTTTTCATGTGTTTGGATAAAGAGAAAATGAAAGTTATATAATCTTATTATAATAAAATGAATATTATTTAATTTAATTTTAAATTATTTTTTGTGAGTTATAAATATCTTTTTTGACATTATCTCTCCCAATAACCCATTTTCTTCTTAGATAAGGAATGAAAACTTTGCATGTGGGTCCCACCCTTCTATTTCTCGTCTCCCTCTCCTTTCTCTTGATCCAAAGGAAAGAAAAAGGAGGTCTTCTTTCTTCTCCACTTCCCTCCTTTTCATGTAACCTTAAACCAAATGACCCATAAATGCCCCATTTCTTTTTCGGTTAACAGTGTCATGTTTTCTTTATTTGTTCCACTTTGTAATATTAATTAATATAAACTAATAATAATTACTGATATTATGAATATTTATTATAATAATTAAAATTATGATGTTATAATTGTTAACATTAATTAATAATTTTAAATTATATTAATTATTAGTAATATTAGTAATTATTATTGTTTTTATAAATGATAATAATAAATCTATTATCTATTATTATCTATTATTATCTATTATATCTAATTAAATGGACAATCTCTATATGTCATATAACGTTCTCTAATTGCAATTCAGTAGTAATTGTTCCCGCCAATTAATTCCACCTCTTCCACAGCTCATCATCTTGCTGTCCCACGGGATGTTGGAATACTCAATACTGAGAATGGTTCTTTGAGACTATTTTCTCTATTTTGTTAACACTAAGTTCTTTTTGTTAGCTCCTAACAATGGGTTCTATTTCAAAATTATTTTAATCTTATGTTACACTATGCCTTTTTTTCAAAAAAAAAAATCAATTTTAAAGGAAGGAGTAATCTGAGCTAAAAGTACTATGATGCATCATGAGTAGCTTATAGTTCGGCAATTTCAATTGGGGTGCTGATGGCTTTGTTGATTGGAAGGTCGTAGGGCAAGCTGTATAAGGAGCTTAGTTTGCTCACAATTTGAACACCAGGAGGGAGTAACTTATTTTATTTTCATAATAAAACAAAATAAATATATTAATATAAAAATAAAAAGATAAGAATAATAAAGATATCAAATCCTGCATAAAAAAACAGATATCAAATGAAATAAACAGTTGAAAAACAAACCTGTGAAATCATAGGCAAAAATACAAGTAAATAACAAAGTTTAAACACAACTTTAAAAGCTTTAAAGTAAAATTCAGAAAAAATAAAATTACATATTTGAGCGAGTAATCTAATTGAATATATAGAGTTTTGAATGAATTTGATTTAAAATACATTATTTGAAGGAGCTCGCACTGATTCAATTAATTTAGTTTTATTTTTTAATTCATCATATCAGCCGACTCAACGAACACCCTTACATTTAAAAAGAGAATGAACACTAAATGGAATGCGATTTGTGTGTGGCTTAAAGTACTAATAAGTTTGAGCTTAAACGGGTGAAGGATCTTTGTTGAAGTGTACAAATATTTTTTTCAAAAAAATAAAAAGTTAATGCAGAATATTTGGAACGTTGATTAATGTCACATCCAACAAACATGATAAAACAAATAAGAAAAAGGGAAGAAAATGCAATTTATCTTGCAAAATGTGATTATCAAAAGAAAATGACTAACAACCCACATATGTTTTTTAAGTGAGCATACACGTTAGCAAAATTTGTTTTCCTTCCCACTTTTGAAAGCTCCGTGAGTCACTCCACCTCCCTGCTTTAGTGAGCTAAATATGCTGTTATTATCACTAAAGGCTCTTGTCTTAGCTTTGTCCACTTCATTTTGAATTTTCTCCACTTGTAGTAATTTAAACGAAAATTGAACTTGGTAGTTTAGAATTGTGTAGTATTTTATATTTTGACCATTTCAACCATGGCATGCAAATCATAGAAAACATAAAACACAATTATGAGGTTTTATACAGGAAATGCAATTATATATCATCATCAGAATGATCAATAAAACCAAATTTGATTCGGACTTGGCACGTCACATTGTGCTGACAATTTTTGTCTCTCCTCTCTAGCTAGCAAGCACTAATAGGGGACAATTTTTCTTGTCCCACCAGCAATTCATTAAATGGCTTTTGTTTTCTCGACGCAATATTAGTTTATTAATTAGAAGCAAAAATCATGCAAAAGAAGAGCGAAGATGCTTCTCATGGGGGATCACAAATCCTATAAGCTACCATTTTAATATTTTTTTAATTAATAAAAAGTGTCAAGTAAGTGAGTAACCTTTCATACCCAAACGGCAAAAACATGTGGAAAATGACTGTACTATTCGGCATTGCAATTTGCAGACTGTAGAGTTGCCAAAGTATTCATAAAACACTTATTAGGGTGAATTGTGAAATATGTTGTATTCTGATTGTAATCATCTTTCACAGCGAAAAGATTGGTAAGAAGATGCTTTTTCACCCGGGATAAAAACTTTTTTTTTTGGGAGTGAATAATGTATATATATTTTTTCACATAAAAAATGATAAAAATTTCTACACGCCCAGTGGGACTCGAACCCACAATCGCCTGATTAGAAGTCAGGCGCCTTATCCATTAGGCCATGGGCGCTTTTGATATATCAAAGGTCACTCATTATCTAGTTAACTTGGTTTAACCACCAACTCTTCCAAACATCAACTCGAAAATAACTAAAATTAATGATCATTTTTTTTCTCTTAAGAAAAATAAAAGTAGAACCATGCACTTGGAGTTGGCATTTGGCACTCTCATATTCACTTAATGAGCAGTTAGCTTAAAATTATATACATATATATGCACATAATTTTTTAAAGATTATTTATAATAATATTAATGCTTTAATTTATTATATTTTATAATTTATCATTTTTTATTTCAATAATTTTTTTTAAATAAAAATATAAAGTTTTTTTTTTGGAATTACAAGTTCGATTTTAACTCATTATTCTCCAAAAAAAAAAAAAGTACAAAACTAAATATTGACTTTAATAAGGTCAACTCAACTCTTTGCTAGTCATAACTCATAAGCACTTGATGGGATGCAACGAAATTCAAGAGAAATTTGGATAGTGAATTTCAACTATTACATTAAGCATTTTTTTTATATATTATAAGCATGGTTTTTTTGTTTATAAATTATAGAATGCTTTTAAATATGACAATTATTGGGATAAAAAAATGCCAATGAGTACGTGACAATATGTGCAAGTTATGTAGTCCTTTTTTGTTGTTTTTAATTTTACTAACAAATAAAGTAGTATTTACTACTAATATGACAATGTCAATCATACCCTGGATTAAGTTTTTCCCAGTGAACTAAGATAGTGTTTGAAATGAGGCAAAATTGAAAATAATTTGATTTGTAAATTAATTTTTGTTTTTTAATATTTATAAATTTTATTTTTTAAATTCATGAATTTTTTTTTAAATTCTATCAAATTTGATAGGTTTTGATGAGAATCTATTGGATTTTAAAACTTGAATATAAATAAAATTAATTCAATTTCCATTTTAACCAACACTGTCTAATATTTTAAAATTAAAAATTGATTTGTAAATTAATTAAAAACCTATTTTATTAAAGAGCGGTGCTAATTGGGACGAATATTTTTTCGTCAAAAAGCTATGAATTGAAACCACGCTGTTGTTATTTTCTTATTTCAATAAATAAAAAATAAAAATAAAACGTAAAAATATAATTAACGGTTTTTGATGATTTGCACAGCCCTCCATGTAATACAATTTCCAGTCATAAAGTATTTTTTTTTATTCAATCATTCTAAACATAAGGTTTATCTTATAAATCAAATAAATTCAAATCAAGTTCTAATTTTAATAATTCTAAATACTATCTAAAAGTGTGATATGGGTGTTTGATCGAAACCATGATTACAAGCCAAGTAGGACCACTAAGGAGATAAAATTCTTCCTTCTTGAGTTTTAACATAGTTGCATACCAAACTACGGGTACAACTACAAGCTCGATAGTTATATACATTAATTTAAATAAATATGAAATTACTATCAAAATTGAAGTGTTACAAAGATGATCGATATTTACACTTTTGAAATTTTATTAAGTACTCAGGGCTTATAACTACCGTCTTAAATCCATAAATCTTAAAAGGAGATATCGACTTGAAAAATCAACATCTTATGCTTAAAGTCCAGCCTCTTTTATTTATTTATTCTCGATGTTTGAATGACAAGAAATTGGTTGAGGTATCATATTTTATATGTATTATTGAGACGATTGTAGTAATTCAATGTGCATGGCATTAGTTTAACTTTGCCAGATTTGGTTTCTAATATAGTTATGGAAATTTTTTAGTTGCCCTAATTGTTAGGATGATTTTCAATATTATAATGCTTGGCCTTTAAAAGGCAAGAAGAAAAGGACAAGCGTTTAGCTTATTTTGCCACAATGTACCAAGTGACAAAGGAGAAAGTAGCATAGGGTCCAGGTGTAATGCTAAACAGCTAAGCTTTAAAAGAATGACTGAACCATCTTAACCACCCATTTTTTTGTTTTATTGCAGTGTCCTTCGGCATTAATGTTGAACTGTCAAATAGGGATGGCTGTTTCGGTTGAAATTTGAAGTGTGATTATTGATGAAATTTTATATTGATTACAAATATTTTAAGTAAAGAGTATAAAAAATGAAAAGACTCCCTGCCCAAAAAAAAATGAAAAGACTCCCTACCCAAAAAAAAAATGGAAAGACTCGTATAGATTTTTTATTTTATAATTATTAAAATACTCAACACTTATTACAACAAGTGAAGAAAAGATACAGTAAAAAATACAGAAAAATAATACACCAATATATCACCATTACGCCAGCACCTAATCACACTAATTTGCCACCAATAATCCTGTCTCAAATTCCTCACTCAATCAAAAGAAACTCCAGATTCACTTATATAATTCCACAACCCCTAATATTGGTCACACATATATCAAATTCCAGGAAGTTTTTATGGGTCTCATTTGACATTGTGATCGAGGACATATAGAAAACTTATGCAAAAATCATTTGCACTATTACTGCCCAATCACATCTCCTGTGATAAGCAGCTCCTTGGTTGATATTGTTGTGGTATTTGCATGTCCATAGACCAAACCTTCCCTTTAAACTATGACAAGAATAAATACCAAACCAACATAAGAGCATTCCACGAGCAGCCCATGACTCTCCAAAGACCTGAAAAATATGACAGCAACCACAGAGACAGAGTAGTACAGCGCCTGGTAAAAGAACACAAGCAATTAAATCTAGTAATCAAGCTTCATACCATATCACAATCCTCACATGAGATCTCTCAAGCTGATTCCACCAAATGTAAAATGTTGTCATCGTCTTGGAAGGTATAAAACCACAAAAAAATAAATAAATAAATAACCACTCAAAAAAGCTCAAGAACAGATTTCTGGTAAATCTGTGATCCCAGAAATTCACATCTTTATTCCTACACCAAGCCTCCAAGCATTTTGAATCAGATCTTATTTCTACTATGTGTTCTTCACATTCCATGTCCTGGACTAAGAATTGGATGAATTCTTTCAAAGCAATAACTTCAGCCTCATGTAATGATCTTGCATCAATCAAAAGAGTTAAATAGCAAAATTTGCTAGTATCTATAGATTGCAAAACTCCTCCAATAGCATATTTATCGCTTTGAGAGCAATATTTGACAAACATCCACCATGTAGCATTCCTACTACTGTTCTTTAAAGACCCATTACATTTTTTATTACCAGAACACATAGTCCCAAAGTGTTTAGGGGTGTTCCCTAAAATACTAGCTGTGACATGTGGTGGTGCACACTACTTCTTTCAATTTAACTTAGTTTTTTGAAGCAGCTCATCCATGCTAATTGCACCTTCTATCAAAGATAATTTTGTTCCTTGCATTCCAAATAGACCATAGAACAAAAAAAGAAAAAAAAAACCACCCTACCTCTTTCTTGTAAGACTATTCTATGGAAAATCGAATCAAATATCTAAGATTTCTTTAAGTTAGGAAGGTACAACCCAAGATAATCCCAATTCCCCCAAAATTGCATTCCACATAATCCAAGTGAAAGAGCAATATATAAGAATGAATGTGTAACAGATTCATCTGCCATCTTGTAAAAAATGCACCTTAGATCAGCAACTGAAGCACCCTGATTTTATGTAAAAAATCCTTTGTTTTTTAGCTTTCCTAAAAGTGCAAACCAAACCATCAACTCCACTGAAGGTGGCACCCAACCCTTCCATAAATTTTGGAAGACATTGAATGCATCCAGCTGGCATCCACCTTCCACATACAATTTCTGCGAATGCTTTAACTGAGTAATAAGCTTTTTGATTGTTTTTATACCTACTTGTCCTTAACATCTGCATTAAGAATTACCTACAAAAGTAAAACATGAAAAGTCTCTAAAAAGTGTTTGTCCCTCTCAAAAAAGTTTCTCCTCCACATTAAGTTCCACACCTATTCGCCCCCACTCTAAAACCCACACATAGAGATCACATGGTTCTTTTGAGATGTTCCTGCATAGAGTCCTTGAAATTTATCCTTAAATTTTTGGTCACCTACCCAAGGGTCTTCCTAAAATAATGTGTGCTATCTGTTACCAATAAGAATCCATAGTCTATTAACAACCACTTGCTCCACTTCCCTACTCATTTTCCAAATATTGCAAATACCATTCCATGGCCCATCGTTCCCTTTACAATTCTAATAAGAATTGGTCGAATAGTTTTAGCCCATTGCATGAACTTACTACTTTCTTCCATAAAGGTTCCTCTTTAACTCCAAACTTCCACCACCATTTATAAAGCATGTCAGCATTCTTCTAAAGAATATCACTTACCCTAAAGCCCCTTTTTTCTTTAGTAATTGAATCATGTTCCACTTAACTGGGAAAATTCCTCTCCAAGCATTAGAAGACCCAGAAGAGCCTTGATTCCAACGAGATAATCTTCTTAGCTACCGCTTTCGACATTTGGAATAAATCAAGATAGTACATAGAGAGACTATTGATGATCGATTTGATAAGTACAAGCCTACCGTCTCTGACAGGAGATTAGCTTTCCACTCACTAAGGGGCTGTTTGGTTTGAGTTTTCAGTTTTCTAGTTTTTTAGAATTTGTGAAAGAAAAACTGAAAATTGAAAACTACAAATTCCAGTTTTAGAATTTTCAGTTTTTCCTTCACAAATTCTGGAAAACTAGAACTGAAAATGAAACTGAAAATTGAAAACTGAAACTCAATCCAAACGGCCCTAAGTTTTTTCTCAATCATTTCTATAATAAGTCTCCATGTTTCTATTATCCTCAAGTTGGCTCCAAGCGGAACTCCCAAATATTTTATGGGTAAAGATGCAGCCTCATATCCCAACAATAATTGAGTACGGTTTATCTCCTTAGTACAAAACGCAGAATAAGAGCAATTTGTCGTAATTAATTTGCAAGCCTGACATCATCCCAAAATAGTTAAGAATCATCTTGTAATTCCTTAATACACCATAATTTGCAGGACGAAAAAGTATGGTATCATCGCAAATTGAAGGTGTGATAGTTTGATATTATCATAACCTATTTTGATGCTTTCAACAAGAGCCATATTCTTTTCCTTCTCTAAAAGCTTGTTCAACACCTCTGTGATCATAATAAAAAGAAACAATGACAAAGGGTCTCCTTATCGAAGGCTGTCTATCCTGAATGGCTTGGTTGGAGAGCCACTCACTATTCCTGACATCGAGGCAGTGGTAACTCAACTCATTATCCACTTTCTCTATTTAGCGCCAAACCCCATTCTTTCCAAAGTGTGCTCGACAAAACACCAAACTAGAACCCATTCCCACTTCTTTGTTTTTAACTAGTGAATCGTTTCATTAGCAATCAAAGCCCTATCCAAAATTTAGTTCATTATGGTTTTGGATTAAGTGAGAAAACATGATAACATTTTGAACATCACGATTTGATCCAAAATCTTAAGGTAATATCTCTATGAGTTTTCCTTTGTTATACACTATCCGGCTTAAGGTTTTGGATTAAGATATAATATTTGATCAGTGAAGTGCTCGTGATTTTTTCATTTAGTTCGTTAAGTTATATTTTCTGGATTTGGACTCCTTGTTGACTCCTGCTTGCTTTGGTATTATTGTGACTTTTTGAGAGATGTTGGGCTCTTTGGACTCTCAAAATGTTGTTCTTAGAAAGTCTTTGTAATATTATTTGATAAAATATTCCAGGAGTTGCTTCTTAATAACCAAAATCGCAGTTGTAGTATTTGATAAATATGCTCAAAAAATTTGAAAAGACAATAATGGATATAAAGATTAAAAGACTTAATTTCTACATTTATTGTTATTTATTAGAATAGGCTCATATTAATCTTTGAATTTTAGATAGTATAAACTAACTTCTAAAAGCACCTAATGAGGTTCTGCTCAAAGGTATCCTTGACTTTTAAAAGTCGAGAGTACCCATACTTTTAGTTTACCAAACATGAAAAAAAAATAATGTGTGTTTTTCATAGGTTAGAGTGCCAAAGCACTCCTCTAGAGCATTACCAAACTCAGCCTACTTATCCCACTAAATGTGATTAGAGTCGAAGATTTAATTGAGTCTAGTATTGTAAAGTTTTTCTTTTATTTCTTTTGTTATCAATATTTTGATGTTTGGATAACATAATTTGGTTTGTATTTCAATGTGGTCTCAACCCTTAATAGAGCATTGATCATGATGACTTCAAGTCTTAGTTTTAGTGTGAATACTTGGAAGGGCTTTCAATGTAGAGGAGCACATAATGTTGGATCTCAAACTTAAACGAGAGAATATTGGAATTTCAAGTGTGAGTTATAAAGTATCATATTGATTAAAAATAGACTAAGCGAAAAGTGTATAAAAAAATAGAGACATTATCTTAAGATTTTGGATCAAATTGTGATGTTCAAGATGTTATCATGTTTTTTCACTTAGTTTATTATTTTTGACCTCCTTAGATTTTGGACTATTGAGACCATTTGTCCCATGTCAACAATTTATCCTCATATTTGAGGACTTCCACGAGGATCCTCTCATTATAGGGCTAGCAATATGAAACAATCCTACTAAGTTGTTCCTGACACATTAGGGTACTGTCCCTCATGTGAATCTACTAACGTATTCATACCAACGTGGCATGAAGAAATATTATTTCCATGTAATTTGAATAATTTACTATAATACATATTCATCTTAAAATATATGAAATTTTTAACTAATAAGTTTCCATAAAACCTAATCATTTCAATAACTGAATTTAAAATAAAAGCATTTCATAATCTGTACAAATAAATTAAATAAAACATTAATAGCATAAATCATGCATGTCTTTCTACTCTAGAATTCTCTGTAACTCCTGGAGCCCTCTAAAATATAAAAGAAATCTAAAAACTATGGTTTTACTACAAAGTGAAGTTTACTACTAAGAACTCTATGAGGGTCTACTAAGGAAGATTTGTAGTGTCTTCATTAGCTGTGGGATCTCAAAAGAGAAGAAGAAGGGTGAATCATCAGGACTCAATGAGTCGATAATCATCCATAACTCACCTGAGACAAACAAATAAAATTCACACACAATTATGCATCACACATTGAATCTCTCTCTCTCTCTCTCTCTCTCTCTCTCTCTCTCTATATATATATATATATATATATATATATATATATATATATATATATATATATATATATTGAAACTTATTGTTCCCTCAAGATTTTTCTTCGGATTATTATGTCTCCTAAGAAAAGAAATTAATTTCAAGGTCCCTATGATTGAAAATAATAGACACATAAGTCCTTTTGTTAATTCTTCATTAGTGGACTTATACACGTAGCACAATATAATAGTAATGTGCCATTAAAATGTTATATCCAAGTAAAATGATGTAACATATTTCTAAAAAAGGCATGCAAAACCCCCCAAATTGGTCCACTTAATTTTTGCATGGGCAAATTGGTCTATCTATTAATGTTAAAGAACAAGTTTTGGGTCCTAAAAATACTTACATAAGACTTATGTGATCACCTACAAGTAAAATTCTCACATTAGATAGAATACGTTGTCGTTTTTTACCAATTGTGTCAATCTTAATTGGCTTTATTGGTCTATTTTAAATGACACCAATTCAACTAGTTTGTCCCATAACCACACAATTTTCACCTAATTATTATTTTTTAAAAAGAAAACTAGCAGTGTATACAAGTTCATTAAAATTTAATTAAATATTTAATTATAGTTAAATTACTTTACTGTAAAAATAAAATTCTTTTAATATTATTTTTTCATATATAAAACTTAACTTTAGATCAATGTCCCAATATAACAAAAAAATAGAAGAGAGATCAATGTCCCAACTCCCAACATAATAAATATTAAATCATTTATAATTAAATATGTATTTGATTTAAGAATAAAAATATGATAAAAATTTTATGAACAAGTTTTACACATAATTTTATATATAAAACTTATTTGATAAATTTATTATCCTATTTTTTCCCTGTGCCGATCCATGTGAATATTTTCGAATATATCGTAATTGTTGCATTATCTCTGGACACTTTCTCCCTTCTAGAATTCAGTGAAGCGTTCCACCTCTAACTAACTCATTTGGTCTTTTTCTTGTTTTAGGTGGATGACCCATTTTATCTTTTTATTACGAAAAAAAATTACTTGTGGCCATAATATATAAGACACCAAATTAATTTATATCTCATTTATTATTAGATAGAATATAAATTTTATTATGTCCACACATTTTATCTAATAATAAATGAGATGCAAGTTGACATGATATCTCATATAATATGAGTACAAATAACATAATTTTTTATTATTTCTTTCATCCTTGAATAATTGTCCAATTTTAAAAGCCCATTGAAATTAAGAAAATAATTGAAAGAGTATTAATGTTAGAGAAAATTAAGAGTGATTGACTATATTATCCTTTTTTTCTTTCTAATATTCTAACTTTCTCTATTCTCTTCCATTATGTCTTTTGTCCTTTAACAGTATTTACTAAGAATATTTATTAAAAAAAATAATTAATACTATTTAAATTTTATAAATAAATAATTATTTCTAGATAAAAAATTTTAAAATAAATAATTATTTGGAAACAAACAGCGGACCGTCCAAATTCTAAAATTATGTAATCTCGTGATGACATAGAATTTCAAAACATTATTGCTGTACAACGGCAAATTTGGAATAGGACATGTGACGAATAATCAAGTCCTTACAACGGTTCATTTTCCAAAACCCAATCCCCTTTTCAAAACTTCTCTCCAAAGATCTTTTTATTTATTTTTGCTTAGCTTAGCTTTTTTGGCCTTTGAATATTGTGACATTGCTTAGTGCTTTCTTTTTTTTTCTTTATTCCTTCTTTACCTTTCTGTCTGAATCCTTTCAACCAAACGAATACTTAAGCTCCTTGCCAAAAGAACGAATACTTAAGCTTGTATTAGAATTTATAACGATTAGTGAGCCAAGTCAAATAGTGTGAGTTGAAAGGGGAATGATTGAATTAGCCAAACGAATTAGTTACGAAAATTAAGAGATGTGGGCGTTGAATATCACGCTAATATAGTAATGCGGTGCCACATACATACAACATATCATATAATATCAAATACGAAGAAAGATAAAAGAGGGGCTGAAAGAGAAAGGTAATGATGATCATGGAAGATGACAAGCATATTAACGGGCGTAAAAAATTAACAATAGTATATTGACAATTCGATTTTTGAAAGACTTATTAAAAGCAACAATGTTAACCAACTCCTCAAAATTAAAGATATATTCTTACAATAATTTTTTGAGCAAATTATGCTGGTCCTTTTTTTGTAATTTGATTTTGAAGATAGGTTCAAAACTCTCTGAAGAAAAGATCAATAACATCACATTATAATTTCAAAAAGGCCCCTAGGCATAAGACATTACACAAAAGAAAAGTTTCTTAAGATTTTGTGAAATCCATCTTAATTTTTATTTATTAATAAAATTTATTTAGGAGATTCATGAGTTTATGAAATTATTACATTATCAGATCTAATTTTATGAAATCATTACATCCTCCTTTAATTGCACATTACATAGTGCCATAAGAGAAGGTTAATTTTCTAATAAATAGATCAGAGTTAAAGTGAATTTCATCAAGTTGGAGGGAGAGATTGATGTGAGTGCCTTAGTTTTTATTTTTATCAGAATATTGTTACATCGATATCCAATCATATATTATACATTAATAAATATAATTATCTTTCATAATCACAAATAAAAAAATTTAATCAGATGATACTAGAAAAATATTTTATATGATTAATATATTAAAATTAAAGTTAAAGTTAATATGGATCATAACAACTAATATGGCAATATTTGTTTGATTTTAATTAAGAAAGTGAAGATTCCCAAACATAGTTATGTATACATATTTTCCTTAATAGCAGAGTAAGTTCCTGTATAATATGCGGTTTAATTTTTTTTTATGGCCGAAGAAAATTAAATATATGGCCGAAGAAAGTGAAGCATCTAAAAAACACAATATTTATAAATTAGAAAGTCTTTATTAAAGTTTTTTTTTCAGAATAATATAGCATATTTGTTAAATCCTCGACAAATAAATTCTTTTGAATATAAAAAAGAAAATATTAATTAATTCCTAACATTTGGTTTATTTGATCAATAAGAAGTTATATATTTGATCAAAATTATAATTTTTTATTGTATGACGTTGTTAAAAACTAATAATAATTTCCTCACGTGGAGGGAAAATTAATTTCTTATCTAGTGAGGGTATTTAGTCCTAATACTTGTTAAGGAAGTTTATGACAATTCAAACATTGGTTGATTACATTAATTATATACGCAATTGTGATATTAGTTAGAATTTAATTTTGATACATTGTTAATATAAAATTTAAATAAATCTCTTTATTTAATAACTTTTTAAGTAGTGTAATTGTGTAAACAAAAATTAATTATATTTGTTGATATAATAATATATAATTAAGTAATTATGTAAAATTTTTTAATTACATCAAAATTAGATCCTATCAATTATTATATGCAAACACTTTTCCTATGTTAAGATTATGAACATATCAAATCAAGCTCAACTATGCTCAACAATGTAAAAGCTTCATCGATTAAAACGAAAAGATAAAAGAAAATTAAACAACCGCCAACTCTAGTGCATTGTTGGTTATGATTTTAATGTTATGCAACAATATTACTCTGTTAAGGTTATGAACATATCAAATCGTGCTCCACTGTACAGAGAAATCAATTTCTTCAACTTAAATGAAAATATAAATGGAAATTAGACAATCAACAACTTTCGCACATTATTTAGAATGTCACATGAATCATGTTGCGACAACTTTATCTTATTGCAAATAAATTATTATTGGGAATAACATTGTTTATATATTAAGAATCTTCCTTGTAAAGCTCAAATGTACCATACTCTACCTGTTGAGTGGGATAACTTTCTTCCTTATCACCTTTTTTCCTACCAAATGAAAGAAAAAAATATGTACTTGCAATACCGTGGAAAGGCAGGTCAAGGTTTACCCATGTGTAAAGAAAATTAGAATGTGGAAATTATTTGTCTCTAAATTATATTTTTTATTTCATTAATTACATTTTTTCAATTGTCATGTTAAAGATAAATATTTAATAATATTTTAAATTTTAAAATAATTACTAAATAAATGTTACATGTCTTTTATGTGATAAAAGTTTATCTTTCACGTTATAAAAAGTGATTTGTGAAATAAAATTGAGATATATATGTGACAAGTGATTTCCATTCTGCTACAGTTAACCCGATGTCAGACTTCTTTTGCTTTCTACTCAGCCTTCTCTTGCTTTCTAGTACACACTTTATCTAACAGTAAACTTTTGTCTAATTAGGACCAGTCTTTGTAGATTAGTACTTATATAGATGGATCACTTACCGATTAAGATATTTATTTCCCATAAATCTTCACTGATATCTTAGTTAATTGCCAAAACTTATAGTTTTTTTTAATATTTTATTGTGGATGTGTAGCCTTTAGATAAATTCAATACTTGAACAATTATGTTATACTATGTTCATGTATACAGTGAAATATGCTTTTTGACTATTATAGTGGGTATTGAAGCAACAATAATCTAATTAAAAAAAAATATAATAGGAAAACCTGTTGAAATCAAGCTTATGTAAGCATCAGAAAAATAATGTAATTTGATAGATAAAGACAGATACGGTTGTCTTAATAGTCGTAGACGCGGGAACCATATTGCTTAATTATGAACCCAGACGGCAAAAATTAATGGACTCATATATAACAATTTAAATAATAATAATAATAATAATACTAGAGTACATACTCTCTATTTGATTAATTTGATATAAATGCTTTGAGACAGATGTAAACAGTGAAATTTTAATCAACACAAAATAACTTCATTGAACTTATCCAGTAGGACAACTGAAAAGGGAAACAGGAGAAAAAAACGAGAAACATCAACACATTTCCATAGGGAATTTTTTTTTATAATGATGTTTGGGCACCTGTTTTGGTATAAAATAGGGTTATGAAGAGATTTGGATTAATATGATATTTGTTATATATAAATCACTCATCAACATAAATCTATACATAATAATTTAGAATATTATTTTTTAATAAAATTACTATGTAGTGATTTATATTAAAAAATATCATATTATACATAAATTTTAATATTACACTTAAAAAATCAGCCCACATTCATTGAAAATAATGCCCCCAGTTCCATACACTAATACATTAATTATAGTTTTTCCCCGCTTTTGAAATTTAAAACAAATCAATTTCGAATATAGCATAACACTAGTTTCAGATTGCTACTGTGTGATAGATATAATCTCAATCATTTGCCACATACCGACCCCAAAAAGAACGTGTTTTTCAGGGTGAAAGCTCTGGTGCATTTGTACGTTACTGTATTTAGTTTAGTCGATCTCACAATAATATATTTAAACAAATTTTTTTCTCTGCTCTGAAAAAAAAGTACCATATCTTTTCTTCTATAAGGTAAACAGCACGGAATACACCAATATACGGCTGCATCAGAGAATTGGTCGTGTTTTTATGTGGCGATTTTTCTTCTCGTCGTAAATGTAACTTTTTAGATTTTACTGACAAGTATTATAAAAACATTGGTCAGAGAATAAAAGAAAAAAAAATAAAATTTGGATTGTTTTCAATGCACTTAACATATAACAAATTTAAAAATTTATTTACTCAGTCAAAAAATTTCACTTTTGATTCTTTTAAAAAAAGCATAAACCTTATTTCTTTAAAAAATATACTCATTAATATAACCCTTATTTCTTTTAAAAAAATATATCATCCTTTTGCGCTATTGTAATTAAAATACTTTGGTAATAATTATTTTCTTAGTCCTTTCTTCAAAGTTTCAGATCGATACAATTGCATCCGATTCCTGTGGATTGATATAAATATTAGGGTTTTCCTATTTGACAAATTTCTGAACATCAAACCTTCAACCAATATCCATGGTCACCACTATTTTTTTTCTTGTTATTCTCTTTCTTAAGTTCTCACATATATAAAAATCACTGGATACTCCAGATATAAGTGTAAAATATCATTTCTCTAAATATTATTTGCTTGTACAAGTATTGCTTCATTGACTTGTCCTTCACAACAACCAGACTTTTTATCCCAATCCAAAAATCCTATTGTCTTCATATATCCTATATATATATATATATATATATATATATATATATATATATATATATATATATATATATATATATATAATCACAGCAATGGAAGTGACCCTTGGAATAGCCAAACACCCATTGAAGACATCTGTTAATCCCACAAGCTGGGAAGTGAAGAAGATACAGAAACAAGAGGAGAATGGATCTCTCATATTTGTCATTATCCACGTGATCCTTAATGTGAGGATATTTATTTTGATCCCTAAAGTTATATACATGTTATACTTCGGTTACTGAAATTAAAAAATTAATAATTAAGTTGTTAAAGTTACAAAATGTGATTCACATTAATTCATAAGGTGACTTATCTAGGAACTAACTTCAATCATCTTTAAGGACTAATATGAACCAAATTTTATAACTCTGAAACACTAAATTGTTAATTTCTCAATTTCAAAAATTAGAGTAAAAAATGTATACAGATTCAAAAATCAAAATAAACATTGACTCAACCCATAATATATCAAGTTTAGCCTTTGAAATCCCAAGAATATGATTCCGGTAAAAGTTAGAGGAGATAAACCATTTTTTTCTTCTCTTCTCCTAATCATAATTTTGAGTTTTACTAAACCAAAATATACTCATATACAGAAGAAATAGACACAATTACTTTAAATAGTACGAAATCCTAATAAAATGTGTTAACTACTTGTATCTATTTCTCTTATATAACAATCTTATCTATGATCATATGGATAATAAAACCTGATATAGGACCTTTATGAGGATACAGTGCCAAAAATAGGGAAGCAAAAAATGCAAAACCCAAAATTGGCTTCAGTCCCAAATACGTAGTATCTCAGATTCAGAGCTATCAGCAATGAAGAAACCACCCTCTTGTTGTGCAACAAAGAACTCCTCAGAGAAACTGCCGCAACAGAACTCAACAGTCTCTGACACCATTGGTGGATAAACCCAACCATTATCAACCAAGTCAAGCAACATGAACTCGTTCCTCGACTCAGCAGCAACAACCGAGTCAAACTCAAACCCTTCATCTTCAATGTTCGGAAGCTCAACAATCTCGCTGAGTTCAGAGGACTCTGTCCCTTCTTCGGAACAGAGTGATGAAGATGATTGTTGTGACTGTGAAGATACTGCAACAGCGTCTAAGTTCACCATGGCCGCTGCAGCAGCTGCAGCGGCCTGGATGTCACGTGGGGAGCACGTGACAGGCCTGGGGAACGTGTCTGCGAGTTCGGGGAAGTTGAGGATCGCTGATTGGCCCTTGATGCAGAGCGATGCGACGTCGTGTGCTCTCGCCGCCATTTCAGGGGTGGCGAATGTCCCTAGCCAGATGCGTGATTTCTTCCGTGGCTCCCTGATTTCGGACACCCATTTGCCCCAATTGCGCTTTCGGACACCGTGGTACACCGGATGCTTGCTGCAATCTCTGGGCCTCTTGGGCCTGCTCTGTTTATTGGGGTGCTCTGTTTTTTTATGCTCTGTTTTTGGGTGCTCTGTTTCCTGGGATTTTGAAGAGGAGGAAGAAGAAGAGGGAGAGGAGTTTTTTGAGGGAGGGTTTGGGAGGGAATGTGAGTGTGGTGGTGATGTGGAGTTGGTGCTGGTGCTAGTGGTTTCGGAAGAGGTGGTGGTGGTTGTTGTTGTTGTCTGTCATTGTTGTGAAATGGAACATGGAAGAAGCAGAGGAAAAAAAATAAGGGGGTTGAGGAGAAACAGAGCATATGGGTAAGGCTTTTTGTAGTAGCAGTGAAGGAAGAAGGATACGCTCCCGTACAGCGACGCTCAACCTACCAATAATATACCTCTTCACAATTTTGACACTGTCATAGGTGTTTTTTTTGTTTTTGTTTTTAACTATTTTTAGGGTTTTTTTTTTTGGATAAGAATAATTTTATAAGTTGTGATAAAATTTACTTGGCGAAATGGGCAAATATTTCCCACTGACAAGGACTGTCCTTGAAGTTTGTGTACGCATTCAGAGTGGAAAAGTGGTTTTGATTGTGCCCTCTTCCGGAAATAGAAGTAATTATTGTGCACTCCTTTGCTATATGTACTAAAAAAGCTTCTTTTTTTCCCACTATTTCACTATTTAGAAAATTAATATATGATATAATATACTTTAAATAAAAATTTAATTTGATAGTATCTTATTGATAAAAAAAATTCTGTTGTTATTTAATTGGGTTTGCTTTACGTTATTAAAATAGAATTTAGCTTTGATGTACTAATTATTTAAATTTGTGGATAAAAAAGCAAATTATATTTATTGATGTCAGTTTTTTTTTGTCTAAACTACAAGTATTCTCTAATTACATGCAATTATTTTAACATAATTGCATATGTAGGTCCAAATACGAGACTTTCGATATAATTAGAATATGCCTTTGATAAAATTTGTGTCTATATGTGTATCAAAGTTAAAGTAAGATGCAACATATCAATAATGTAAGGAGTTATGCACTAATAATGATATAATTAAAGTTAAACACAAAAATAGCGGGCAAAACAGTGATATTTTTGGTGAATTTTTATTTTGAAAAGTAGTTCATGTAGGTGTGTGAGATTGAGTGGAGGAATGAGTCACTGCAGATACAGATGGAGAGGCCCCACACAATATTGTACTGGCAACGTTCATAATAACACTTGAGCCTAAGCCTCATAAGTCCACGTCTCGCCTTTCCTGTGCCCCTTGCCCGTTGGGGTCAAATTGTCTGTTGCTTTGTCCAAACCACATTCCCCACTCAATAAAGAAAGAAATTGAAATTCACAACCAATTGGAGTGAAAATAATATAATACGGAATATAATAAATTCTAAACCAATAGGTATTCTCCACCCTTCACTTGCAAGCATGGTTGGGCAAAGTCTAATCTAATAGACTATTAGCCCGTGTTTTCGTTTCAATAATATTATTATAATAGACTTTAGACACTTCTTTAAATATACAAGATAAACGAAAATGTTAACCACATTTGTGGTGAGTATGATGAATATCATAAGATAAGATAGTTGATAACGTATAATAAATCATTTTACTAGATTTACGATTTACGTAACTAGAATTTATGATTGTTAACATATAGTTTTTTTTTTACATTTTTCTAAAAAAAAAATCCAGCACTTATATAGTTCAAATACATTATAGAAAAAAGTGTCTCTATTGCTAAGTACAAGTAATAATACTTTTTTGTTTTTCATTACCTTTGTTTCTTTCTCAGATTTCTTTTCTCTTTTGCATTCAATTTTTGGACAACGACTTGGGATAATAATGAAGGGATTAGAATCTTGATGATTCTAAACCAATTGGTGTTCTCCACCGATCACTTGTAACCATGATTGGGCAAAGTCTAATCTAATAGACTATTAGCCCGTGCTTTCGTTTCAATAATATTATTATAATATACTTTAGACACTTCTTTAAATATACAAAATAAACGAAAATGTTAACTGCATTTGTGATGAATATGATGAATATCATAAGATTAGATAGTTGATAATGCATAAAAAAATCTTTTTACTAGATTTACGATTTACAAAACTAAAATTTATGGTTATTAACATAAAGTTTTTTTTAACATTTTTTAAAAAGATCCACCACTTATATAGTTGAAATACATTATTAAAAAACAGTGTCCATATTACTAAGTACAAGTAATAACACTGTTTTTGTTTTTCATTTCCTTTGTTTCTTTCTCATGCATTCAATTTTTGGACAACGAATTCGGATAATAATGAAGGGATTACAATCTTAATCATGCTTTTGTGAGAAACGAGGACATGGACCATCTCTACCGTGCATAGGGACACACTAGGAATTGGAGTGATTAACAGACCATTAGTGTCTTAATCATCTTTTCTAATAAAGGAGGAAGAAACATCTCTACCATATGCATGCTTGGCTTGTATAGTTTTGTGCACCATACCAACCCAAAAGCATTCCTAAGGGTGTGCAATGCTCTAGAGGGAGGTTTAGGAGCATAGCTCTTCCAATGGGGTATAAGATGTGACACTTCAACATGGACTATTATTTTCTGATTCTTACAGTGTGGAGGTTAAAATATAAAATTCACTATTTTATTAACACAAATTGGAGTATTTGTGATTTTATATATGTAGAAAAACTACTCCCTGCATTCACCTTAGTTTAGTAAACTCTATGGACTATGGCACCACCATTGACATAAATAGTACTATTCAAATAAAGTCAGCTCTATTTACACAATCCTAATTGGCTTGTGGAATGTAAGTCTTATTTAATTGCTATTGGCTAAAAAAAAAAAAAAAAAACAAGCATTAATATGATTGTTTTTAATGAACCCGGTATGAAATAGTAATAATACATTGTTCTTATACAACTTAATATCATTCGCCTTTGTCTCACACATACGCAATCATTCTTGCGCCTCGAAATACAAAAGAAATAAGACAAAACATGGAAGGTATATAGGAGATGATGGTGGCTATAACATAAGAGTCAAGGAACAATTTTATTTTTCGAGCATATGGGGCAAGAAACATTATTTTATTTTGTGCTTAATGTTTTAAATGTTTGCTTGAAAACAAAATAATTGAGCTGGTTGCTTGAGTAGTCCTTTTTAATTGCTGATCAAGGTTGGTCTGCATTATATTAGTATATATTGGGATATTTTATTTTACAATAACTGCAGAAGATTCCATAGATAAACACAAGGCCTTTAGAAAATTTCACTTCGACACTGTCTTCATCACATGATCATTGAAATTGAGTTAGTAAATGGCTAACTTAAACGAGGGATTTCGATCTTCTAACTGTATTATCTTTGAATAAAGTGACATTAACATTTCATCTTAAGATCAGATATCACGTGGTCGTTGATCTTAAAATAAGTTTTTTCATGTACGATCATATTTGTTATAACTTACAAGTAAGGCAAATAATCTCTTGTTTATTTCTAATATATATTGAAGAAAAAATTCATAACTAGAGACAAACTTCATGTGATTTTTCCACTCTCTTTAGCACTCACTCAGATCGTCGGATGGTAAAAATATTGAACTTAGTAAATGTAGAAATTATAGTGAAATTATTAATCACAAGAGTAAACCCCTTAAATTATTTTCTTAATGAATTAATGCTAGAGCCAAAACTTTTGTCTGACTTTAATTAGTTGCTGAAATAATATGACAGACACGTTTAGCCTTACACAAATAAGTACAATCATGTCACTTTATTTGATCTAATAATTATCTTTATCTTTTTATCATAAACAGTCTATCCTATTATGTGTATCTCAACAAAAACATCAATTTTTTTTTTTTTTTATACTTTATTGTAACTCAACATCCACTAACAAAGGTGGAGTAAAGATAGTATAAAATACAGATTAATAAAAAGGAAAACATGTAAGTCACAAGCACTAACTGCATTCCACCTAGATTTAAATAGACAAATCTCTACACACCTCCACAACACACCACCTAGCTACACCTTGAAGCCCTACAAATGCACAAACATCAGAAGTAACTATTATAAATATGAAAGAGTTCGATAATCCATCAGCTCCACGACATATTCCTCTATTAATTAGATTGTGCTTGATCAAACCATCCTTGAAAAAATTGTATTGTTAATTTTCGGGGAATACCAAAGAAAAATTTTGCATCTTTTCCAATAACCTCATAAAAGAGTTGCGCAAGACTGTTTATCCAGAGAATCCTTTGTTCACCTTTAAACCAAGCATTTAGTAACAAGAAAGTAGCCTTAATTTCCGCCTTAGAACCTTCAAAACCTAGTTCAAACAAAATAAAATCCAAGACTAAATTTAGAGCATTAACTTCAGACTTCAGATTTTATGTTTGTTGTAATATAATCAGAGAAACAACAACAACAAACCTTTATATTGGATAGTAGCACTCCTCCTATCGCATACATATCTCTATCAGGACAATAACTCACACACAGCCACCAACAATATTCCTTCAAAGGGCATGGTCTTATTGTTGAAATGATGTTAGATTGGAGATCACCTTTTTGATATGATTCATTTTTCTTTACTTGGAAAGATGGCTTAGACCAACTAAACCAATGGAAATTAATTTTCTGAATCAACACCTCTTTGTTGACAGATTCATTCTCAAATATAGCTTTATTCCTACAGCCCCAAATGCACCAAATTATCGAAAAAAGTAGTCTGATCCACTTTTTTTATGCATCCCTTTTGCTTGGCACTTCACACCAACATTCAGACAAAGTTTTGATGTTGGGATTACCCAGGAGACACCATCTCTACAAAGAAAGAAACACCAAATCGCCCATGTAATATTGCAATAAAGAAAAGATAAGAGGTGGTTTCAACTTTAGAGCCATATAGCACACAATTCAACAAATCTCCTTGCAAAATACCAATTTTATGAAGGTAGTCCTTGGTCTTCAATCTACCAAGGAAAGCAAACCAAGTCATCAATTCCACTCTAGGAGGCACAAGTCCTCACCAAATATTACTAAAGATATTTTGTACTTCAATTTGACTTTCAAGCCTCATACCCAACTGTTGAACAAAAGATTTAACTATGAAAACACCACTTTGGTGATGTCTCCAAATCCATTTATTCGATGTCCTGCATGAAGGACCACCTGCAAGAGCAAAGAATTAAGATAATGTACTAAGTGTTTCTCCCACTCAAAAAGCCTCCTCCATTGGAGATTCCACACCCCTGACACCCACTCCAAAAACCACATTCAAATATGACACATTTTTGTTGGGACAAAACAACATAGAGCCTAGAAAATTCATCCTTAAGGCACAAATTTCCAATCCATGGGTCCTCCAAAATAAGGTCTTGTTCTCATCACCAACAAGCA
This sequence comes from Dalbergia oliveri, assembly GCA_030441495.1. Lineage (NCBI taxonomy): Eukaryota > Viridiplantae > Streptophyta > Magnoliopsida > Fabales > Fabaceae > Dalbergia > Dalbergia oliveri. The sequence goes on from JAMLFY010000016.1 coordinate 4,403,974, forward strand.
TCCAGGCTATTAGAAATAATTTTTCTTTCCCTTTATCCATCTTTCAGATGTTACAAATGGCATGCCATGGGCTGCCTTTCACCTTACACACTAGACCCAATATGGGTTTCACAAGAGAGATAACTCATTGCACGAGCTTATAACCCTTTTCCACAAACGTTGGTCCTCCTCAACAAACCACCACCACCATTTAAAAAGCATAGCAGCATTTGTCTTTAGAATGTCTCCAACACCAAGTCCACTTGCTTCTTTTGGGAGTTGATGTAATACCCTGGTTTCAAATAAAAAGGTTAGAAATTTTTTTCAAACCAAGAAGGGTGCCAAGTTACCTTTACCTGTTGTTTGGTCTTGAATTTCGCTAAGTCTGGACCCTACACGCCCTTGGAGGGCTATATGATAGAGCTATTTTCTTGGGACCAAAAGTCCGGTAATTGCTCCCTAGAGAAAAATGAGTTGAAGAGGGATTTTTAACGAATTTTATGAAACCCTCAAATACTTCATTTTTAGCCTGCAAGTTTATAAAGTCGTAAGATTTTCCGAATTTGAACTAAAACCCAAAAATGAGATTTTGATTTGTTGGAATTTTGATTTTTCTAATATTTTATTTGAATCCAAATGGGGGGTATTTTCCTATTTACATTTATGTTTTAAAGTTAATGGTGATAACTTAAAATTAAGAAATGTAAATAAGTGAATAGTGGGATAGTGCATCCAATACATACTAGTATTAGAGCATCTGGAGCTTCTGGAGCCGCAAGGGGTTAATAAGAGAGTAAAGTGAAGTCTGGAGCTTCTGGGAGACCGCCCAGGTGGTAACGCGAACATAAAAACGTCATTTGAGGTCCAAACACCCAAAAGACATTTCTCTCCCCCAACCTCAGGACCTTCATTTTCTCTTCTTTTTTCACCCCCAAACTCCATTCCCAACTCCATTTCTTCCATTATCTTTCAATTCTAACTTCAATCCTTCAATCCTAGGGCTTTAAGGTATGTAGCTCTCTCAATTTTGCTCTATTTTCTTTAGTTCTTTCTTGTCTTAAAGTGGTTTCTATGTCTATGAGGGTAAAGGGAGCTTTTCCCCATGTTAGAGATAAACTTAAGGTTTTTAGCGATTCTAGAGATTAATTAAAGGTTCTATCACTCCTATGATAGATCCTGGTGCCATCTCCACTCCAAGGAACCCGGTGTTGAGCGTTCAACTTCTACCACTCCAGGTGAGTGAGTTCTAGCCTATAACCTCTATGTTGGTCATTATAGTTACTTTCAACAAACCATAAAGAAGAACTATGATTCTATAGTTTATTTTGTAACAGTTGAGATTTTTGTTGTCATGAAACGTTGATTTTCAAAAACAGCATAAAAGGTGTTCTTGAAAAATGCATGGGACCATATTTGTTGAGATGATTTTATATAAAATTGTTGATAACTACAACTGTTTGAGATATATGGTTTGTTAGCATAACTTTTATGCTTAACCAATTATGAAATTGGTGACTATTGGAATTGCTATTGAGGTTTTGGAATTCCCAAGTCTATGAAGGTTTGATATTTGGAATGGATTTAGAAACTTAGATATAAAAGAGTTTTAGCATATGAGTCTGTGTATGACTTGAAACGTTGACGGCTACATATTATGTGGATTGAAACCATAGTGTCTTTAACAAGTGATCCCTTAGGCACGGTTTCACAACCACTGTATGCTAAGGTAAAGCTTAGGGTTACATGGATTCAGAGCTCTCAAAGTAATTAATGATTTTATGATTTTCAGAATTGTTTATTTCATGAGATTAGGATTTGAACCCTAGGATAGAGGACTTCATGAAACATTGTGAAAAACTGGTTAAGAATAAGGAATTTCTGAAAGGAACGAGAGTTGTGAGTTAACGAGCTAAATCATTAACCTTGGTACCAAGGCCCACGGGGGCAATTTATCCGGAAATAAATCAGTCCACGAGGAACACGGTTCACGAGGAACTATTAAGATCTCATTAGGGCTCTTGTTCACGAGGCTGACACCCATTTTAAGTCCTGATAGTCTGTTCCTTTTGGTAATTCTTTGAGAATATTATGCTTCTATGGTTTTAGTAAACTTATGATTTTATTGCTATTATGTGAAATAAATATAAATGTTTTGTGAAGGTTGCATTAATGGTATTTATGTATCTTCCTTCCTGTTCCATGTGTGGTTGTGGGTGAGGACCACTCACATTTGGTTACAAAACTCACCCTCTCTTATTTCTTCTATTTTCCAGATAGAGTAACTCCTAGATTTACCCAGACTCCTTCCTTCTCGAGGCAATGAGTCTAGTTGGTAAGCTTCACATGGGTGAAGCCCTCTATATATAGAATAGAGTGCTCGTGTAGATGCAGCGGATCCCGGACCATAATGCATGATATATGTTATGTATATGTGATTATGTTGGACTGTAATATATGATTTTACTACTTATAAAGTTTTTGTATATGATAGACTTTCTTTATACTTGTTGACCCTATGAATTCAGACTTCAGAAAACGGGATATGACTGGATTTTGGAAAATTATGACTATATGTTTTAAAGGGTGATTTGTATGTAGAAAAGATTTTATGATTTAAATAATTTGATAATTTGCTGTGCATATAGAGGAATCCAGGTCACGAGGCTTACGTGGGAACTAAATTCTCACGTGCCCACTTGCCCAGGACGATCGTGAAGTTGAATAATACTCCATTTCCAGTTGGGATAGATTTACCCCTATTACCATTGGCCCAAAAGAACTTTGACTTGGCGATAATTTTCTTGGCCACTAATTCTACATTTGGAACAGTCCAAATAATACATTGAAAGACTATTAAGCATTTGATGAGTACCTACTTTAGATAGTAAACTCGCTCTAAAGCTTATGCTCAATTTTGTCAATTTTGGGATGCCAAGTTTCAGCCCTTCTTTTAGCACCATGCTAGTATTTAGTTGGTAGAGAAGCTATTGAGCACCCTAGAATGCTGCTTTCTAGACCCAATCATCTAAGCAACCAAAGAAAATTAAGGTTGATTGTAGTTGATATTCAAAGAGGAATTTAAAAGGTTTTTTGGATCCATTATTTTCCGTTTCCCTAAACCCTCACAATTCTTGGAGTTAGAAACAAAACTCCAAGATTGCTCAAGATATTATTATTGGTCAGCTAATATGAAGCATAACTAACTAATTATTTTCTAACACCCTAGAATGCACTATGCTTTCTAGACCCAATCATCTAAGCAACCAAAGAAAATTAAGGCTGATTTCCGTAGTTGATATTCAAAGAGGAATTTTAAAAGGTTTTTTCAAGGGATCCATTATTTTCCGTTTAAAATTCCCTAAACCCTAAAAAAAACACCAATTATTTCCCGTTTTTTGAGTTAGAAACAAAACTCCAAATTCCTCGATTGTTATTCAACTATGATATTATTATAATGATAATATTATTTTTATTTATCACCACTAATATGCAAGCATTCTCTAACTAACTAATTATTTTCTAACAAATTAATAACTGATTGGGCTTGTATCATATCTTCTAAAATTATATAGTATTACTTTTTCATCGTTTACATTAATCTACGTGGGAATTAATTTATTTTAGGTTAAAAACATCTCACAGTTACAAGTTCCTTTTTTCTTTTTTTTGGAAAAAAAGCAATTATTTCTTTAAAATAATTGTTTAGCCAGACAGAACAGGAATATACTTATATGCTTAATTATATACTCCAAGAAGGATACACAAGCCTAATCATATAGGAAAGGGAGATAAATGGACTGTCATGAAAACATAGATCTCTTCTAAAAGTTGAGAGAGAGAGAGAGAGAGAGAGAGAGAGAGAGTTGTATACTTATATAGATTGCACGCTCAGTTCAGAAAGTTTTTCTTTTCACTTACAAGGATTAACATTAATGCCTTTAGAGGGATAGCAACAAGCAGAGCTCGATCTATCTCTTGAGCTCTTGTTCGAAATTAAACGTGAAGTAATTAACCTCTCTTATAGTCCTTTACATATGTCGCCCTATCTATATATCAAACTCAGCATTGTGACCCAGCTGTAACAAGTTGTATTCATTCATTTTTATTTTCTTGCATTAGGCTTATTATCATTCATTAAAAAGTACACATAATTATGACTTGAAGATTATATTGGTAAAATTTAATCTTGCAATGTTGTATGACCAAATTAATTACTACTAGATACCTATGGTCAACTCTTCCACTGTCGATTCTGATCGGTCAGTTTCTTACTTTCTTATGATCAAATTACACGTCTCTAGCATGTTCTCCTTCAGTGCTTCCTCATGCTCTCTCACTTATTTTTCTACTTCACCGGTCACAGCTAGACAACTCACTGTCACTGTCACTTTCTCTCTAACAATCATTTTTTAAATCCCCACGAATGATAGCTTCATGCATTTATTCATATGCATGTTCATTTACACAACGTGGACACTGCATATGCATGCGAGTTATGTTATTTATTTGTATTTATTATATATATTAAATTATCCTAGTTATATCTCATTTATTATTAAATGAAATATAGATTTTATCTAATAGAATTTAACACAATATTTTATATACTATAAATATAAATAATATTTTTTATATGTATTGGCCAACTTGGGTACTCCATCATAAAAAAATTAATGTCGTGGCTGACGCAAGTGTGATGGGTCCAATTCAACATCCTCCCATGACTATACTACCGTGACAGTCGGATCAAAGCTGGCCATTGTTGTCAGCTACCATTCAACACATACCCGGATCTTGCTTCTATACAACCCTGCATGCCTCCAAGCTTCCCTCACTGCTTACTGCAACTTTTCAACTTCGTTCCAAGCTAAAGTGTATGTATCCAAGAGATGAGAGGGACATCTTTATACAAGAGACAGGAGGAATAAATCTTAGCCGTGTAATTATTTTGAGAGCGGAAGGCAAACACAAAAAAAAACAATTTGTTAGGATTTAATCTGAAGTTTCACATTAAAAAAAGTTGAAGCCTTATATGAGGTTTGATCTATAAATAGAGTCTTTGATTGATTGGTTTAGACTTCCTCCAAAAGTGGAAGCAATCCATTATTGTAGATAATAAAGGCTGAACACATTAAATTTTGTATTTTTTTTTCATTTCTTTTGCTTATGTTGTCCCAATAAATTATATATGAATAATTAAGATTAAAAATTATTTAAAAGTCATATATATGATTACATTAAGTATTTGAGATCCCATTAAGAGTATGACTCTCCGAACAATGATTTTCAGTACCCAGAACTTGAACTTGAAACCACTCATTAATTCGAATAGAGCATCTAATACTCAATTGACCATATGTTAGTTAAGAAAAGTGTTAAAATGTAAACTTGTAAAATTGTTAACCCTTTAACAAGGGCTATACTTATTAAGTTAAAACATAACTTTTCGTAGATTATAAAATCAAGCATGACTAATTATATAATACAATAATATTTTTTAGATATCATCAAAGGTAACACATTTAATAAGAGTGTTGCATTGCGCATTTCTAAAAATAGTTATTGTTTTAGGCCAAAAATATTGTAGTGATTACTTATTTTCCTTTTATACCCATATTAATTAGTATGCATAGGACAGAGATATAAGCGAAAATATAAAAGACAATATTAAGGGAAAAAGAGAGATTAAGGCTTGGTTTGGTATTATGTTATGGCTTTTTAGAGTTGTTGGGCTCTTTGCGCTATCAAAAAGTTTTCTAAAAAAGTTTTAGTAGTATTATTTTGTAAATAATTGTAAAAGTTGCTCTTGATAAGAAAAAAATAACATATTGTCATTTGGTAAATATGGTATAAAGTTGCTCTTAACAACTATAATTGATATATATATATATAAAGATGATAATTTCTATTTTTATTGTTATTAAGTTAGCTATGAAAAACACTCAATGATGTGCTCTTAAAAGTACCCCTAGCTTTTAAAAGCCTAAAGTAAAAACACCTTATTTTTTCTATTTACTAAACATAAAAAACTGACTTATGATTAAGGTTATAGTAATCTTTTAAATTTTGGAGAGTACTATAACCCAATTCTGAAAAAACATCACATGAGTACCTCCCAAAAGCACCCTTCATTTTTAAAAGTTAAGGAGTATTTTTGAGTACCTCATGAGATAACACCTCTTGGTAGCACTACCAAACCAAGCTCCAATTATAAGATTTAATTTTCTAAATTACACTTAAATTTTCTCGACATTCAAGCTTATTTAATCAATTTTTTAATACTTGGTAACAAATAAAAATGAATAGTTATTAGAGAATGAGAGGGATAATAAAAAATTGACTGACCAAGTGGGTAATCAATATTAGAGTGCGTAATAATTAATAGACATGATGTCTAGATTAATGTCACGTTGCTGGAAAAAGCTCTCTATTTAGATAAATTGAAACACTAAAAATCAATGTATCTGAATAAAATTTATTTAGAAATAATTAATTTTTTCCAGATATATTAATTTTTTAGTGTATTAATTTATTTAAATGGATAATTATTTTCAAATAGATGAGTATAAATTAAGGTAACAATTAATTAAAAATTGTGTAAGAACGGCAAACTAAATGTGTAAGAAATGGATATGACGTTCCTCCTGTAAAATCCCACTTTTATTACCTCGTGATTATAGATAACATAGGTAATCTAGAAGATAATAAATTCATCACATTGAATGTAATTCTTTCATGAGTAGCATCCTAGCTTTTTTTTTTTCTTCGTATAAAATACCAAACAAAATTGAAGTTTAATTTTTTTTTTAATTCAACAAGCAGTATTTGGGTGTAATATACGAAGATGGAGCTAGAGCTTGGAAGGGTTTGGCACCACCGTGCTGAACTTTTGATGTGGTATGTTCTTCAAGGCTGTCCGAACACTAAAGTCAGCTGGTAAGTTAAACTGCATCCCACAACTCAATATTGTATGCCTTCTCTGTGAGGAGGATGAAACTTTGGATCATCTCTTTTTTTCTACTGCAGAAGATATTCATCTATTTGGTACATTTTTTGAATCAATGGAACCTTCAATCTTGCCTTCCAACTGGTATAGTGAGGTTTTATGATGCATGGTTTGGGCCCCCTTTTCAAGGCATTGATAAAAAATTGTGGATGTATCTATTATTTGTGATTTGCTGGATGCTTTGGTGGATAAGGGATAGAATTATTTTGAAAGTCATACGGCTAATTGGGAAGGAATGTCACAGATGATTCTAACTAGACTTGGATATTGGACTAAAGCATGGTGCGAGAGTTCCCGTGTGAACCAAGTTTTTAGTTTCTCACTTGTTGTAGGTACGAAGATTGAGCCCTTAACAGAAGGTTGATACGCCCACTCATGATATGTGCATGGTCAATGGTCCATTTTTTTGTATGGCCAACCTTCTTTATGTGATTAATATATGGCAAATATATGTTGGGTATCCTGAGCAGTAGCATGCTTCTCTCTTCGTTTTGTGATCTAATAGCCCTTTTTTGTGTTTCTTTTGGTTTTTTGGGTGTTTTATTATTTTGGTTTTAGCCTTGTTTGCTCTCTCGATGTAAGTGTTGTTTTCTGTGATCCTTATTGTTTGTTCACTTTCTATTGGATTGCTTGAGCTGTTTATTTGTGGAGAAAAAAAAATTGCGTGTAATATACATGTCACTGGTTACAGTCTCGCAATGCTTGCAAATCACATTACTTCTAAATGGAAAATGACACAAAAAAGAGTAAGGATAGTTGTCTGTACAAAAGCAAAATTTTGCTTTCAAAACAATTCACGGATGAATGAGAATATGACATGGGCAGATCGTCAAGTCACTTGGGAGAATTGACAAGAAATTGAAGAATATGAATTCTAACGATGTCATAGAGTAATTGTTTTGATTTTTTTTTTATGATTCTTTTTGAAGCATGTAGGCTAATTATGCAAATTATAATATGAGAGAAATTATAGTAGATTAAAGAGTGAAGTGTAAGTTGAGTCATTAGATGTTATGAATTATTACAAAATTATTATAATTTTCTTTTTCTAAAAAAAATAGGATTTCTCAAGCCATATCCCAATTTAGGCCCAGGACAAATAGAAATACCTCATTTAGCCATTGAAATTTCCATAAATTAAGGCAATAGTATAGGAACTCTCCCTAAATGCCATACTAATAAAGACTAAAAAAAGACTTTTTCTAACCATAACTGTAAAAGGTGGTTATCTTCATTTAGTTTTTCTAAGTTTTACAATGTTGACCCCCCTCATTAATTAATTCCTGGATCCATCCTTGACAACCATGATACAATTAGCTTAATATATATACCAAACTATTACTTAATCTCTTATTATAATCAATTTAATAGGCTCTACTTAATTTCTAATCTCAATTACATTGTGACACAAATCACGCTTAGCTATAATTTTTTTCTTAAATATATTTTCACTCCTTAATCTATAGTTCTATACTATCTTTATAAAATGGATTGTATTAGGTAACCACCTTTTGGTCTCTTTAAATTGTATTGAATTTATTTTTTAGGTCAACTCTTATATTTGAAAAACTTCAAACATCATGTTTAAATTCAATAACTTCTACCACACTACATATAAAACTATCCAACAACTTCTAATATTATTTGTTAATATTACTTATATTTTAAAATTATTTTCTAATTGAAAATTTATTTTTTTAAAAAAATTCATATTAAATTTAAAAATGTGAATAGATAGACACACAAGTGTCCTGGAATAAAAATATAAGCTAGGAACCTGGGTCCATCCTTGAGGAGTTTCAGAGTGCCCAAGGTTGATCACGTGGTATGGAATCCTCCACAATCCTCCACCGATTTAGCTTAGATCATTGATTAGGCATAGTTTCAACACGATCGTCTACGACCTTACAACAAGCATAAATTTACGACGTATCTCTCAACAATAATCACTAATATTAAGCATATCTGCTACCTCCTAAATTTCATGAAAATCTCCTTATTCAAGTAAGATAACATCTCGATTTCTTCACATGAGTAACCTACCTATACAACGGTTCAATACCCCTAGGTATATTCATTTGCTAACAATGTAACACTTTCCCCAAAAAAAAAACTTGCATATCTAAACATCTGTGACCTCTATGTCAATAGGGACTAGTCATTGCTTCAAAGTAGATACCGTTGGTTCATCCAAAAATTTATTGAATTCTAACTAATATGATTTTTGTTGAGTTGATCTATATATTATAAAAAAGATAAATGCATTTTACCTTCCCAGAGCTTTAGGTCATGTGCAATTTACACCATAACTTTTCAAAATGTGCATTGTGACATCCTGAACAACAACTTCAAAACACTTCTCAGTATAATTTTGGCAACTAATGAAGGTAAGATTTATGTACACTTAACCCCCTGATTGTAATACTTGGTGTACACATGTTAGCAGATAAGTTCCGTATAGCAGGAGTCCCTCGGGACCCACCCGATCGGGGAAGGCCCCAGATGTATGAAGGGTCAAGGGATGGAGTTTGAGTTCTATTGCTTGTAAAATTTTGCAAGCAGGTTTGCTGCAATAAGTTGTTGCTCAGTGAGCCCCTGAGTTATGCCCATTGCAGTGAGCACCTGCCCAATGTTAGCACGTCAGAAATGACACAAGTTTTGATAAATAAGCCTCCACCCTTTTATAAACCTTTCCCCTTCTACTCCCATTAGAAACCAAAAACCCTCCATTTTTAACTCTCTCCCAACCCTTTCTCACACAATCTCTCACCATTCTTTCTCCTTCTAAGATCAAAGGTAAAGGTTTTGTTAATTTTTGTTATCTTCTTCCTCTCCCTTCCATGTGCTAGGGTATGGGTTGTTATTGTTTCCATTGTTAAGTGGGGTGCTCCAGAATATTGTTAAAGTTATATTAAAGCTATCTAGAGATTGTTAGAGATTAATCTAGAATTTTTGGTTGTCTATGGCAGTTGTTGGTGCCATCCCTACTGCACGGAGCTTACTGTTAGTGTTGACGTCATATCTTCGTCCCCTCAGGTGAGTGATTCAATCCTGTGACCTTTATTTTGTACATTAGAACTATTTTTCTTACATTGTGACATTATTGCATGATTTTATAGATGATTCTAAAGAGATTATAAATAATTATAGGTTTTGTCAAGTTTATGAGATTTTGATCTTCAAAGAGTATGAATTATATGTTTTAAGAGACTCATAGGACTATTTGTTGCTAAAATGATTTTTAAATAAGAGCCAGATTATGAATGTGAACTTATTTTGAGAATTATGAATTACTACAAGTGATTCCAAGAGTAGAGTAGTTATCGATAGAGCTTTAAACTTAGAGAAGGGCTTAACATGAAGTTTTAGAGAAAATAAATATATATAGCAAAGTATGACTTAGCTTTATGAAGAATTATGTTGTTATGCTTTTAGAGTAGCATGATTATAAATCCCAGTGTTTGAACCATGATTTTAGAGTTATCAAGCAAACAAAAAATATGATAGTTTAAGATATGAACTTAGAACTTCAATTTATGGTACCAAGAGATAAAATTAGTATGACTCATAGCCAACTTCAGATACATATTCTATGGGCTTGAAATGGAATGCCTATAAGCGGATGATCTCTTGGGCATGATTCTCTTGGCTACAGTTATGCTAAAGTAAGCTTGTTCCAGTTATATGAATCCAGAACTCTAGAGTACTAAAAATTTAAGGACTCTTGTTTGTGAGGGACTAAGCACCCACCCTTTAGTTATGGAATTTCAATATTATTGATTTTATTTATTTCCATTGAATTATGTATGATGAGAATTATTTAATAGCCATGGAGGCAAACCCAATAACGCCATGGAGGCAAACACGTAAACAACGATGGAGGCAAAGCTTAGTAAATAGCCACCTAGGCCAACCTAGTAAACGTCATTGAGACAATCCCTTTAGACAGTCATGGTGGCAATCCCAGAAAATGGGACCTAGTTAGGTTCCCACAACTTGTCGTAGGGACGTAGTTCACCAAGGCGTAATTATAGACGGAAGCTCATGTTCGCGGGATTGCGTATTACTTTCATTGATAGAAACAACTATTTTATTTACGTATATAAGAATGCTTTAGAGCTTGTTTTATTATTATCATTAGTATTATTTTTATTGTTGTTGTTATGATTGTTGTTGTTATGATTTCGTGTACCTTGTTGTTGCTATCCCATGAAAGCGGGTTCCAGGTGAGATTCGCTCATGAGTTTTAGATGAAACTCACCCTCTCCTTTCCCTTGCAAATACATTAGTCGTTGCGGGTTCTTCCCAACCACTTCCTCCCGACGGTGGGCGCTTCATTGGTGAGCTTCACTTGGAGTGAAGTATCCTTGCTGTCGATATAGAGTGCTCTAATGTCATTGCGGCGGGTCCTGGACCATAGGAATAGTTTTTGCATTTTACATACCATGATAGTATAGTTCGATTGGTAATTAATGATTTAGCATTTATGGTTATTTGGTATAAGAGGCTCTATATACGTATATGTTTTTATCAAAATTTACAGTATTTATATTTGATTTATGACATATGAGTTTTAGATTTATTGACTTTAAGGAATAGGTGATTTGTATGTAGAAAGCGAACTTATGTTTTATATGGTTTTTATGATTTAAAAATAGGCATATAGAGTGACTCGCAATCATGAGGCTTATATGGGGATAAGATTCCTCACGTCCGATCACGATCCTAGTCGGGTAGTGACACTGATATTTTCTAATTTGTGCAACCCAACCCCTTGTCCTGTGAATGCTATGTGCAATTAACCCCTTGATTTTTTTTATTGTATACAACCCAACATCTTCCTCCGACTTAAAGTTTTGCATTGTTTGAAAAGGGTTTTTTTTTGCACGATTTGGAAAGTTCAAGGTGTCGTGCACATTTTGAAAAGTGATGGTGTAAATTGCACATGATAAAAAATTCAGGGGATAAAATGCATTTAAGCCTTATAAAAAATAAAGCTCTCTCATTTGTTTTTTATTTGCAAAAATAAAAATTATACAAGTCGTGGTGTTTTATTTGATTTTTATGCATTTGGCGCTTTCTTTGCTTACTTTGAAGTGTTTGGTTTGTGCCTCTTTTGCAGTTTTTTTTGTTAGGTGCTTTGACATTTGTCAATTTCTTTATCATTTTATTTTTTCTTCTTGATATTTTGATTAATTGTTTTGTTAAGAGAAATACTTAGTATCCTGAGAGTAAAAGAAAATATTTGCTCTTGATCCATTTATTAATTAATATATAATTTTTACTAGTTATTATTGTCTTCTACTTTTTCTATATTTTTAATATAATAGTTGATTTGTTAAACAATAAATGAAGCAGAGTAAATATGTTGTTGCTCTAAGAGTATATAAGAATTTCTCATTTTGTTAATTGTTTTAGAGTCTAGCATTTTATAACTATCGAAAAAATAAAAAAATAAATATCAAACTATTTGAACTAACCAATTATTTAGCAATACGATTTAGGTCTCTTAATTTCAAATCAATTAGTTAAATCTCGGCATCGTATAGGGTTTTGAATGTTTTTTGCATTGTATATTTGTATTTCATTCAATTACCAAGTATTAGCAATGCAATTTCTATTTCATTCATCAAGTTACTACTCTTATTTTCAAACCAATTACTTAGTTCAATCTCGTGTGTTTATTCAGTCAATTAGAAAGTATTCACGCTACTTTGAATAAAGGAAGTATTGGCAATGCAATTTCTATTTTTATTCTTGTGGTTACCGTGAGATGGTTAACCGATTCAAATAATATAAATAAATTTTGGTAAGCACGAGTTGGTAGTCCCTTTTTTTTTGCCCTAAAGAATGAGTAGATTTGAGAAACGTTAGACTTTTAGTATTAACAAAGAAGAAGACTTAGACAATGTCTCGGTCATTAATATCTTGGAAGTGCCGGTTAGAAATATAAGAAGCATGAAAATGATGGATTGTCTAATTGTAATTTTCATTTGTGAGTGATGTTATTTTATCATATAGTAACATATACTATATCAGAATGTCTTTTTTGATAAAAACTAAATTGTTCAGCTTCCCTAATTACTATGATACAATGAATAATTTAAAATATAAACTAAACTTTTCTTCTAATAAAGACTGAATTAATCATCATTAGGTGACCTATGTTTAATCGAGTGATGAATTTCGTATGCAAGCTGACGACAGTTCTTAATTAACTAATCATAAGATTCGTACCATGCCACACCTCAAAAAGAAAGGAGGGAAAAAAAAAAAAAACAGATTTGTAGCATGCCATAATTTTAATATTTTTAATTAAGCATTTTTTATGATTTGCTTGCGTCCCGTTAAGTGTAGTATCTTCGTAAGTTAAGTTAGTTAAATTAAAAATGAAACTATTGACATGGTTTCTCTCTCTAGCTCTCATCTCTTTGCAATGTTGGAAATTGGGATATTGTTCTTTCACATGAACGAGTCATTGAGCCTGTTTGGCAAAACATTTCAAAAATTGTTTTCAATTTTTAAAAGTAAAAAAACAAAAAAATCTGTTTGGGAGAAGAGTTTCTCAACCCATGTTTTAAAAATAGAAAAATAGAGTTCTCATTTTAAAAATAAAAAAAACAAAACAGTTTTGAGTAGTTTTTCAAAACTTTGTTTTTAAAAACAACAAAAATGCAGTGGCACAATGGTAAATAAATAGACTTCCGCCTTCAATTCTTGGTGGATGTTTTGTTGTGTTTTATTTTGTCGAAACCACATCCCTTCATTCATGCCCTCTAGACCCAGCTCCCCCATTCACCTTCTGTGGTTTGGCCGTGCAATGAAGATTGGTAGAGGGAGGAGACCGGCGGTTGTTGTTGGCTCGTGGCTAGTTCACGCGAAAGGGAGGCCATGGTGGAAAAGGGGGAAGAGGATCTAGGCGAAATGATGAAGGTGTTGGAAGGCGCTAGTAGCGGCGGTTTCCAGTTGGTCTCACGCGGCGGTGGTGAAGGCGTGGGTTGAGCTATGGTGGAAGAGGAGGAGGGAGATGAGGATGTGAGGAGGAGCGATGCCGTCGCAATTGTCGCGGCGGTGCCTGTAGATCGGAGCTGTGGCTGTGGAGGCCGCACAGGAGGAGGAGTCGCGGTCCTGAAGAATGGAAGGTTTCAGATCAAGAGGGGTAGTGGTGGTTGGAGGTGGTGAAGAAGGGGAAGGAACCGGAGCTCAGGGAGGAGCGAGGGTGGAAGGCGAGGCCGCGGTGGAGCGCGTGGTGTTTCCCCATTTCTGCTTCCTTCCTCTTTTTTTTGTTTTTGAAAAAAAATCTAAATCTATGTTTGGTTGTGCTTTGGAATTGAGATTTCAGGTGGATTGCAATGATTCATGGCATTGGAAGAAGATGAAGGAGCCAACGGAGGGGCAATGCCCACAATTGTGGAGCTCAGATTTCCCGGTTTTCTCCTTTGTTTCCGTTTTCTTTCTTTTTTTTGGTTTTGAAAAGTTTAGATAAGGGTGTGTTTAGTTTGTAAAAATATTTTCTATTTTCATTTCCTATTTTTATTTTTTAAAAATGATTTTCATTTTTATATTTTCAAAATCAGGAAATGTGTTTGGTTTATAAAGCTGATTCTATTTTTAGAAAGTGAAAATGATGAAAATATGTTTGGTTTGTTTAATTTCAAAATAGATTTTTAAAATCAAATTTAACATGATAAAATTATGTTTAATATTAAATAGTAACATTTATATAATTTAATTTGCATTGATTCATCTACTAACAAGAATTTATAAAAATCTAAATTTATAAAACATTAAGACATTAATAATAAAATAAATTGCTCTTTTTTAATATTACACATGAGCAAGTTAAGAGAACACGCAGACGATAATTTAATTGAATGATTAAGTTGTCCCCATTTGTGAAATTTGAGAGACGAATATGAGATTTTTCAAATTTAAGAGATTGATATGTCCTCTATTATAAATCTAAATGACCAATTTGAGGTTTTAGTCAAAATAAATTGCTCACTTTTAAGTTATTATTATTTTTTTATTGGCTTTTTTTATAGGCTATTATTTTATTATTGTACCAAAAAAGTTATTATTATTATTGTTATTATTATTATTATTATTATTATTATTAATCCAATTAGGGCGGCCCCACTAGATCCACCTTCTTCCCTCTTCTTTCTTCACGCAGTGGCCATAGACACCATTACAACACAATTCAAGGACGCTAATTTTTTTCCTCTTGTTATTGGCCTTGCAATCAAGATACTATTATCTAATTGGGTGCCTTAACTCGAATATGTGCATCATTTCCTTGGTTATTGATACACACGGCGAGAGTTCCTGATGGAGAAGACCACTGCCCAATGCCATTCATCCACCTTGACCACGACCATCAAATACCACCATCATCTCCCCGTAAGCAACCACCATCATCTGCCTCATTAACCCTGACCTCTCCAAGATCAATGTCAAACCATCAGAGCAACCCAGCAACCACCATGCATCACCGTTCACCTCCGCTAACCAACACCATGAACCTGATATTGACTTTGACATTGTGCACTGTTGTTGCCCCTTAGCCTACAGTTGGCGTGTATTGCTTAGCACGCCTCCATCTTGGTCGCACTTCATAGGCCCATTCCTCTCCAGGTGTGTTTGTCGTGTTGGGCACATATTTTTGCTTGAGCCTATCGAACCCAGGTGGCAAAGGAAAGAAAAGCATGTATCCAATATTTACGATGGTGCCACTGCCTTTCCAAATGAAAATGTTTTCAACCAAGATCAAACAAAAGATTGAAAACATTAAAATGTCCTTTCCAAAATTTTCAGAAATTTTGAAAATATTTTTTAAAATTGAGAATGAAATCAGCAACCAAACATGTATTCAATGGTACTTTTCATTTCCAATGAAAATGAAAATAGAAAATACACAAACCAAACACCACCTAAGTTATTTGGTCCTGATTGGGATTTGGATTTGGTGTTGTATCTGTTTTGACCCTTTGATGACAAATGGTTTGGTTTAGCTTTGTGTTTCTGATCTTAGATTGTGGTTTGAAGAATTTGGAATTGAGATGGGTTATTGATGATGATGAAGAATGAATAAGTTGTGGTTGATGAAGATATTTGCTTGTGAAGTTGTGGTTGTGTTATTGGGTTTAATGCAATTTGCCAAACAACTTTTTGTTTTATTAATTTTAAAAGTTATTTTTAAAATTAAATTACCAATCAGGTTTTTTCTATTTTTTTGTTTTTAAAAATTGAACTTAAACTTGTTTTTTAAAACAATTTTAAAAAATTTCAGAATAAAAACACTTCCAAACAATCCTATTATTTCTTGGGTGAATGAGAGAGCAAGGGAGAAAGGAAAAAATCAAGGTGGGTGCTCTCATATGCTTGTTGATCAATGAGTTCCTACAATTGGAGGTGCATGAAATGGAAGGATGACACGTTTATGAGTGAAAGACAAAAGCAAAAGGTGGGCGAGTGCTAATGTAGTCTGGCTTTGTTTTGGACTAGCACATGATACCTTTATTTTCACCATTTGATCAAAAACAAATTTAAGTGAAGGTTAAGATAAAGAATTAATAAATGTTATATAAAATTATTAATTAATATGATAATATTAAAATTATAAAATTAACACAAACTATTGCTTGTCTCCACTCTACTCTTTTCTCAGCCAACACCCCTTCACTATTATATTGCACAGGCAATTGTCCCTTCACCCCTTATGCCAACACTAGGCAATGGCGGCGCAAAAGGATTGGTGGCGGTAGCGAAGATGACAGGATAAAACGAGTTAGATGTTCCCTCCTTCTCCTACAAACATCCATGGAGATCTCAATCCTTATCCTCAAGGTGGAAGGCAGGGGCGGGAGTGCTGCCTTGGATTTGAGATCGACAGGAGGTGGCTAGTGAATCCTATAGACATAAAGTACATTAGATTTGATCAAATGGGCATACATGGTTTTGGGTTTTGATGGTGTTTGAGTGTAAAAATAGGTCCTATAACAATTAGGCTATGTAAAAATAGGTCCTATAACAATTAGGCTATGTTTGGCCAATGAAAGAAATAAAGAGGAAGGACATGGAGAGGAGGGAAGTTGAGGTAATTTGTATTTTCCATAGATATGTTTGGATGAAAGGAAAATGGGAAGGAAGGAAATAGAAGAAAAATTAAGTTGTTTTGTTTGTTTGGATGGAAAAGTGAAATGAAAGAAAAAATAATAATATCAAATGACTTTTTTATTCTTATGTTATGAAAAAAATAAAAAGATTATTTTTTATAGAGCTATTTAAAAAATTATTGAAAAATTAAAATTAGATATAATTTTGTCATAAATGTATCTATTAAAATAATATAAATAAATATAATAAGAATTGACTTTATACATATTTATATAAAAGCATTCAAGTCAATATCTTTATTTTATATTTAATAATTTTATTAATTAATATCAAATAGAAAATGTAACGATTTTTTAATATAACAAGTTCAGAATAATATCAAGCTAGTAAATAAGAAAATATTAATAAAAATAAATTATTCAAATTTATTAAAATAAAAATATTAAAGTCACGAATATTGGTGATAGGGATTTAAATAATGAGCGTGGGTATTTTTGAAATATATAAATATCACCTCTTCCTTCCACACTTTTCCACCCACATGGGAAGGAAAAAATTTAGGTGGGTTCACATACTTTTTCCTATTCAATCTTTCCCCTCCCAATTTCTTTTGCACCAAACAATAGAAGATCACTTTTTTCCCATCACTTTCCTTCATTTCCCAATCATTCCTCTCTATTTCCTTTCAAACAAACACAGTATTAGCATTTGTAAGAAATTGGAATAGTGAACTTCTCTGGAGAGAAGACCGATGAAGAAGCAGTGGAGGAAGTAGGCAATTTCGCCATTGTTGATGTGTGTGGAGCTTGGAGCTTTGCAATTTAGGGAAAAATTGATGGATAGAAGATTGGATCGAAAAAATGGCTCTTAGATACCACGTTGAGATTCAGAGAGGAGAGATTTGCTTTGAGGCATTGTTGCTGTGAATGAGAAAATTGTATTATATTCTATTGAGTTTATCAATACAGGTCTATATATGTTGCTACACAAGAGTAAGTTGAATAACCAAACTCTAACTGAATCACTTGCATTGTAATTAACTTCTAACTACTCACCGATTACCCTAACACAGACATTAGCTAACACAAATTAATTCTCTGAGAATCAAATTAATGTTAAAAATCTTTTGATAATTAATGATTTGATATGCCAAAATTTTTAGGATTAATATAGGGTTTTATTCCTTCTTACAAAAAAAACGTAGACATGAGAACACAATGATCCTTCTGTATTATTATTTTCTTTTTGTGTGGATCCTCTTTTAATGTTATTAATAATCAGGTGTTAAACTGACAAATGCGAGCAATTATATAACCCGTTGAAGTTTTCTTAAAAAGCATCATATTTTTTATATATGAAATAATAATTAATCTAATATATTTGAATATTAAGATATCTTTTTTAGATCTATTTTTCAATTTGCACTTGTTTCCTCTTTGTTTTTTTCGCAATGATAAATCATATAATTGTGAATGTTTGTCTACATGATTTGCAAATATACTGAGTTGTTGCTCCACAATAATGGATTAAATAACTGAGATCAACTAATCTAATATATTTGAATATTAAGATATCTTTTTTAAATCTATTTTTCAATTTGCACTTGTTTCCACTTTCTTTGTTTTTTTTTCGCAATGATAAATCATATAATTGCGAATGTTTGTCTACATGATTTGCAAATATACTGAGTTGTTGCTCCACAATAATGGATTAAACAATTGAGATCAACATCAATATACCATGAGCAATGTTATTTGTACTTATCCGATATTACACTATGTGCTTAACCCCGTCCATTATTGGATGGGACATGGACCTTATTCAAGTAGAGATCACATTTTATTTAATAGTAGATGGTGTGTGAGTCAGCCCAATGTCTCACACTTTATCAATACCATTATCATTTCTTATATACTATTGGCAACAAAATAGTCTCCTGATAATTTGTCATTTCCTTTGTAACGTGTCATTAAAATAAAGGTTGTATTTGGTAAAGTATTTTTAATAGAAAAATAAACACATTGGAATGAAAACTTTCACAATTTATTATTTATTATATCTTATAGTCTAAATACATGTGTGAAGGCAGGTTGAATTAAGTATATTTTTTAATTTATTCCTTCACCTTCATAAAACTTATCAAACTTTCAGCAAATATCTCCTGTTGTAATAGGAGTAACAAATCTCTTGTGAAAAAGTCCCTTTAAATAAAAATTACTTTAGATTTAGGGGAAAGTTTAGTTAAGGTGATTTAATTTTGTTTCCCTTTAAAGAAAAAACACGATTTTGATAGTTTACAAAAGAAAATTTAAAGAAAATCAAAGTTGAGGAATTTAGATAACAATGAAATAAGAGATTTGGGAGAAAGAGTTGGACACAATATTTTTATATTGGTTTGGTTATTTATATTTGGAACCTACATCCAGGACCTATCCCAAGGTAGGATTTCCACTAAATAACCAATATTACAAATCAACTATAATCAATCAAGATTCTCAATCACTCAAATGTGCTCTCAAAGCTCAAACAACCAATGCTAATTAAGTAACAAAGGAACCTAGTTTCTACTACAAAAACTCACTAATGACTTTTCTCTCAAAGCCTTACCAACAAACAACCTTTTATAGATATATGTTTCTTTTTCCTCTCAAAGGTAATATTCAATGAAAAACAGAAAATGATAATCTCTCAAAAAATATGTAGACAATGATTATAACAATGAAGAAAAAGAAGAATGTCTTTTAGTAGAATGTTTGATTTGAATGATGTGCTCTTTTTATGCTCTTTTTCTTGGAATGATTTTGATGTCTACTATTTCCTTAAATTGCAAAAAATTCTAACTGTTACAAACCAAGAGTAGGGGTCAACTAACTCTTGTCCTTACCTTGTTTGGTAGCAGCATCTACACCATATAGATTTTGATCCTTGTGCCACTTGTTCTCATCTCTTTGGCTCTTCTTTTTCTTTTAGAAGTTTATGAGTTGTCATTATCTTTTATTCTCGTCAAAAAATAAAGCAATCTTCATATATTTTTGTTTTGAAATATGATCATCCTTCCTCTTTGTGCAGCCCACTTCAGCATATATTTTGCTCTTCAAACTACACAGGATGGTATGAAAGTCTTCTATCCAAGTTGGAGACATTCTGAATTCTTTGCTTAATTTTAGATATAATAGCACTGAAACATTTAAGTAAACACATCAATAGATTCATAATAATATTTGTCATCACTAATAGGATCGATAAACTAACAATATCTATAAAAGTAGGAGATCTTTCATGGATGCTCGATAATGAAATATTGGCAGAAGGAACATTCTTACCTAAAACATCACCAAATCCTCAAATTTAATTTCCAAAATTTTAATACAAATATTGAGATTTGCCCCATTCAAATCGTGAGGTGTAATTTAAAAATTAAAGCATATAGTTATAATTATTAATAAAAAGCCAATACAAAAAATTGTTAATAAAAGAGCAAGCTAGAGTTTAAAATTTTGGAATTGGATTCTCTAAAGTAACCGAGTAAAGTGAGCAATTTCACCCTTAGATTAATAGAGTGAAGAGGCCCAATTTCTAACTTTATTAATTCAAAGGTGAAATCCATCTAAAATGAGATTATCATTTTAAACGATCCTTAGCCTAAAATTTTATTTAATATAGCATGTACAAGTGTGAAGCTAGGCAATTTTATTGGAAGAGATCAATATTTAATAATTAAATTTAAATAAAATATATATTACGTAATTTTTTATTTTTACCAAAAATTGAAACAAAAATCACAACATATAAAAAATAAATACATGTATACATAATATATTATCTATTAAAGCCTTTAAATATGTAATTTAGTACAAAATTTATAAAAATTAATTAAATATAATTTTTTAGAGGAAACCATTTTAAAAAATATATATAAAAAAGAACTTACACAAGGAGCCGTCCCTGAGTACGTCCATGACATACAAATATGTTTAATTATATTTAAAAACAGTAACCTTATTTTGGAACTTATGAATGTTATATTCTTTAATTTTTATATAAAAGATTTTGTATTCATGTCGAACATTTATGTATATTAAAATTGTAAGCAATTTGAAAAGGATATTTATGTATCTATTTTATTTTGTGCAGTTTAACTGTGTCATTGACCATTGTCCTCTCATAGGTTTTCATTAATTTTTTACTTTTAAAATTATGTTTGAGAAACCAATAAATTTTGTAGTTTAAAATCTGTCACCACGGGCCCACTATTAATAGCTTTTCTTTTATATATCATTGGTGTATCAAAATTAAATTATTTTTAATATGTTTAATTATCTTTTAAATTTCTTCACAATGAAGAAAAATCTACGTAATTTTCTTCTTAGTGAAGTTTTATATTATTGAAAAAAATTTGACACATACTTATTACTACAGTAAGTGACAAATATTAATTAAAATCAATAATGATTTTTGAAAGCCAACAATTAAAAAAAATCTAATTTTAATATATTGATGATATAAAATATTTATATTGTCATCTAATTATATATTATTTCATTAACAAACATAATTGACTCTCACACTCATTCCTTTAAAATTCATACATACAAATAGAATAATTTAATTAAATGATATGACAATATAAAATTGTATCAAAATTAAACTCATTAATTAAAATTTGCCCCCTTTTATACATAGTGTGCTAAATTTTTGTATCTTCTTATCACTTTTAATTTAAATAAAATAGTAGCAGAAAATAAAATCTTGAAATTATAATCCACTACGTACAAATTAATTCTGTAAAATATATTTTAAACACCGATTGAAACTTTGGAAAACTCGTGCACCTCAGTAGTTTATTATTATTATTATTATTATTATTTTGGTCGTATAAGTAGGTTATTAATGAAGAAGAGAGTCCATATGCAGTTTTTTTTTTTTCCTTTTCCTTTTTTCGGGTCGAAATTTTCATTCTTGGCAAGCGTTTGTTGAAGCTTCCAAACCTAACTTGTTTTTTTTTTTTATGTTTTGGGATCAGGCCAAACCTAACTATTGAGCCCTCCCTTTTATTTTTACGTCTTAGAAACCTTATTCTATATTTTTTTCAGAAGTGGCCCTTGATTAAATAACACACGCAACTGCGACCAAAATCTAGATACACGCATCCATGCACGTACACTTTTCAAAAACGATACTTTTGGCCCAATTATATGGTCAATGTGCCCAATTATGCTAAACAAGTAACATTTTGGTTTTTCTCTTTCCGTTTTGGTCCAAGTAATGTTTTGGTTGACGCTTGAAAATAGTAAATTACATACATGGTCCAGAGACCGAAACTCAATAGCCCAACACAGGAACATGAGAAAAAGGACAGAGGAGGAGTGGGGGGATTCTTAAAAGAAAAATGGATTAACGGAACCAGTTTACATTACAAAACTAAGTGCATGTTTGAATAACTAGATTATATGCTTAAATATAATTTTTTGTAAAAATTGTTTCAACATAATATGACATGTACGGTAAATATAGATAAAATTAATTACAATCCTCAACTAATTTTATTTATACCAGAAACAAATTTTTTTTTTATCATGAGTTCAAGTTGCTAAATTTAGAATTAGGGAAAACAGTAGTTTTTTCTTTTTTAACATGAGGCTAAGGACGGTAGAGAAGTTCCAGATAGTCTTGTAAAATCTAGACTTGAAGTGAACAGCATAGAAGGAGATATATGAAAAATGCATACCCATGAGCAGTGGTTAGTACGGGCAGGTTTATTGAAGGAGAATGTATCAAAATTAAGAGTAATGATACACATTTATAAAATTATTTACAGAATCTTTTATATAAATTTGTTTGATGAAATAAATGATATGATTCACTGATTTATCATAGGCCGATAATTATGACATATAATTTTGGATTCAGAATTCTGGACAAATTTTTTATGATCTAGTATTTTTCTAAAATTAATATTTAGCATTCAATGGTGTGTTATTTAACATTTAATGTGCTATCACATTCATTAAATGACATAATAATATGTGATTGATCAATCAAAAAATAATAATTTATCATTGAATGTTAACGTGAATTTGTTTTTTATACTTGTTAATGTAAGATTTTTAAAGTTTAGTTTTAATACGATACCGTAAAAAAATTATTGCATCAAAATTACATCGAAATATTTATTATGTTTACCGTGTATCTGAATTGATCTCAACAACTACAAATTATATATTTAGATATGGATGATGACAAATGAAAATAAAAATAAAAAAATAGATCTTCAAACATTTGATTGGATAGAATGTGAAGGAAACTAGTTTTGTTAGTGAGTTTGTTTACCTAAAGTCTTTGATGCCATTCTGATGACCATCTTCATCTACCATCTCAGTCTCTATCTGCCTTTAGCTTTGTTTCAAATGGAAAACAAAATGCCTTTTTTTTCCAAGATTATAACAAAAAAAACAGTGGCACTTCTTTGACGTATTTTCAAAGTCAACATCCCGTTGCCTAGATTTTGCAAATTAGTTGGTCAAATGCATTACCAACATCACTTTCCTTCCTATATTGGGTTGGTGACTATTGTAGTTTATTTTAAAATAAAATATAATGATATTGATTTCGTTAATAGCTCAATGAAACACTTCACCTTTTTTCTTTTTTCTTTTTTGATGACTTTATCTGAGGTAAGAATGATATTCGGAAAATGTTACTACTAAATAATCGTAAAAGAAGATATGGAAAAAGGGGCAAATTACGTATTTCATGCTAATAAGTGCTCTTCACGTCGTCTGCAACGCGGTTCTGACAAATATATATTGCTATAAATAATAATGCTAAGAGTCTTTGAATTTTGACTTTGTTTATAATATATATATATATAATATATCTTTGAATACTATATATATATATATATATATATATATATATATATATATATATATATTATAAAAAAACTTAGTAATTTTAATGTATTAATAAAATAAAATTTTTCATATTTTGTAACATCAACAAAACATAGTTTGATTCTCACTTTATTACTTTAAAAATTATATAGATATGAGAATTTAATTTTAATACATTGTAGATAAATTTTTTTTACATTATTATTCAATTAAATCATTTTATTTGAATAAATATTTGAGTAGTGAAATGAAATACAAATGTCTTTGTTGTTTTATATTACAATATAGGAAATATATATATATAACAAATACATAAAAATTAAATTTTAAATTAAATTCAAAAGGTAGCATTTGATTAGGACGATTTCACCAAAAATTCAGGAAAAATGACAATTGCATACTTGTATGGATAATCTTTTGATGAGTGGGTAGTAGTAGTAAATACTCTTCTCAAAGGCGTTTATTACGAAAACTCGGAGTGGTTCCGTTGCATGACTCAATTTTGCACTTGAGATAGTTACACCCACCCACTTTCTTTCCCCAAAACCTGGCCCATCGACTTTGCATTTTTAGTAATACAAAAATAGAGGGAAAAAAATATGTGGCCAAGGTTAATTAATTAAACAAATCAATATTTGCTCCCCCGAAATCATAAAGGATTGGCAAGGGTACTTATCATGGTTATGCACCAAACAATCGGGTTGGGTCAAATACTATTTTTTTCCTGAAAAAAGGTACTCTAAGTCAAGTGCCATTCGTAATGATATACCTCAGTCACTTATATATGATATGTCACTTTAATGCTGTAGAACATATACAGTACATATCATCAGATTAACTTTCATATGCTAATAGGATAAAATATTTAACACTATCAATTAATCAATCATTAATCATTTATATTATATGTATAATATAAAAGATAAGTTGCATATGAGAGTCAAATATCTTTAATAATATGATAAAAAATAATTATATAATTGTGTAATTAATTAAATTTAAATATCATTTTGTATATGATAATGGTTGAGAATGAGGCCTTTTATTTTTTATTTTTTATTCAAATAGAATCCGAATAACAATAACTAATCCTTCGTTAAGTTCCAAAAAGACAACGACTTGATTAAATGTTTCATTCCTATGGATGATGATCGAACCTTCAACTACATGGTTAAGGGATAAGATGAGTTCTACCACGCAACACCTCATGATTAAATGAGACCTTTTGTTAAACGTGCTAATGCATTAGCATTAAGAATCAACCTCATAATAATATGCATAAAGAAAAATCTAATAAAAACTTTAAAAATATTGCAGGAATTCTGTCTAACATACTCAGAGTATAAAATAGAGTTAATGTTCATTATAGCACTTGATATCATACTTATAAGTTATTTTCGTTTCTAAATTTAAAATGAGTCAAAGTGGTTCTTGACTTGACAAATGTGAAACATCTATCTCTCAATGCAAATCTATTAACTCTTCTTCAGGTCAATGTAAATGCCAATGTGTAACATTAAGTAACACTTGGATATATTATCTGTCATTTGATGTGGTATACTTGTATAGAACTAAAATGAGCATTATCTTCTATAAATGTTTTAAATTATCAACTAATTATATTTTATTATATAGAATTTTTCAAATAATTATTTTAAAGGATAACCATTTGTGCAAATGATTAATTAAATAATGGAGAAAAATATTTTAGATTTAATTTGCATGCATGAACATTAATCTTCAATCATAATCCAATTATATATTATCATGTAAACAAATATAATTGATTCTCACATGTATATTGTGAAGAGTTTATGATACATTAACAGTATAAAAGAGTTTTACACGTCATCCAATTAAACCTCTCCTTTGAATGACTTCTTAAATAGTGAAGGTGGAAAGTAATCATATTTGATATGTCATTGCATGATTAGATGATTGTCTATGATTATTTTACACGTCAGTGCATTCCAATTAAATCCTCATACTAAATGTCATACAAATAAAAAGATGTTATCGAATGAGAATATGAAAAAATTTATCCTGATAGGTAAACCAATGATTTAATTTTGATGCATCTGATATTGCAAAATAGTTTTATAATATTATTCAATCAAATATCTCTATTTGCATAACCTTTTAAGTAATGGAGGTGAAAGTTAATCATATTTACTAATATAAAAGTACATTATTAGATGACTATGTAAAATCTTTTTAAATTATCAGTACATTAAAATTAAATTCTAGAAGTAAACTCAAACATTTTTTTTATAGTAGTGGAATTAAATAAAGAGAAATGATAATTATATTTATGAAATGTGAAACAGTCGACTTACACACCATCTATCATTGAATGAAGTGTGAACTTTTCTTAAATGGGTTCGTTTCATCAAATGATGGATGTGGTGTAGTTGAATATCTCACATTTCATGAGTATAAATAACACTAATCTAAAATCAAATATCATTTTTGCATTTAATTAAGTCCATTAAATAAGTTGCACCACATGAACCAAAAGTAAATGCCAAGACGATAACACATAATTAAATAATTAAATGAGAATTAACAAAATAAAATTAATTATCCTCCAAACAATACGCAAAGGGCCACGTTTGATAGAAATTCTTGCATATTTCTGGGATAAATTTAATATATACTTTAGAAATAATCATAATCATATAATTTTACTTTAAAATATTTAAAATTTATATAAAAATAAAAAAAATTGTGGTTATAGATGTAGATGTTCTCAAAATACGCATTACATGTGTTCTGGGAGTATTTAACATTTCTCCACGTTTGGAGACGTGTGCACCAGCGTTATAATGCGCATAACAAGACCTGCAGCACTAAACCGCACGCAGAGAGCGAAGAGAGGGTGACACAGGTAGTTACAATAAACTTTTGGAAAAACCGAAACCGATATCGAAGTGTCGCCGGCGGCGAAAACAGAACTGTTTTCCGGCGACGAAATGGCGAATTCCGGCGGCGGTTACGGTGTGAGGGTGGACGAGTCGTTCCAGCCGCTTCCGTCGCTGTACCTGACGTTCCTTTCGATCTGGTTCGTCTCCGCTTGCTCTTGGACCGCTTACACTTACAACAGTCGCCATTCCCAGGTTCCTCAATTCGATCGATGCAGCTACTACCTATCGAGTTCTTTCAATACTTCTCGTTTTGTTTCACAGACTTTGTTGTCGTTGTTGTTGTTGTTTTTATTTTTTTATTTTATTTTATTTTTTTGTTTTTGGTCATTGCGTGTTGTTTGGTACTTTGGTTCGTTTTGGTTTTTGGATGAGTGATGATTGATGAATTGATTGTGTTGAGAGAAAACCGCTTGTCGTTGAATGTTAGTCATGTTGTTGTGCTTGAGAACTGCTGTTGCTAGTTTGGACTCTCTTTCGTTATTCAAGTTTGATCTTTTTTCATTTTTCCTTTTTTTTTGGGTCGTCTTTATTGATATGCAAAATGAGAAAATTCTCTGTTCTTTTTTTCGTTTAATCCTCTTAGCTCCATAACATAATTATGCAGTAGAGGAATTTGTCTTTGCAAAAAATAAGGAGAATTTTCAATCAAATGTGGAAATGTTAATTAAGCTATGAGAACAGAGAACTGTTTTGCTAGTTTGGACTCTGTTCCATTATTCAAGTTTGATATGTTTTTCAGCTTTATTGATATGCAACATGAGAAAATGAAGTTCGGTCCTTTTTCTTTTTTTTTTTTATTTTTAAAAATCCTTTTAGCCCCATAACATGGTTATGTAGTAGACAAATTTGTTTTGGTAAAAAACTAAGGAGAATTTTCAATCAAGTATGGAAATTTAATTAATCTCTGATTTTTCTGTTATGTCACAGGCATAAATCTGGTAATATTGTTAATTTGTTTCGTGCTATGTTGTTTGATGTTTATATTTATTATTTGATTTTGAAGCAGTTCATTTATTCCCTTTTTTTATTTGGTTTTGTGACTGCTTTGTTTTATGGTGTTGTTTTGCTAGAGCAGTGGAATAAGTTGCAGTGGACACTTGCTTCGGTTCCATTGATGAAAGCATTGCAGCTCATGCTATCCTTCCTCTTTTGGTAAATGTTGGAGTTGGACTAGTTGTTTTTCAGCTTGCTGAATATTATACTGGATTTTTTAGCATTGAAGATCTGTGTTTTATTTTTAATATTTGGCTTTGGAATGGCTTAATCTTTCAACCAATTTAGACAAGGATATATAATATAGGATTTTGCTAGCCAGTAGTGCCTGAGGGCACTAGTTAAGGAAATAGAAATGGAAAAAGTTTTGGTTATTCCCGTGTATTGCGTCAATGCATTGAAAGATTACAAAGATTACTTTTTGCGCAAAAGACACATGGATTCATCCTGTAGAAAGTTAATGACATGGAGAGGAGTCAGTGCTCAAACTATCAACCCTATTTTGAAGTTTATTTGTTGAGTTGTTTTGGGATGGAGAACCAATTAAATCATGGAGCAGTTTGTTTAAAAGTGGTAAATTATGTCAAGGTTGCCCCAAATGTAGAATTTTGCAAATTATTCTTAGTACCTTTTTTTTAGTGTGAGATTGGACAAGGTTTGGCATGCTTTGAAGCTTGTTTGACTGCACATCCTAGTAGTGTGTTGTGTACTTTGTATTTGTTGTCAGCAAAAATTTGCTTGGGTTCTGTGACACAACTCTTGCAGGTATTCATGCTACAATTATCACGCATGCTCTTTGTGGATGTCATTCGGGGTGTACGTAACAGGGGTGCTATTTCAAACAGCTGCGTTTGTCTCCTTTTTGCTCATTTCTTATGGTTACTGCATCATGTGTGAGCGTCTTTCATTAAACGAACGCCGTACAACTGCAGCACTGGCATGTGTCTTTTACTTGACTCTAGTTGGTTACAAGGCTTGTGTGCCATACTTCACTGTGAGTTTCTCAGCTGTTTTACATAATCTGCAGTTAGATTGGTAAAACTGCTATATTTGTGATATATGAAAAACATGCATGGTTTTTTATACTAATTCATATTTTATTATTGACCAAATGTACAGGTGCTTCTCTACTAAATTATTTTATTTCATTCTACGTAATTTTCCACCATATAACCCAAAACCTACTAGTGTTGCGAGAACAATTGAGCATTATAGAAAATGAAGATGTTCATGCAATGCATGATGCTGTATATAAGAAGTACACAATGTTCAAGTAAGTGCTAAGAATCTGAGTGTGTACCACTAATTTCTTCTCAAATATCGCAGATATATCTCAGCCCATGTGAGAAGAAACTGTACTTAATTATAGACTTGCTTTCCTTTGCTTGGTGCAGGAAATTTCAGGGTGCAATGCAGATAGTCGCTATAGCAGAAACTATGGTATTATATATGGATTTCATTTTGTGAACTTCTATGAATTTTACATATATTTATATACATAAATATAAATGAGACTTTGACAAGCTCATTAATTATTAGATTTACATGAACCTGGACGACTCTTTGGAGAATTACTGGATTCGCTTATTGATCAGAGAATGGGCGCAACTCTGCATCTTTGTGTACATTGGGTATGCTTCCAATACAATAACACTTCAATTCTCTGGAAGTTATAAAATTCCTCAACATTTTACTATGCAAGCCAAGAACATAATTCATGATTTTCTTCCAATTGTGTGTCCATTTCTAACCTAAAATTGTTCTTAATCTATTCCTTTACTGCCTGCAGATGGATTTTCAGGTCACAAGATTTGGCACCACACTTCTCTATTATGCCTGCCACAAGATGTAAAGGCGAGACTCTGGTGCCTCCCATCTACAGTATTGTAAGTTATCGATCTTCACATGTTGCAGAGGTCAAGATTCCAATTAAATTGTATTACCTTAGATGTCATGGGCCCTTGGAAATATTTTCAAGATATTGAAATCCAAATTTCCAGTTACAGTTTTAAGGGATTAGTTGTAAATAATGTTTAAAATCTAGCCTCTCTTAAGGGTTGGGGCTTCTACTTGTTCCTCTATCACACCTTAGTTTTTGGCAGTCTAGATCTGAATTTATTACCTTTAACCTACTTAGATAAACTTGGAGTTCATTAATCCCATGTTTAAAACAGATAATTGAATAATTAATCTATTACAGATGTAGTTTATTATAGAACATCATTATGTTTTTTTTAACTATACTGAGCACTATTGTGCAGGAAATGGATGCAGCAACTTTTAAAGAATTTAGCAGTCATGAATGGCATATTGGTGTGGTAAGTGTTGCAACTTGAAAACATACTCTCAAGTTCTTTAGTTGAATAGTTTACTAATTGAGTCGTATCATCATTTTATTACATTTTCAAGCAATCACCCCAAGAATTGTATCATCTACATACACCTGCGCAAAAGTTTGCTAATTTATATATTTGTATAAGCTTCCACTGACGTATGCTATTTATTTATTTATTTTTACTGAGACAATCGTTATGCATTTGTAGCCAACTTCTACTTCTCATGATGAAAGCTCCAAAGGTGAAGTTCTAGTAATCATTCAGCATCCTCGTGCACAGAGGCCTAGAAAGATCGATGCATTTTCTCACAACGCCGACTCTTTTGTTGTATCAGATCTTGACACGAATTCATCTTCAAACCAAATGTAACAAATAGAACTGCATGATTAATCATACCTTCATTCCTTGTTTATGCCTTTTTCCTGCAGTTGGCATGGGCATGATGGTAATTTTCTTATTGCCCTCAGTATAGGAATCGGGAGTTAAGCGTGCACGTGCAACAGTGAGTTTTAGCTCATTTACCACAGGTTAGAGATTAGAGGTTAGAGGCACAGCTGCAAATATGTATAAATACATTGACAAAATAGTGATAAGTGTATATTATTATTGATTCCAATATCGGTTTGTATTTAGCATTTTCAGGAACAATCATGTCAAAGGGTTTTCATAAAAAAATATTTACAGTTAGATATTCTTTTAATAGTTTCTCCTAAAATATTTTTAAGTATTTCTTCACCCAATAACAATAACAATAGGGTAGCCATGGTAAAAGAAAAGGTTGTGTGGTCACGCAACTTGTTTGCAAATTGAAGTTTACATCCTAGACCAATTCGTGAGTACTGCTAAATTTGCCTTCTTAGGTAGCAACAGCAATGAGCAATCAATGGAACGCAAAATTTTCTTAAACACGAGCAGGCAAAGTTCTTGCATGTTTTTGTTGAAATTTGAGTTTATAGTCCATCAAAAGCTGTGCTTATGTAAAGTCTTTTCTTTCTTGTATCAAGAACAAGGGTTTTCTTTTTCTATATCACTTTAGTGGTAGCTTGATACACAATTGGCTAATTGGCAAATGATGTTGTAATTTGATGCCCTACACTTTGTTATAAAAGTGATTTTTTTTTCACTAAAAGTGTTTTTTTTAAGAGAAAATTTAGACAAACACACTCTTAATTTTATCAAAATTTTTAAAATCAACCATTTAAAATGATTATGCTAAATTCTCAATTCAATCCCTTGGATTTGTAATGAAGACAAATTATCATTAGATTTAGAAAATCTAATCCTAGTCCTCAAATTTCACAAATGGGAATAAGTTTTCCCTTGGACAAATTATCATATGAACTATTAATAGAAATATCCTCATGTTTTGTTAACTTACTTACGTGTCCTATTAATTTTCACGATGAGTTTTAACTGCCACATTCCTGTTCTCAGAACAAATGAAAACTTAAAGTCGAAATCATTCTTTCAGAGAGTTATGACGAGAGAATATAAAGAAAAGGTCTAAACGACATCATTTAGAAGAGTAAGACAAGTTAAAACTTACCATGAAAATTAATAATACACATAAACGAGTTAATAGTACACGTAAGTAAGTTAATCAAAAGCAATAATTTTACAAAAGGACTAATTTGTTCATTTGTGAAATTTAAGGGATTAATATAGGATTTTCTAAATTTAAAGGACTAATTTGTTCGGATAAATTGGGGTTTTACTCAAATATTTACTCATTTCATAATTTATTATATTAAGTTATAGTTATTTTATTTAATCATGTTATTTTAAGATATTTTTTATTAATCTGGTTAATGATATAAAAAATAATATTTTAAGAAGTTTATGTTATATATTCTTTATCCTTGTATATAATCTAACATTAAATAAAATATTTCTATCATTATTTAAATTATCATTATCCAACATAACATGTGAATTTATTAATAAAATAATTTCATGCGATTCAATTACTATATATTAATTATTTTATGCAAATGTGTATTCTGATTATTTCATAAAATTATATTATGTAAAAGTTATTTATTACATTTAGTTTTTTTAAAAATTATTCAAAATAATCATAAGCAATACAATGGTTTAAAAAACAGGAGTCATTTTCATTTGCAACCCGTCGCAGGGCAGCAATTGCTGGCTGATGTTGCTTTTTTCTGCTCCGAATCCTTAAAATAAGCAAAAGAAGAGGCCAACGTCGGTCAAGTCCAGTGGTCTGCTCTTGTTGCTTGCGTGCCTCCTCTTCTCCTCTTTCGACGACCACCCCCGCCTTCTCGAACATTCTCGAAGACTTCTCCTAGTTGAAGGCTTAAATCGTTCTCACTCTTATATTTTGATTCCGCAAAACCTCGTCGATTCCAATAAACCCTAGAAAATGAGTGTAGCAGGTACATACATGTTTCTCTACCCTCATCCACTTTTTCACCCTCTCTTTTTTTAGTATTTCATACATACAAATTTAAAACAGTGATTTTGTTGTTGCCGTATTCTCTATTCAATTTTTTTTTTTTTTCTGTTGTCTTTGAGTAATGATACCATAGTTTCAGGTTCAAAACTATAACAATGTATATTAACTATTCAAAACATAATTTGAAGTTATAAATATATAGACATTATGAAAGCACCGGTTGATATTGTGCCACATTGTAGGATTTACTATAAACTCGAGTCTATATTAACATTTTTTTTTTCATGTGGTTGTGAATTTGATAAGATAGTGAAGAACCTGAGTAGATTGGTAGTGTCTTTGACACTGGGTGAAGCTTGTGTTGTGATACAGGTGGTGCATTTGGTGGCAATAGGGGCTCCGTCCAGTGCCTCCTGAAAAGGGTATATTCCCATTGGATCACATGCATTTATGTGACCTGGTATGCTTCCTCTTGATATTCATCATGTGTCCATCAACAACTGAAGCTTAATTTATATATATTTATAATCATACTTGAACCTGAAACTTGAGAAATAAGCCCTTGCAAGTTGTTGTGTTTGTTTTTGGAACCTTGGTCTAACTTAAGAATTGATCTATTTGGTTTCCATTTCAATTTGTGCCCCTGTTTTTTAATGATTTTGTGAAGCAAATGGTGAAAATGAAAAGCAAAAAAAAAAAAAAAAAAAAAGATTTTCTATTTCCTTGCTTTATTTCTACTATTTCATTCATAAAATGCTGAGAAGCAGGACATAGACTGAAAACATGAAACCATATAGAAAATGAAAAAAATAGAAACCAAATAGCTAGTTTTTAATTTCTATCCTTGTGTTCCTCAATTTGTCTGTTGGATTTGTTTCAGGAGAAGAAAGAATATCTCAATTGCCTAAAAACTGCAGCTCACCAGTCTGAAAAATGCAGGGAATTCTCAAAGAAGTACTTGCAGTGTCGAATGGAAAAGTGAGTTGGTTTCGATCATTGTTGTGTTGGAATGGAGTGTTTTATGTGGATTAGCATAAGTCAATGAGTTTTTAATGTGCTGATTGTTTTGTCTCTTGCTATGTTGGTTTTAGTGTTAGGTGTTGAAATAGGTTTCTCTTTGGAGCTCAATATTGCAGTGTAACTTGATGACTTAGTCGCCTTCTAAAAGAATTTGTATCCTCAGTGGATTTGGATTAATCATTCTAAATTAGTGAGTATGATCTGTTTGAGTTAGCAATGCAGTTTTGGCAGGGGAAAAGACCCTTGCTCATTAAATTAATTAATTGTCTCATTGAGCTTGTGACTGAATAAAACAGAATACACCTACAGCCTTCCAAATTAGTTAATTATCAGAGTCATTACCTTTGTGTCTTTATCCCAAAAAAAGTTGGGAGCACTTTCTGAAGAGTCCCTAGTGATTACAAAAATGGCATATTAAGGCATATGGTCATTTTAACATGGGAGATCAACTTCTGTAGCTATCCTAGTATCCATCATTAATCTTCGTGCTAGGCAGTAGTTTTGAAGAAATTTAGCATCTTCAATGTTTTTCTATGGATGCATATTGTTTTTCCGTCTCTGCTGTATTTTAGTTATCTATGCATAGTAGTTTGAGAAGATGGTAGTCACATCAGCACAATGCCATTCTATGTAATTTATATGGAACATTTTGCAATGGAATTATGGAATCTGACCTCATATAATCCAAATTAGTTCCCATGATGAAATGTAATTTTTTGCAATTTTTAGTGGATGGATACCTTGGTCTGTTTTCATTCATCAGTGTATAATGTTGATATATCATTGCTGTTGATACTATTTTTGGTATATGTGGTTCTCACACATTGGCATCTTGCAGGAACTTGATGGCGAAGCAAGACTTGGCAGAACTTGGTTTTAAGCAAAGTAATGGAGAAACTCCTGGAGAGAAAATTACCGAGAGGATTGACAATTGAGACCAAAGAACCCAAAGAATTAATAATGTATATTGCTTTTGAGGTTAAGTTTTGGTTACATAATTCTCTAGTTTGTCACTCTAAAATTCATTTGATAAGCAGATGCCTTATGCACAGTGAGTTTAGCAATGGTGTCATCTGGAGAGCATGGCAATGAACAAAAAATGATGGGGAAGAGTTTGTCTCATTAATGCAAAGAGGCATTTGATTCACGGATCTTGTTCCTTAAAACTAGTACAGAAGGTGAAAGGCAGTGATGAGTCCTTCCGAGAATCATTTTTGGACTTTTCAAGTTCAGAACAATTTTGTCACTATCAGTTTGAGATTCATTTGTAATTTCTTCTGTACCATCGAGACGGATAAAGATGTTCTTCCAGAACAAATTCTCGTCACTATAATGGCAATATTTGCTCATAAAGGTCAAATTCCTTGCGCAATTTAAATCCAATGTGAAATGACATTTTAAGGGATCAGTGCTTTTTCTCCTTTCTAAGGATTGATTTTGCTGCGGGTTGTTAACTTCCAGCTGATTTAATTGCAGAACATTATCATGAAAATGAAATCAAGATTAATGAATAAAACAGTGATTCTGCTCCTGGCCTGCAACAGGTCTTGGTATAATGGGGTTCCTCTGTATAGTGTGGACAGTACTGCAAGTCCATCATCATTCAACACTAGGATATTTACATTATCTGAATTACAGAAAGAGTAATGTTATTTACATGCATGTATGTATCCTATGATTAGTACAACGTTACAAAGAAGAACTCAGCAGTCAGTAGTTAATAAATCCGAAGAAGGAAAATAAAAATACCAAATATGTAATGACAGCAAAAGTTATGTCCCACATTGAAGAATGATCATAATCTTCGGAACTTTATATAAGCGTAAGTGAACCTCACGTGCAACTCGGATCATGAGGTGATGTGGTTGGGCCCCCGCTTTACGCTGGGCTCAGGAAAGTCCCCGGGCCGAATACTGCAGAGATGTAGGCTCGGAAGCGAGTAACCTTTGAGCTTTGGGAGGTTGTCTAGCCCATTGAGGCTGGGGGCTGAGACACGTGTGGAGCCTTTGCAACTCCCGCCGAAGGATTTGGCCGATAATCACAGCCATCCACATGGTCAATTAGGGATCTGACTAACTGAACGGGGCTTACTCCCTTGTGATCCACCCTCTTTTTCTTTTTTTGATTAATTCATGTCACAATAAGCTGCTCTGAAGTGGTTTCTTGAATAATTAAAATTAAGAACCGTCTTAATAGGACTTAAATAAAGCAAGGATTTAAATATGTTTTTAATCTCTGACAGTATATGTTATTTTTAGTTTTTATCCCTTCAAAATTTTTACTTTGATTTTAGTCATTCGCTTTTTGTTTTCTTTGTTTTTTGGTTACTGTCGCTCTAAATTTTGTTGTTTGTTACAAATATAAAAATTAATTTGCAGATCAAATTATTTTCAAATCTTCCCATTTCAAACACTTTGATGCTATATATAATAAAAAAAAAAGTACTCTCAATTTCACTGTATCTGTAAAAACACAAAAAGCACATATAGTATGAAATAATAAATGAATTTTGGTAATAATATAATAGAGTTGTATTATCTAGATTACTCTTTGGAAAGATTATCACCTTTTAAATTATTGTTAATATACAATGCAATGTTTGGTGTGCAGGTAACCTAATTGGCAATTTACATTTTCTTATTTGATATATCATAAGGACTAGTAATGTATATTTACCATTATCCACAAAAAATTAATAATACTTATTAATTATATATTAAAGCATTAATATTTTAATTAATAATTAAAAATCATTACCAATAACTAAATAATTAGTAATAACTAAATAATTAATAATAATAACAACAACACTAGGAGAATTACCAGGTAGTTGCAATCCAATGGTTAATCCACAGATACCCCTCATGGGTGAGTCCACAATACCACAGACGTGGCAATGTAGGTTGCCTTGGTAATTTGGATCAATAAGCTCACGTAATTTTAAGTCATATTTCCAGAAATTTAGATAGATTACCTTGTACCAAATGTACTGTAAAGATATTATTGTATACTCTATTGATCTCTGAAAATAACAAGAGAGCTAATGGGCTCATTTGGATCCCTTCTCAAAAAAGATCTTTTACATAAGTAAAAAATATTTTACGTTTGCATATTTATATATTTGAATGTAATATTAAAAAATATTTATTGAATATCAAACATATTTTTTATGCTATAATAAATATCTTCTAAAAGAAGATAGAAATCATAGTTTCTTTATTAATTTTTTTTAAAAAAATTTTCTAATGATTCAACTTTTATTTAAAAATTTTACCCAAATATTTTAGAAAACATGAAAAAGTAACTTTTCTTTATTAAAACTAATTTGTTTACCCATGTAATACATGGGATGATAATAAAAATAATTTATTAACCATTATTAAAAATAAATAACAGTTTATAAATACATGTTACAGAAAATTGAGTGTATAAATTTATTTTGAAAATAAGTCAACAGTAAATAATTAAATAAATGAACAAAATATAAATGAGTTTGGATTTAAAATGAGTTATTCTATTTTACATCTTATTTTGAATATCATGTTTATAATGTTGAGAAATCTCAATAGATGACCTTTAATTAATAATAAAAACTATTTTATGAAAATTTTACACGCTTCGATAGTTGAAATTGATGAATAATGAAATAAAATATATGGATATATTTACAATATTATATATCATTAATATGGATGATAATGAGTATCCATGAAGGGAAAATATGCCTCCTAACCAGTTCCATTTATAA
Organism: Dalbergia oliveri; assembly: GCA_030441495.1. Taxonomy (NCBI): domain Eukaryota; kingdom Viridiplantae; phylum Streptophyta; class Magnoliopsida; order Fabales; family Fabaceae; genus Dalbergia; species Dalbergia oliveri. The sequence goes on from JAMLFY010000016.1 coordinate 4,441,408, forward strand.
TTTTATCCTTACCATCCCTCATTATCATTATTTCCTATTTTCACAAGAATTTGAATCCGTAGGGTATTTGAAGATTTATTAAAATAATTTCAAAAAAATTTTGAAAAGTATTTTGATATTCGAAGCATAAATCTGCATAATACTCATTGACTTTCAAAATATTTATTAAATTCGCGTTTCAATAAAACATTAATTTTTTTTCAATACTACCCCAATTAATTTCATATTTTCAAAATATTCCATTTAATATTAGTGTGTTATATTAATTCATATGTAAGGATACATTAGTATATTCACTATATTTTACTTAATTACCAATATCATTTATTATCTTTCTTAATATCTGTGTTTGTCTAAATTGACAGATATTTTGAAAGAAAAAGAAGTAACAAATACTACTAATGTAATATAATCCAAATTAAAAATGGAAATAGATAAATAATACAAATTTGATAAAGATAATTAAAAAATGAATGCATGCTAAGATTTTCTTTTATACATATATATAATTTATATAAATAAGGAATTGTCAAATCTAATGGAGTAGAGACCTTTGTTGTCTTTATCCTGTTTGCAAATAGTAACTCCACCCTGTCCTCGTTGAAGACTAAATGTGTTCCTATTCTCGTTCATTTTTTTCAGGTAATCCCTTGTACCCACTTCCATAATTTTTTTAACCATCCTAGCCATTTACATAGTTTTAGTAAATTAAAATATTTAATTTATAAAAACATAAAAATATACTTTCTAATTAATAAAAAGTAATGAATAAATTTAATTTGCATTATTTTAATTACACCCTATTTCCTTCTTCATCATTTTAGTAAATATTCTCTAAATGAATATTTTTCAGGTACCTCCATAACCATATACAAAAAAAAAACCTTATTGAGGATAGATACCCTTTGAAATAATCAAACAATTGCTTATTGTCACATTATAGCTTTCAGCTAAGAGATTTTGAAATTAATTGAGTAGAGAATCATTTGGATATAACATGGACTTAAACTCTTTCAAAGACCTTCCATTTGAATTAAATAACTTTTCAATTTCAATTAAAGATAAATTCTTTAGTTATGAACTTAGGATAGAAAGATTTATAACAATATGAAACTCTCAATTTATTCTAAAAAATGCAATATGTGTCTTTAAAATTTGGAAATATAATATTAAAATCATTAATAAAAAATTTAAATTACAATTTAAAACCTATATTAATTCCTTAATATAATTCTCTAGTCATATAAGATTTCATCTTCTTAAAGTTTCCAAATATGCTCCTATACAAATTGTGGCATGCACATTGTATTTGTCACTAATAATGTAACAAATAGTTTTTTCTTAATTGATTTATAGGCACTAATCCAACAGTTTTCTTTATATTTTTAATAAATTCATTGTTTAGAAAATATATGAGAAATTTTTTATAAATTATATTCATATATTAAGCTTCCAAAATAAAAAAAAATCAATAACCTTAGCACATGAATTTATCATTTTTTTAATGATAATTTAAAAAAAAAACTTAAAATTGTGTTAGCTTGATAAATAAGGCTCAATTTTATATTAAATAAGGGAATTATAATTTCATAAACTATTTGGTCTTTGTCATTTTGAATTAAAGCCCTATATAAATATATTAAAATATGTATTTGACTTTTATGAATATTAAAAATTTAATTTTTATCTTTATAAATATTTTTAAAATTCTCTTTTGATTTTTATAAATGTTATTATGTAAAAGTGATAACTAACCATGAGACCATAAATATAATACTCAAAATAGCTAAAATAAAAAAAAAAAACAAAAATAACCAATAAACATAGTAAACATGTTATAAGATAAAACTGATAAATAATCATAGTGAATACTCTTATTATATAATAAGATATTTACCTAATTTTAATATATCAATGCTTAATTTCTAATTTATAACAAATATTATAAATTAACGAATATATAGGTTTAAATATACTGGATCATATTACCGTATGTGTGTGTGTGTGTGTGTATATATATATATATATATGTTATCATTTTATCAATAGGTACAAAAATTATATAGTAATTAATAAATATAATATATTAATTAATTAATTGATCATTAGGAGTGTATAAGTAAAGTAACATAACTTATCTAATTTAAATTTTTTCAAACAATTATATTTTAAAAGATAAACTATATAATTTAAAGTTACTTTTGATTATTTATTTATTTTATTTATCACTCTTTATTTTAAATAACTCCAATATATATGGTTATCAAAATAATATAAATACTTTTCGACATGTATATTTCATATAAATTGTCTAGATATTAAAAATGACTATTGTGAATATTGAAATTATATAAATTAATGATAATAAACTAATGATATACAATAATTATTATTATTATTTTAAAAATATTAATTATTAAAGTTATGAAATTTGTGGGCTTAAATTACTCTGAAGCTACACCTAGAAAACCTAACGAAATGTTAAATATTAATATTATAGATTTAATTAAATGTCGATAAGTTTTAAATATATTTAATTTTTATAGTGTAATCTTACTATTAAATATTGATGATTGTTAATGATATTATAATAATATGTCATAATTGTAATTTTATTTTTTCAAAAAATAATTAATGATTAACTTTTTAAAAATTATGGACCTTAAATTATTCTTATGATACTTAGAAAATTTTCACTATAAAATAATAGTATTATAGATATTTTTTTACTAAAATAATGACATTCAAACGAGCAGAATCTCCCTACGATATAATAAAGATATTTTATGGATTTGTAACAGTTCTAAATTAAGTAAGGATTGTGATTCTGCTTCTGCTCTCACTACACTCCTCTGAGGGATTACATACGTTTGGACCAGTAGTGTTTGATTTGTGACCTTGTGAGTAACACTGCAAAGAAGCACCGTTGAGTTTGAGTTTTGGGACAAACATTGTTCATGCATGTATGTATCCTATGATTTTGGTTAATACAACGTTACAAAAAGAGAAAAACTTAGCAGTCAGGTGTTAAATCCAAAGGAGGAAAATATGTAATGACAGCATAACGTATGTTTCAACTCTTTGTTTTTCTTCTTCTTGTTTTAATGAAGTTGCTGAATCATTCTTATGTTTTTTATCATTTATTTATTACTCTCTCTCTCTCTCTCTCTGTATATATATATATATATATATATGTGTGCCTCGATGACATCGCTCCAATGCCTGCATTTACAGGTGTCCCAAGACGGCTAGTGTGTTTTATTACTGTCTGTTTCTCTTGCTTTTCCTTCCTTCCATGGCTACCCCTTTCAATCTGCACCATCAACTCTTTCACCGTTCGTAAGCTTCTTCCTCTTGTGACTTCTTAAAGTTGTTATATGATGCTTTAAAATGACAGAATGACCCTTGAGTGCTTATTTGATTACTATTTCCATTTTCTATTTTCATGTTCTATGTTCTTTATTTTAGGATTTCATGAAGAAAATGCTAAAAATAGGGAAAACATTAAAATTCTACTTTCAGTTGTTTTCACTATTTTTTCTTTTTCATAAAATCCTAAAAACAGAAAATATTGAAAATGAGAACCAAAACCAAATAAACTCTTATATCCTGTGAAAAGGAATAATATTTGAATGTATATATATATTTATTATATTAAACACATTACATATAAATGTCAAGCACAATCTGAAATTTGTTTTGAATTTTAGTGAATATAAGGATTTGTAGTATATTATTATTCAAGAAAAAAACAATGACTGAAGTAATGTCTGGGTTTTGAGGATGAGCTGCAGAATGGGATTTAGTTATTGTTATTGGTTTCAATACCCCCTTTTGTCCCATTATGAAATTATGCTTCTTTAAGTTTCTTAATCTTATGCTTCTTCCCTTTATACTGAATTTTCCAGAAATAAACCAATTATCCCTTGATTCAGAATATGCCACTCAAATTTTGAAAACAAAAAAGGATTCACACAAAGTAATTGAAAGGTGGCATTATCTAAGAAATTTAGAGCCTGTTTGATATTTGTTTGGCATTTTGTTTTCAAGTTATTTGTCCTATTTTTTTAGGATTTTAAGAAGAAAATAGTGAAAACAAACAATGAAAACTGAAAAATTGGATTTATCTGTAATTTTTACAAAATCCTAAAATATTTAAAACATACTTAAAACAGAAAATGAAAATAAAAAACTATTTTCTGGAACCAATCAGAACCTAAAATTTTATCTTCTGACTTCTGAATTGCTGTTGTTGTCCATGGGATGAAGCTCATGTATGTGTGTTAGTAAAAAGGTACTTTGATTTTATATGTGTGCGAAAATTCAGTAGTAGCTTACTCCATCAAGTCACTAATTTCAAGAAGTACCTTTTTTTTTTCCTGATGCATGTGATGCCATTTGTGCTGGTTTTTATTATGCATTTTAGACATGGTAGCGCTAGAAGTCCTAAAAGGTTTATGCACCCTGTTTCTTCTAACTGCAGATCCTTTGGATTAGATATCAGAAAAAATTCAACTGCTTGTGCCTTTCAACATACCAATTTGAGTACAATAGAGGAAAGAAACATTGGCACTTTGAATAATGGCCTGCTAGTTGGATCTTTGTCTACAAGTTGCACGTTCTTAAGGACGTGGTCATCGTTGGCAGCATCAGTTAGGGCTCAATTTTCCTTTGCTGATGAAAGCAAAGAAGCAGATAAGGTTACTAATGTTGCATCAAGTTGTCAGGGAATGGAATTTAATAGGGTGGACTATGTTGTTTGGGTGTTGCATGAATCTGCTAGGAGCTTTTCGCAAGCAGTTGAGTCCCTTGAACTTGCAAGGAGTGGTCCAGAGCTTGCAATGGCTTGGATTGGAAAGGATGTGCATGAGTGGCACAGACGAACGCTTACCAGGTTTATGTCACCAGAATGTTCCTTGATAAAGAAATATGTAGTCATCTCCTGCAAGTTAAATTTTTTTTAATAGTATTAGCTAAATTGTCGTGGTGAGACTTAACACAATGGTAAGATTGCTATCTTACGATCTAAGATTACAAGGTTCAAATCTTGAAGAAAACCTCTCCCCTTGCCGGGGATAATGTTATACACATGTACTCTCCTAGACCTCATAGGTGGGAGCCTCGTACACGCCCTTTTTAACTAGCCAAATTGTGATGTGAGCATTTAATTAGAAGGGGCATATTCTTATGTTGTGTCCTGAGAAACTATAATAGATAGTTGATTGGATGTGATACAAAATAACAATAAGAACTGACAATATGCTTACACAGGTTGCAGTTTATGCTTTGATGAAAACCGCAATTGATTTGGAGATATTGCTGTCACATGAACGACACAATGAATTTTCCCCTGTTAGAGAGATGTAAGTTTTTACTGTTTTCTCTTGCCTGATCAACAAATACCATTTGTTTGGGAGGCTGCAATTGTAAATAGCAATGTCGATAGATATGTAAGAGATGTAACAAGTTATTATACTTTTATAAGGTTACTATGATTGGAAGAATAGTTGTGCATAATAAGATATCATACTTACTATTTACAAAGATATGAGTAGTAATAGTAGATAGTCCAATACAAAAAATAGAAGCTTTGCTCAACTCTGAGTTAATTGTCCTTCCCTTTTCTCAGTTTATCCCCATTAATAAATCAGATGGGAGAACGCATTGAACTTCTACTTGAAAGGAGGCATCCTCATTTGTTGCAATGGTTTAGAGACATTGAAATGCCACACATAGCAGGATATTTCATTCCTCTTCTGAAAAGTGGTCCATGGAGTATGCTGGAAGGTTTGCTTGAAACAACCTTGTGTTTAGGAAAATACATTTAAACCTTGGATGGAAATTCTTTTTATCTGACAACACGTGTTTGCACTGACTTGACATCCAAAGTTGTTCTTCAAATCGAAGGTTTTACAGTCATTTCTCTTAGATCCTGACAGGAAAGTGTTCAGCGGTATTGCAGGTATAATTGTGGCTATAGCCTGCTGTAGTGCAGTGGTGAAACTAGGCTTGGCGCATCTGCTGCCCCATACTTGTATTGTCTCTAGAGGATGTTTTAGTCAAGCTCATGGATTTTTCACTCAATCTTGCACTAGTGGACAAATTACACCAGTTAGCAACTGAGGCAGGATTTGAACAGAATTTCTTGTCCCATTTTGGTATGAAGATTCCTCCCAGTGAAAAAACTGAGGACCTGGTGTTTTGGATTGGTTTGGCACATGAGAAACTACTGAAAGCATTCAATGAAGAAAGCATCATTTCAAACAAGCAAAAATTTCAGCTCAAGGTCAACTTGCAGACTCATGCAAAAATTCATGGAATAGAACTTAATCTGAATATACTATTTACTTGGAAATCTGTTTCACTCATAGTGAAATCTAAAAACATATAGGGACATATTTTAGATCAAGTTTTAGTCTTGTTCTCTAGATTCACACGTAGATTCTGCATTCTGATAGTTGTTTGTGGTGTCCCTTTTACAGATTCCATCTGATAGTTTGGCCACATTTGGACTTTTTGCATACCTTGGAAAAAGGACTAGAATATTTTTGTCAGCAATGGGAATTAAGGATCTTGATGAAATTGTTAAGGACTTCTCAGGTTGATCTCTTGGCTCCCCTGTTTCATTTTAATCATATCAATTTTTGAGATACTGATAATGAATATTCAATGCTTGGTTTAAGTTATTTGGAATGTGGGATTCTTTTCATTTATCCAGAATTTTCCTCCATCCCAGTGTATCAGCTTTTCATGGAGGTAAGTTTCTGTTAACTATGCCAATGCTGATGTTAAATGTTTTGTTTAATTGAGATTAAATGTCACTTGACTTCATACTGTCTTTCAGGTGGTTACTGATGAGATAGGATGGCTTGATTTTTATGCTTCATATGTTCAAATAAACTGCAACGAGAAAAGGCCAAAACATAATGCTCGCCAAGCAGAGAAAGAGATCATTTTAGCAGTAGTTTTTACTGTGTGCTATGATGTTTTCTCTGGATTTGCACTTCAATCGGTCGACTCAACAATCATTGGACACAGCTTCACTGTCATACTTGCTTCACTGGTAACATTTGAAGCATACATCAGTTTTGCTAGTTTAAGTTTCTTTGTCTCTTAGAATTGCTATTCACGTTATATGTGTTACCTTCTTTCTCAACATTCCTAGTCAGGGGTTGCTTAGCAATTGTCTGCAAGATCACTGGGCTGCTTATGACAAATCAGGGTAGGTTGGAATTTTCTTGATACTTTTACTCATTCTTTAGTCTTTTCTTTCATAAAAGTTAACTTCTAAGAGAAGGAAATAATATGATTGAACTTATGCTCTATTTTCAGTGATTCACTAAATATTCTGGACCATGCTGCATCTGACAACCATACATCATATATAGGAAGTATAAATGGACCCAGGTTATCCCTGATGTTTGAAGCACAACAGAAGTCACAAGATTTAACTGCCAAAGGATGGCCAAAGAGTGAATCTCAAAACAGTTCTGGGTTCTCACAGGTATATTAGGCAATACTATTTGTAACAATCACCTCATAGATGCAAAATTTGGAAATTTATTATCTTGCTAACTAGAGATGTAAGTTGATGCCTTCTATATGTTCTATGCTCAAATTTAACAAGCCCTTTTTAATTGATTGCTAGGCTTTGATTTGATTTAATTTCTAGCTCCCTCAAATATGCCATATCTAGTTCTGAGTTAATAAAATAGCTGCATAATTGAGGGAAAAGGCTTAGTGAAAAAAAGTGAAATACGTGATAGAAGTGCTTCAGTAGATTACTGAAAAAAAAAAAAAAGGAAGAAGTGCTTCAGTTATTTATGAATTCTTTTCTTGGGTTCAATGTCTTTTCACCTATTGCTATTAATTGTCTAGAATGCAGTCATAAAAGAGATACTATTGTAGTGTCTTTTCATCTATTCCTATTAATTGTCTTAAATGTGATCATAAAAGAGATCAGCAGGCAATGAAACTGGCACAACTGAATTAAATATATTGACCAATTGTTTTATTGCTACAACTGAATTAATGAATTAATTTGTTCTAGAATCTTCATTACAACAATGGGGTAAAGACATGAAAATGGCATTACTAACTACTTTCTGATTGTAAAGTATCAATTAGTCCAATGCTCTCTGCATGGCATGATTGCCTGCTATTAGATTTTCTAATTCTGCTTCTGAAGAATTATTTCTCTTAGAAGTTTAACCAAATGAAGCCCATATTGGCTCAAGATCTGATGCATGATAAGCCACAAGAAAACATTAACCTAATTTTACTTTAAATCATAGGCTCCTCTTTCAGCAGCAAACAAGGAATCAAGTGGGCAAGGTTCCATCATTGACAACTCAAGTCCTGTATGTGAAAGTTTTATCAAGAGATACAGCACCATATTGGCATCCACAAGTGCGGTAAGACTTGTAATCACATGCTATAGTAAATATATGTGGATTCTGTGGACACAAGGTGCTCAGGCTGTGGGATAATGTGTTATTATAGGACCTCTGGATGGGTACTCAGTTGCTCTTCATGGACATCATGGTTGCTTTGGAGCTACTTGTAAAGCAAGCACATGGCTGCAAGGCTTCAAGGAGTAAAAGAAAGAGACTAGAAAGAACCTTGACTGATATAGTAGTGCTAATTCCAGTGACAATCTTGATGCTACTTCCTGTGAGCAACTTTTGCACTTCCAGTTCTATTTTATTTGAACAATTCTTGCCGCAGATACAAATCTAACCCCTTATGTTCTAAGTTTTCAACACATTCACAACTTTTCACTTGTGTGCTACCTTAAACATAATACAACTAGTGGTGAGTACACTGGTTAGTATTTATTAAACATTGGTTTTTCATTCTGTTTCTAGGTAACAACTGTAGGCCATGCAGCTATAATAGCAGCCATCAAGAAGTATATGCCATTCTTGGTAACTATTTTCTACCTTGGCCATTATGTTTTTCATTTATCATCTACAATATTATTGATGGTGATTGCTTTCTATATGTAGATCCCTTCCTCTTATTCTCCAGAGCGCTTGGATGTTGTAAAACAACTAAAGCAAACTAGAGAGATGAGTGATCAGTTATGGCGAAGCCAAGAAGATCAACCACCATCCATTTCCTGAGTATGATTATGACTCAATACAGTTGGAGCATTGCCTAATCATTCCAACTTTATAGTGATCTATCTGTTAATCTTCTGTAAATAGATGACAGCATTATTTAAAATGTCAAGAGTGGATTTGTTACACTCTGCATTAAGATAATCATTAGAATAACCCCCCAAGTTTGTTGGATATTAGCACATGCAGATTCATCCAAATTGATGAAAAATGCTCAGGTCTTTAAAGATCTGCACCACATGCCCTTGATGCCAGCTCTAATTCCTTTCCAGGACCCAGAAAATTCTTGTTTGATTTTAAAATACATTTAATACGTACTCTATGCCTATACAATCACTTATTTTAATTTAAATTTATATTGTTTAAAAATTATATAAGAGAACCCAAAATGAGATGTTATGTACGCTTATAAAGCACACATCAAATATTTTAAAAACATGTAAGAACTTCTTATGGGCTCCACACATTGATTTTAGAATTTAATGCTTACACACTGAGTAATAAATAAATGAGTTATGTGAACATTAATTTATTTGGTACCAATCATAAAGATTAAAATGCCACTTTACACCGTTGTATCATTGCTATCAATATTGCTCCTGATTGCCTGAGATCATGGCCTTCAAGATTTGTGTTGATCTGATTCTCTTGAAGCCATGTATGCTCATTTGAAGCGGCTTAACTTGTTTGTTGATTATAATCCTGTCTACGAAAAGAACTCTTATCAGTTTGAGATAAAATCATGAAGCAGCTGCAACAAGACTTTCACGTAACCTATTACGCTATTTTGTTTTCTCATACATACAATGAATAAAAATAATTCAAGACATGCAACTACACACATAAAGTATTAGGGCCTGAATAGATATGAATTACAACTGCAAAATCTCAGCTATTACCTACATACACAACATACTCGGAATTAAAAAAAAAAAAAAACCTACACAACATTCTCATGCTCAATTCTATGCAAAATATTGAGAACTGGTAAACCATTTTGGACCTCTTTATCCATGTCCAAAATGTTCTCATTCTTATTGTTTTGTTGTTTTCAAGGATATGTAGAATATGACCTGAAACCCTCCATCACTGTAAGAAAATCAATTTTTTCCATAGCAAACTATAAACTGTTTGGTCCGTTAATGTCAATCCAACACCACAACACCATACATATACTCCACAAAAGCACATGATGGATATTTCAAATCACTCTCCTTGAATCGCGAGCAGAAGCAACGTGGTCCTACAAACATGAAACAATGTAATCAGGTAAATCAGTTAAAAGCTAGAAAACTTTTAAGAGTCCAGAAAGCAGTAAATTCAAACGAGATAATTACAATACTCAAATTAAATCAATGGAAGGAACACGAAAAGTCTTTACATCTAGACTTACCGAGATAAAATCAAATGCCTTAGTGTCTTCTTTCTTTGAACTGTTCATCATTGAGGTAGGAGTTTGATTTGCAAAAGTTGGTTGAAATATATCTGGCAGAGGTGTTCTCCCATTGGGACCAGCCATTTGAGCAGCACCAACATCTTGCATGTTGACATTATTAAGGTGTTGGAAATTAGCCATTGTTGCAAGGAATTGTTGCTGAGCCAGGAGAGTTCCCATGGCACCATAATTAAGAGGCTGAGAAAGATACGGCTGGTTCAACATAACACCAGGCTGCATCCGTAAGGCAGATGGCCAGTAGGAAACATGGGATTTACATTGAATCCAGCTGTCTGAGAACCAAATATGCCACCTAAATTATTGTCAGGAACATGATTATTTAAACCTGAAAATAAAGATTCCGATTGTGGGGAAGATGTTTTCTGCTTTGCACTTGAAGTATTTTCATCCAGTGACAACCCACCCATTAAATCACTTACGAAATCTTTATGATTTCCTTGCACAGAATCAGAAGCAAAAAGGTCGAAAGGTTGAGGATCACTTCTATTCCCATGATCACCTGGTTTATCACCACCAATAGTCATCCCGGAAAAGAGATCATCGGCATGTTCTTTGTTCTCACTTGTATGGAATGAAACATCAGCGAAGGGGTCGTCATCATTTTTCAGTTCATTACTAGCTCCAACAGAACCACTAAAATCTCCAAATAAATCATCAACCAGAGGTGCAGATGTTGTCAAATTTGCTATGTTCTGATCAAGTGTACTGTTTGTAGTATCGTCCATTTTGTGATTATCGTTTGAATCACCAGTGTCAATCAAGTTCGGCAACTCAGCAGCAGCAGCACTTTCTGCCTTCACACCCTTCCCTGAATTAATACCAGAGCTGTTTGACTGGCCTTCACCTAGAAGACTGAGAACCTGTCGATCAAGGGGCCATGCACTAAATTAAATTAAAAAGGTTGCCCTTAAACTTTTCAGCTGACATTTACTAAGCTATTATTATTAAAATTATTCAAAAAATTCCAAATGAGACTTAGCCATTGGTATATGGTAATTTTTTTGGTAGTTGACCAAGAAAAAGAAATAAGTTAACAATTACAAGGGTTTGAGATGCATGAAATATTCCTTAATAGTATATATATTTCCATAAAACCTATGTCAATTATCTAGGCTAATGCTCAATTTAGAGTTCATTTCAATAACTAGCATCCCATCTAACCCAACCTGATATATGACAAGATTGTCTATTAATAACACATTCTTTTCGAATCTTCAGGGCTAAACAAAACCAAATTTTACAAACCTTAGTGCCCTCCACACTCCATATAATAATCACCAAAGGCATCTTATCAAATCTGCTTATATCATCAGCTCACAATGCTTTGATGGCATTATCCTAACTAACCATCCTCTTTCAGGTTTAAAAAAGGATTGACAAAAATTAAAATGAAAAAATGAATAAGAATAAACTTTCGTCATCTCATGTAGTAATTATTCATTCTAATTTTGATTATAAAGTTACCTTGACTGCCTTTTCCCTCAAAGAGGCTTGGGGAGATTCAGAGCATCTCAGCACTGCATCTTTATTTTCAGTGAAGTAAGATGCAACAAAAGAAAAATGATCATCATCCTTCTTTCTAAGCATGGACTCAAGCACACAAACAGCTTTCATGCGAACCTGAAAATAATATTCTCATAAGCTAAATGCTATTCCCATTAACATGCAGCAACACATCTTAAATACTTCTAGTACAATATGTTGCATTACAACATAGGCAAGATGATAACAATGATAACAACATAATCAATAAAAGCCTTTTCCCACCGAGTTTAGCTCCATGGGTCAAATGACGCCATTGTGTTTTATCATAAACCAAGTTTTTCGGATATTTAACAGAAATGATAACTGACAACTTGTTATGCATGATCTTCACTTGTATCTGCACTGGTTCATCCAAAGGGCTAATAAAACAAGGGTAAAGGATATAGATGCTTAAATGAAAATGCATACAGAACCCATTAAAATGTTTTTTTCACAAGATTAGGGTCATGATAAGATCCACCATATTGTGATTTGTGATCCCAAAAATACATGAAATTGGATGTTTATGTGAAGCCTCAAAAAACATATTTAAACTTTAAAAAAAAAAAAAGTGCTTGATTTCGTAATTGATATTGACTTCTATCAGTGAATTTCATATTTCTGTAGAAACAACAAAATCACAGACATGCCTGCCACACTGGAGATTGAAGCCTTGGTTCAAGGGCATGACATAAAGCCAGGGCATCCAACTTTGCAGCCTCTGTTAAGAAAATTTGGATGGCATCTCGACTGGGTTGTAGGCGTACACCTCCCGCAGTTACAATTGTCTCCAGCAACCTATCCTCTCTTGTCTTACTCTCTGAATAACTTGAATCCTCATTTGTTGTTTCCGTCTTGGTTACTCTTGAATCCTGACTCCAAGGACCACTGGTTGAATTCTTTGGAAGCTCAAAACTACTCTGAGTTTCATTACGATATGCAACAGGTTCGTATCTACTGTCACCATGTTCTGTTTCTATGGTCAATGACCTTCGAAGATTTGGACTCTTGTAACTCCCAGTTTCATTCTTCATTAGTGAATGTCCCTGTGTTAAGCTACTAAGTCCTTGCTTAATCGATGCACTTCCAATACCAACTACCTCACTGATAAACGATCTCTTATCATCTGATGGTACTTCATAGTTTGTATTCCCAAACCCTTGTATCCGCCTGTTTAGATCATCGGCAGGTGCTGCTGGCTTATTTTCTTCTGAGAAGATGGCAGATATAGCCTCATGAGCTGTGTCTCGCACAGCCTTATTTAGTGCATCACCTTTCAAAGGATCCAACTGTCCCTTGTAATGAAACAATTGACGAACTGCCACTGAATGTCTCTGCATTTCCCTCCTGAATTCCACACCAGACTTTCCAACCGCATATTTTATCAATCTTAAAGCCTGCCAACAGTAACAAAAAGAAGAAAGGATCAGAGCATAAACAAATGAGTTCAGACAGATAGTATGAGTCCACAATCCAATTTCCGATAACAAAACAATATGATCCATTTCTTTCATATCCCCGCATCCAAAATTCTAATGCATAATAACAAATGAGGTGAGGTCAATTAGAACTTAACACCACATCACAGAATACTTCAAATTCAAGGACAAGTATAACAATTCACAGTAGGATGTAAGGAAGCTTCCTCAGAAGATAATTATAATCAAGTAAAATAAACCAAAAAAATAGATACCTCCCACCTCACAACATATGTCGATCAATGGATTGCAGCAAAAATAGTTAAAGCAGTCACAAATAATAAAAAAAAAATGTGTGAATCTTCACAAACATGTCACTCAATCAGCAACCATTTCTTACACATTCCATGACCAAGCCAATTGCAACTAGTGAGAAATTCATAGGCACAGTCTACCAACTAATCTTTTAAGCACTTAAACCATTATTTAACATACGTAAAATGTATCTTCAATAATCATAGGTGCCATTATATTATGATCATCACAACCTTTCACATATCAAATAATAATTTGCATGCTGTTGATTTTTGTACCATGTCTAACAAAGAATTACTATCTAGCTAGTTTCTTCTTTTTTTCAATTTTGTGAACCCAGGGTATGTATGGCTAGAAGAGTGATTAATCCTTCGAGGCGTAGAGCCACAAATGTGAATTATGTCTCTAACCATGAGACAAAATCTCTCCATACACAAAGTCAGGAATCGAACCCTAACTAGAGCCAGCTAATTAGCTAGTTTCTTTAACTGTTCATAAGAAACCAACAAGACACCCCCAAAGTAGTAATTTCAAGTCCTATGCTCTCATCCATTCCAAAACAATAAAAGATTCAAGCTTTGAATCACCCAGATCCACCTCATCCAATGAAAAACAAAACCACCCTTAACCAACAACAACAGAATTTATTTATTTATATATTTATTTATTTTTGTATACCTTCTGTTTCACAATAGGGCTCTTATGATCAAGCCTTTTCAACACAAACTCAGAAACCTCCTTCACAATACTAACATGCGATGACCTCAGTAGCTCGCAGATTTCCTCCAATTTGTAAACCGGCGTCACCTTATCTTCATCAGAAGTAGCCGAATCGACCAACCTCGACCTCCAATACGATTCCACCGCTCTTCGACTCGATTCCATTTCTCAACCCTAAATTTGATCCCCAAATCGATCCCAACAACCCTTAATAAAAAAGGAACGAACTTTGCACGATTATCACAACCCCTTCACGAAGAAACCCACTTAATTAGAATTTAAGCGGATACCCAGAACGCAAAATGCAACGACTGGATTTGGGGTAATCGAAAATTTGTTGTAGATCGAGGTAAAGGGTTTTTTTTCTGGGTGATGAGAATACAAAAAGAAAAAAAAAAGAGGAAATTAAGATGCAAGAGTAATTGAATCACGTACGTGAAATGGAAAAGAAAAAAGTGAAAAAAAAAATAAAACGGCGGAAAAGGTGGGAAATTTCGGTGGTGATGAAGGGGTGAATAATGGGCAGAGATTGTGATTTGTGTGAGAAATTGAGAAATCTGAAAGGGGTGTGTGTGGAATTTTGGAATTTGGAAAAAATAAAGGTGGGATCAGAGAGAGAGAGAGAGAGAGAGAGAGAGAGATGATTGTGTGGCAAGTGGCAACAATTTGATGAAGGAGCAGGCAAGGTGATCCAGGTCAGTGGCTTAGCGTGCGTCCACTGCGCACGTTAGCACACGCCGCCCACACATCGTCACCTCTGAACTTATGAAGGGTGACAGTTTTTTAACTCCTTTACAAGTAAAAATAGGGTAAGAATTTTCTAAATAAATTTAATTTAATGTGTAATTTTATATATTAAATTTATGTATAAAAAATTTAAATTTGATTCCTTTAAAGTAAAGAAATTGATAAAATATAAAATGAGGGGTTAACTATTTTTATATTATTTAGTGAAATCTTCACTGATATATACGTAATGGAAGTTATTAATCCAAGGGTGATTGATTCTTTATCTCTGGACTTTATTAATCTTCTTAAATTAGAGAAGTCAAATAAGAAAAATTTTATCAATCAACACTTACAAAAATTAGTGGAAACACAAAAATTAATATAATTTTATCATAAATTTATCTATTAACATAATATAAATAAATACAATGAAGATTGATCTTCTATATTATATAAAAGCATTCACATCTATATATATATAATCAAATAGAAAACAAGAGATAAGCAAATGGTTTATGTATCCCAAAACATTTCCACTCACACAAGTTATTTATTTTTCAAATACAAAAACTTTTATACTCTTATTATTATTACTATTATTATTATTAAATTTCAAAAAGCATTATGGATATTATTGGAATGTTAAAATATTACATACGTTGCTCTCATTTTCCGCTCTTTTTCCACTCATTTGTGGAGGGTAAAAAGTTGATGGATCTCATATCTTAATTTTCACTCTTTAATATTTCATCTCATATTTTCCTTTTAACCAAATAATGGAAAATAATACCCTTCCATTCAATTTCCTTTTTTCCTTTCTCTTTCTTTCCATCCAATTTCCTTCCAACCAAACAAGCTCTATTAAGGTATATTTGGTTAGGGATAAAAGTATGATAAACTTTTATAGATGAATTTTATGTGTAAAATTATACAGTAAACTTTATTCATGAAAAATTTCCCCTATTTTTATCAATCATACATAGCCAAAATGAGCTTTCGCACTTTTTTTTTAATTTTTTTAACTTGGTTAAAAGAGTTTTTTTTCCCACGTAAATCCTCCTATATTGATAAAAGAGTTATTTTTTTTTATTGTTAATTGTTAATATAAACTATTTTAAAGTTTAATTTGGAAACCTTTATATTGTGACTTTTTTCATATATTTATTGATAAATTACATTGATTTCTCCTTAGGTTAGTGAAATTTACTTTAACACTTTTCTATTTGTAAAATACACTAGAGATCCCTAAATTTGTGAAATATTACATTGACCTCCCTTAAGTTTGTCAAGTTATTATATTGTCCTTTC
This sequence comes from Dalbergia oliveri, assembly GCA_030441495.1. Taxonomy (NCBI): domain Eukaryota; kingdom Viridiplantae; phylum Streptophyta; class Magnoliopsida; order Fabales; family Fabaceae; genus Dalbergia; species Dalbergia oliveri. The sequence goes on from JAMLFY010000016.1 coordinate 4,458,000, forward strand.
CTTCATTACATATTGAACAGGACATTCAAAGAGGTCAATGTCATTTAGATAAATAGAGAAAATCAAATTAAATTTTATTAAAACTTAGAAAAAATCAGTATTTTTTTTTATTAAATCTCAGAAGAAATCAATATAATTTATCCTATATTTATTTAATTATGGATTATTATGTAATGAATTAAAAATGTTTGATCTTGTAATCCCTCATATTCAAAACTAAATTATGATTAAAAATGAAAAACCAATGACATCAACAAGTCAAATTGCTTATATCTTGTGTGATATATTTATTTTACCATTAGATTCCTCCATGTGATTTTACTAAGATTTTTAATTACTCACAAGAAAGTGACTTAACCTAGCAATAATGATTCATCGCAATAAAAATAAGTTATGCTTGTAGATAACTTTTATTTGTAATATTAGATATTTCTCTAAATTGGGGAGTTTCTCATTCTCACTTTACCAACATTATCACTTTAAAGGAGCTCAATCCAAAAACTTAAATCTTAAATTTTTATTTTGAAGATAAATTATTTAATTGCTAGTTTAATTTTAGAAATCAATCTTATATACACTCATAAAATGTCTTGATAAGAAAATAAAGTGACAAACAAAATTAGACAATGCTGTTATGTTCTAACCTTTGTTTTACTCCATTGTGTTATTTATTCCTGAAAAACTAATCAAGAAATAAAAGCCCTATTCCTTATTTTCTCTCTTCTTTCTTTTTCTTTGTGAGTATTATTGAGGGTGAGTATTACTGAGGGCCAGTATGCTATTTTTCTCCTTTGGTGGTGTCCCACAATATTTTTTTTTTCATTGATTAGGATTTTATGTTTTTTTTTATCATCCTCTTTGTGATATTTTTATTGTCCTCTTTATGGGTATCTATTGTCCCCTTTATGAGTGTCTTCATTTCTTCTTATGAATATTTCTATTTTGACAATCTCACGTGTTAGATCTATAACTCTTCAGAAAGTTTTATAACTTGAGTTTTAAGTGATAACAAAATAAATTTTGTTAAAATATTTTGAATAATGGACAATTAGTTTACTTGAGTTTATATAGCATTTAACAGGGTCATTCTCATAAACATACGGGTTCAATCAACGAGTTATTTTTCATAATGTCATATTTTAACATAATTATAATCTCATTCAAAGATATTTAGAACCTTAACCATGTGAAAAAATAGTTCTAAAAGTGAACTTGTGTATGTTGGATGCACGAGAAAGGAACTTCGAGTTCATAAATCAAGTCCAGATCTTCAGAAAATAGTTCACGCATGCAAAAGTACTACGCAATGAAGAAACCTACCTTTTTCTGAAGCAAGTCATGATTATAGTCTTTAATCTTGATAAAAGGATTCCTATCAAGCTCAAATTGAATAAATGAAGATCAACAAGAAGATCAGAAATTGAAAAAGCTCATCAGAAAGCTCGTGTATTCAAAAATAGTGCTTTGCAGAAAATGAGGAAAAATTCAAATTTTAAATTAAGTCAACTCCCACAAAGGGCTGGCAGTGACATATTACTTTTTCACTTGGTTAACTGTCGTAGCTTCTAGAAAGAAAAAAAAAAAAGTTCAGAAATCACATCCATAAAGTAAAACGTAGTTTCTAAGGATTCACTCAGAAACCATATTTGACAATGGTCTCTGAACTACAAAAGTAACTCTAACATAGTCGAGTTAGTCTTCTAGATGTCATTTCCTGGGACACAAAAAACATATCAACACATGTCAAGAGGAAGCAAAATCAAGAGGCAATGGTCTGATTTGAAGATCAAGTATAAAAAGATGTCATGTGCATACAACTCAAGACATTTGCAACTTTGCTAAGAACACAAAAATGAGAATCCCTCTTCTTCTTTTGTAAAGAATATTACATCTCGTAATCAGTTTTTGTTTTTGGTTAAAAATCTTCTTTCTAGCTTTATTAGATAACACCTTCTTTGAAAGAATTTTAGAAAGAAATCACTCAAAGTTTTCAAAACATATACTGTTTCATTTATAGAAAAACTTGAGTGTTCATTTGTTAGAGAAATCAACCTTAAACCAAATCTTTGTGCCCTAATCCGTTAGTAATCATTGTGAGGTTAACTTGAAAAGACTAGTAAAAGACTATTTAGAAGTGATAGTAAATTAAGACTACTGGTCACGGGGAATAGCTTGAGAATGCTATACAAAACTATCGTTCTTTCTCTAGATTGAGAAAGGGATTTAGTGAAACTTAATAGGTTCTTGAGAACTGTATGTGGCAGAGTTGGCGAACCAGGATAAAAATCATGGGATCTCTCTATCTCTTCTTATCTCTTTTATATTCTGTATTTGAGATTTACTATTATATATATTTCTGAAAAATGTTTTAAACAATTTCTGAGTTTTCACTTAGTTTATAAAGTAACTTTTTGAACCTTACTAACAAAGATTTTCATTGCCTTCAAGTGTAAATTTGATAGACTTTGTTTAAGTTTTTCAAAATCTTAAAAGAAATTAAAGCATGATTCAACCTATTCTTTTCATGCTATTTTCGACCTTCATCATGGACTAAGAGATATTTAAATATACTTTTAAATGAGTCATAATATTTACTTCAAGTTACAACATTTTTTGTGTTAGTCTCGTATATCAGGAAATGTGTTGTCATTGATAGTCTTTGGGCAAGGGACACAATTATATAGTTGATTAGTTTCGAGGATGAAATATATTTGTTTTCTATTTAATCTACATTTGATTTATATTTTTCTATTTATAAGTGTCATTTGATTGGTTGATGAATACAATTTTCTTTCCTGTAAAAAAATAAAAATAACCTACAAATAAATGAATGTACGTAGGGCGTTACAAATACTAGCTCCCGAGGGCAATGAAATAAAAATAATAGTATTAACAGTTAAAAAATGGCAACATATAAAAATACTTTTAATAATTAATTCATAATAATACAAATTGTGATGTATATTTTACTGGTTAAAGAATTAATAATGAAAAGTTTTGCATTAGGTATATAAATTTTCAATACATGAGGCCAACTCAAAACTTTTAAAATTATTTTTTTGGGTTCTAAACTATCACTCATAGTTTATTTGTTAGCAAAATTCATATTTTATTTGTTAAAATAAACATCTTATATGCTATTTTTATCATTTTTGTTACATATATATACTATTTGTTTAAATTTTATATAATTTCATGTGGCCGAAGAATAAATGATTAGCTAATTCATCACAATTTTAAGGATTTTGTGCATCTTTTAATGAGTCAAAAGTGGAAAATTTTTTATGTTTTTAAAGTCTTCAATATTTATCTTTTTTGTACTTCAAAAATTACATTAATCGCAATAAAATTTGAATATAAGACCTCATACTTACTACTTAAATTTCTCACCATTTGATCAATCATAGTAACTTAAAGTCTTCAATATAAGTAGAAATTTAAGTTTTTACTTTTTTGTAAAAATATATTTACTTTAAGATCTTTAAAGAATATCTTTTAAGTCCATCCAAGTTAAACTCTAACTTTAAACATCTTTGGACCTAATACAATACTCATATTATATTATATTACTCCCTCCATTTATTTTTCAATGTTGTTTTTTACACTTTTTGTTTCAAATTAATTGTCATCTTCAAATTTTAATAACTCTTTAATTATTTTATGCCCATTTTATTCTTTTTCCATTGAGGAGGGAGAATGAATGAAGAGTGATTGAGTGGATATTATTTAATGGAGAGAGAAAAGTAAAAGGATATTTTCATTTTCTATCATTATTTTCTTTACAAAATCAATGGGATCTAACAATTATCTTATTCTTTTACAAAACTTAAAAGAGACATTTATTTTTTAAATGAAGAAAGTATAAGAATAATTTTAAGGTTATCTAACCAATATTCTAAGGGAAATAGTTAAGGTAGTAAAAGAAAAAATATTTATCTTGTAAAGATGTATTTTTATTTTTTCAACATATGAAACCCATCACACATTTTTAAAACTTAGTACCATTCTAAGTATCCTTAATTATTATCCATATACATTGATTACCAAAAACCCTAATTTTAAAATGTCCACGTTTTCCATGCATCACTCTAGGATGCATGGTGCTCCAAGCCAGAAAAGAATAGGTAGGAGACAAAATTTATCAGGATAAAAAGAACTCAGCTTATTGTTGTTATCTAGGTGACACGTTTTTCATAAACATTTATTATCATGAGTACTATTTACAACTACTCATCGCATCGCCTAAACTTTTTTTTTTTTTTTGCGTCAAAAGGACACTTGAGAGTTGAGGCACGAGAATGGATCCCATGTGTATTCATATGCAAATCCCTATTTTTGACGTATTTATTTATTTTAAAAAGAGATAAGAATATATACATTAAAAATCAAAGATAAAGATTTGTACATGGTCTTATGCGTACTTTACACACACAGGTCCATTTCCGTTGAACCACAATTTTTCTGTTTGCTTGCATCCTCTTGAAACCTTAAAGCAAGGTGCATGCATGACTTTCATCCTTCACTTCCCTCCTCTATGTTGAATGAAAAATGTGAATTTTGAATTCAATGGCTCAAAAAGTGGATTTTTTGGGTATAAAAAAGAACGTTTATCTAACCACTGATAAGAAATTAAGAATGAATAGTTTTCATTGAAAAGATGATCTTTTAAGTTCATTCAAAACCTTTTAAACTTGCTTATTTTAGGTTCCTTATCCATTGCTTATTGCACCATAGTTGAATAACTAAACGAGCTGGCAGGGCCATTTTTGGGGAACTGAATTATATCTCTTTTCCTTTTGGTTGGAAATCTATTTCTTAAGCAATCCTTACTGTAAATCATGATTTCTTCTTCTTCTTATTTTTTTTAACCCATGTATCCACTATGAAAATACATGACTAATCTCTAGAGGCATAGAGTTGATAAATGTGGGTTTTATTTTTTACCATGAAATCCTTTCCATACACATCATTAAAGAGTCAAACTCCTTACTAAATATTTAAAGAACTTAATTAACTACCAACTTTGTTAGATGTTATTTTTTTCTTTTTGTTATGGGTCATGCTAGACTTTGTTGGGTCACTTTCTTTTTGGGTTCACTTTTATATCGTTATAAAACTTTTGTCCTTTGTTTTTTTGTTCCAGTGATTAAAGTTTTTTCTGTTTTTGGTCTAAGGTGGTAAGAGTTTGTTATTGTAGTTTTTTGTCATTTTTCTTTCATTTTTTTTCATGGGTTGAGAACATTGTACACTTGTTCTTGAAATTGCTTCTTTTCACCCCAAAAAAAATTGCTTCTATAATAATTATTTTTTTAATAAATTGTTATTGCCGAACATAACAGAATGCTTCCAACAAAAAAATATATTTTATATCAAATATCGTGAAAAATACGCCAATCAATGGAAAAATTATGCAAATTTTGTACAGAGTTACAATGTTTCGAGTACACAGATACAATGTGAAACAACTGCTGGAGGCTTCTCCAAGGACAGGAGAGCCCATTGAGAAATTTGGGCCGAATAGCCAACTAATCATATAAGAGAAATGTTATTTTGACTCATACCTTTATGGACACTGCGACACACTCACATTATCATTAGATGGTGTGGGATCCAAATTAGTGGGTCACATTCAATTCAATGGTAAATATGAGTGTGTCTGGTGTTCCAAAGTGTAAGTCAAAATAACATTATTCATGATATAATAATGAGTTTTCCAAAGTATTCGAACAATAAAAAAAAAATTGGAGTAAATCTAGAAGGGGGGGAAGGAGTAGGTTACAATTTTTTTTTAAAAAAAATTATATACCATATTTCTCGATTGATATGTCTCTAATTATTCTTTAGAAGGTAGTCAGTGTCATGATTAGAAGGTTGCCTAATATCACATTCCATAGAATACAGTTGTATCTAGGGTAATATCACTTACACCTTATTTGAGGTTTGTGTATAAAATTTGTGTAAAATTTTATCTAATTTCATGAGATGTCAATGTAATTTTTCTAAAAGAAGATAAAGTTTTCCAAAAACCATGATTTTAAAGTACGGGTGCGGTCACGGTTGCTGTGCGAAAAATCATAATTCGGGTGGCTATGTGGAAAAATGCAAATAACGCTATCACGTACAATACAAATAGTAAGATACTGGTCTGCAATTTAAGACCATGCCAAAAATAAAAGATCAAGGAAGTCATTGTATTAGCAAGTAGTGCATCAAGATTACAAGACTTTGCTTCGAACCAAGAACATTTTGTAATTTGTATAATGATTTCTGTTCCAGCACTGAAGTTACTGGAGCTTAGCTACCAATTGGAATCAACTGAAATATTGTAATAGAAAAAGCTTTTCTTTTGGAATTTGTTTTTTACACAATAATGTGATGTACTCGTTAACATTTAGACTAATAAGTGGTACATATCAACTTAATCGACCTAACAATCATATTTTACGCGAATTAAATACATTTTATCTCGAATTTTAGACTCTGCAATTTATGTAATGCTCGGTGACAAGGGCAAGAGTGATCGTGGAGGCGCAGAGGAGCCTTGGCAAGGCCTTTAAGCGAAGGGATACATGAATGAACCAATTACACATCAGAATGAGTGAGGTATATAAGTATGGGACTATACAATTGAGGATGTTTTATATGAATTGATTGGTATTACCTATGCCAACAAATATGCATCTTCTTCAGGAGCCCATCGAAAGAACTCCACAAGTAAGCATGCTTGACTTGAAGCAATTTTGGGATGAATGACCTTAAAGTTTTCAGGAAGTGTGTGAGTGAGGACAAAGCACGTGTATTACGACACGTGTTGGTTTGTGAAGACGTCGTCAATGATAAAGTAGCATGGGATGTTATAATTTACATCATGATTTTTCAAAATGTGTATTATGACACTTTAAACTTTTCAAATTGTAGAAAAATCCCTTATTTTCAAGCGGTGTAAAACTTTAAGTCATAGTGGGAGTAAGGTTGTCCTGTTGCACACTAAAAAATCAAGGGGATTAATTGCACATAATCCAAGGCAAGGTGTCGGGTTGTACAAATTAAAAATATGAGGGGGTTTAGTGGACATAAATCTTATCTTCATTAGTTGCCAAAATTTGAAGATGGGTATTTTGCGATTTTGAAAAGTTAAGGATATTGCAATTCATATTTTAAAAAGTTAAGATATAAATTACATGATCTAGAGTTCAAGGGATAAAATGCATTTTATTGTATTTTACACTCATAATACTTTTTCTAATGTAGCTTTGCTCATATTGCAAGCCATCAATCACAGGATCTTTGCTGTCATTCTGTTTGCGACTTCCATGCATGTTTTGCTGTCTGCTAACTGCTATTAGGACCAATTATTGCATTTGCAACCGTTAAAAGCATCCAAAGAACATTTCTCATGTTGGATTATAATTAATTTATAAAGATAGTCATGAATTTTAATGTAAATAAAAACTCCTAATGAAGTAATACGCTTCATGGTATTTTCCATGTGAAACAGCATAAGTACACGCCTAAAAGTGATACTTTTAGGAAAATACTGAATGGTTCGAACTTGAGTTGGTAGAACACATGCGAAAACCACTTTTGCATTTAAAAAGTGTTGCGTTTTGGAAGACGAAAATGATATATGGTAAGGCAGCTCATAGTACAAACTTCGTCAAAATGATGTCCACCGTTGGTTTTAACTTTTTCTTCTTTTACTTAAATCTTATTTATTTAAAAATAAATAATCAATAGGCGCATATACTTTATGACACATTTGGTACTTTCGTTTACCGGCTAATCCTCTAATTTCTTATTAATAGTAATCTTAAAATATTAAGATAATTTGATACATTGAAATGTTAATGTATTTGGACATAAATTTTTTTTTTAAATTAAAATATTTCTTCTCCTTCCTTGACTTTTCAAATGCCGAAATGACTTATTTTCAAGTATTTGTTGTACAGTTACCAATTTAAATTTGTACCAAATACTCTATCATTCCTTAAATAATTGTCCTTTATAAATATTTACTAAAATTAAGAAAATGATTAGTAAAACATTAATATTAATAAAAATTAGAAATATTTTATTAAATTGTCCTTATTTCTTTTTTATATTTCACCTTTCTCTCTCATTCTTCACTAGTGAGTCAATAGTATTTAATAGGATATTATTAGTAAAAAATAATTAATACTATCTAAACTTTTAAAATAGATAATTATTTTTAAACAAAGTAAATTTTTAAAATGAGCAATTATTCAAGAATGGAAGGAGTAGTAAAACTCATACTTATATAACCCATGAGGCATCAAATTCTATATGTATAAAATATTCGTACTTAAATAATTGTCCAGTTTTAAATGTTCATTGAATTAAGGAAATGATTAAATAAACATCAATACTAGAAAAAGTTAAGAGTAACTTATTAAATTTTCCTTATTTCTTTTTAATAGTTTAATTTTCTCTCTTTTCATTCACTAATAAGTCAATAACATTTAATAGCAATATTATTGGAAAACAATAACTAATACTAATTTTTTAAATGAACTATTATTCAATGAGTTGTGAAGTAACTAAAAAACTTTCGTAGCCAAGTGTCCAAGTTTATTATCATGCGGGGTTCGATTTTTAATTGAACTTAGGCTATGCAAAATTTGGAAGGGAATTGACACCGATCACAGATGAAGCTAACGGCGTTTTCCTAAATTGGGTTGTGAATCTTATGATGTATATACAGGTAAGGCAATTAGACATTAAAGAATTACTCTATGCTATGTTCATGTTGCATATTCTATAGGGTGACAACTTTATTTTATCCAATAATAGTTGGCAGATAAGGATTTCAATCTTATAACCTGCAATTGAGATCACAAATCATGTGCTGCATGCTGCAATGTCCTTGTATGGATAAAGACCTCATCTTCACACAAAAGTGTACATCAGGTACAAAACTACTTTGATTAGCTAGTTACCGATATATTTGCCTGATCTAAATCAAACTATGTGGAAAATTCATGAATGTTACAGAGAACTGGTTTCTGTGCATGGACCATTCACTGGCCACTTCACGTTCAACTTTAGGCCAATACCAAGGAACAAAAGAATCACATGTAATGGTCAAGTAGATATCCAAAAGTACCTTTTATATGCCTTCTTTGATAAGATAAAATAGTTAATGATGGGTTAGTTGGTGATTATTGATGACATTATCATAATTGATTTAATTTTAGTTTGATAATTGTCTATACGAAAGAGTTTTATATCATCATTCAATCATGTGTTATTATTATATGTGAGACTTTTATATGTTGTATGTGAGACTTTTGAAACACTAGATGAAAAATTAATCATTTTTACTTATATGACAATATATGCTTAAATGAACTGTGTATTTGTTTGTGATTATTTTGAATAATAATAACTTTTTTCATTAAAAAAAATCATTTTTTGTATATTTAAATAATTTTTAAAAAATAATTAAAATTTAAAATAAATCAGTTTTTTTAACTTTTAGTAGAAGTCAAAATTTGTAGTTTCTGAAAAAATAAATAAATTTTCAAATTTTTTAAATTTTATATAAAATTTTTGTTTCATAACATCCTCTTCAAAATCTGAAACAAATGTGCGATTAGTCATCTCATGTTTAATCAAACTTCTTTTACTGGAAATTTTAGCAAACAGAAGCGTCAAAAAGTCCATGAATATTTCTTTGATTAGCACCAGTTGGCCGACCATTTTTGCATAATGTAGGCCTAAACAACCAATATGTGACCTATTAATTTGTTAAATTATAAACACCTAGGAATTCCTGTTCACTCATTTCATATTCCACGATCTCTGCAGTGTTTTAGGAGAATGGATGAGTCATGGACGGTGTTATTTGTGGCCCGGAGCCTTTCATGTTCTCCACTTCTTTTCCTCCATGATTATTTCTTTCACATTACTGCCCCACCAAACAACACCTCTATCCCTCTCTCTCTTGCTCACATGGAGAAATCATTCATTAGCTGCCAGACATTTCTAATAAAGCATGCCAATGACAGCTAATGAAAATGCCAGTAAAAGACCTGATTGGACATGCATAGATGTGTTATAATTTTTAGACTAAGATAAAAATTCATTCTCTTTATTGTTTACTATTTAGCACATTAATTTTAGGGCAAATTAATTTGGTCAATTTGATGAAATTCGCATCCATTTCCTTGTATTTGTTCTGGAGATATGGTCCCTTCTAAATGTATGGTTAATAATTTTATAAATTTGGAGAGATCAATATAATAATGTCACAAATTCAGAAACCGCTCCTAAACAAATTTTATAAATATAAAGAATCGGAATAAATTTTACTAAACCTTAAAAGAGATCTCTGTAATGCCTTTAATTTTATTTTATAGACCATCACTATTTTCTACTTTCATGATATCTTGTAATGCAATATTTGATCTATCATCTGTTAAGTTATAAATAGTATATAACACTACCTTTTGTTTCCTAAAAGTATTTAATGTCGTGTGTTGCAAATAACCATATTACCTCCTATCATGCAAATAAACATACGCTAAAATAATAGTATAGGCACAATCTAATCCATCAAGTTCCAAACTTATTAAATAAGCCTTAATGCTGTACTTGACAACTTCTGCAGTATATATATAACCAACCAGAGAAGCTTTTTGTGCTATATTCTTATTCTGAACATTTCCTTTTCTTATCCTTAATTTCTTTCCATCTTCAAGGTTCCCCTAGAAGCTTCTGAATATGCCTGCCATAGCATTCGGACGCTTTGATGATTCCTTCAGCTTTGGCTCCATCAAGGCCTATGTTGCTGAGTTCATCTCAACTTTGATCTTTGTTTTTGCTGGTGTTGGTTCAGCAATAGCCTATGGTTAGTCTTTTGATGCTTTAAACTGTAAAGATAGTTGATTCCAAAAACCCTTTTTAAAACCCCTCCACTCCTTTATTATCATAGCTACACTCATGTTGAAGGTTTTTCACCATGATGAAACATATCAGTTCAGAAAATGACCCTTTAAAATAAAAGCAAAGTGATGACAAAAAGAAATGTTTTCTTCTTATTGAAAATATAAAATCCAGTTCAGTGCACAAGCTCCCATCTGTTCTTATTTGGAGAGGGTGAATGTTATATAAATTTACCCTCATGAGCGAAGAGGCTGTTTCTATTGTTTGAACCATTATGCGAATGCTCACCCTCTCAATGTTTCCTTCTCATAACAACCTTTCTTTATGTTTTGAATTGGGGCCATATAGAAGTTTACACTGAAAACATTGAGAAAATTGTTGTGCTTTCTTAGTTTAAATGCTTTTTTTCACATTTCTTTCTCTTCATTTGTAGGTAAGTTGACATCAGATGCAGCTCTTGATCCTGCTGGGTTGGTAGCAGTTGCTGTTTGCCATGGTTTTGCTCTCTTTGTTGCTGTTTCTGTTGGTGCCAACATTTCTGGTGGCCATGTCAACCCTGCTGTGACCTTTGGCTTGGCTCTTGGTGGCCAGATCACCATCCTGACTGGTATCTTCTACTGGATTGCACAGCTTGTTGGCTCCATAGTGGCATGTTATCTCCTTTCCTATGTCACAGGTGGCTTGGTAAGTTTAAACTTTAAAATTGATATGATTCAATCACTTGTGGAACCAACATTGTTACATGGGAAATCTCTTCGTTGCACCATAAGTTTCATGCATTAGACAAGGGCATATATGCCTTTTACCTTCTCATCATATTATTACTGAGATAATGGGTATAATTCTGTTAAAATTATGTTAACCATTTTCTTTATTATGAAGCATGAACCCTTAAGTTTGAACAATGACAATCACCCCAGTATGTAACTGCAAAATTCCATGATCAAGTTTGTTTCCTTGATCAATGTTAAGATGAGATCAGGACCTCCCTGTGTTTGTTTTCAACACGACTCTACCGTATTAAAAAAGAGATAAATATAAATATTTTAAATAAGTGTAGCTCTTTTAAATTTCGGAGGGCTCAATATGAATACTTGTCTACATATCCTAATATGACATGGTCATGTTCAAAATAAACGTTTGAAGATCTTAATTTGCTAAGATAGAAACTAGATAAAAACTAAAAAAAGTCTTATTATCTCAACACTATGTAGGGATGACAAAATAGGATATTTGAAGAAAGAGATATAAGTTTGAGGAAAATTGGGTTCCACAATTGTGTTCACCTACCAATATCTATATTATAAATCATCATGGTGTCCCTTAATAATGTGCATCAAAAGGATAACCCCCCACCACAAAAAAAAAAAGGAAATTCAAATTAAAAATAATGTACACTGCATGTAAAGCACTCTTACACAAAGAATGTCACATTCTTAAGTTTCTTTAAAATTATAAACTGAACCATTTTTATTTCTTGCCAGACAACTCCCATCCACAGTGTGGCAGCTGGAGTTGGCGCCTTTGAAGGAGTTGTTACTGAGATTGTGATCACATTTGGACTGGTCTACACTGTGTATGCCACAGCAGCTGACCCCAAGAAGGGCTCATTGGGAACCATTGCACCCATTGCCATTGGTTTCATTGTTGGTGCCAACATCTTGGCAGCAGGTCCATTCTCTGGTGGCTCAATGAACCCTGCAAGGTCCTTTGGCCCTGCAGTTGTCAGTGGCAACTTCCAGGACAACTGGATCTACTGGGTTGGACCCCTCATTGGTGGTGGTCTTGCTGGCCTTATCTATGGCAATGTGTTCATCGGCTCTGACCATGCACCTCTCTCCAGTGATTTTTGATTTGGTTGACATTCTTGCCTTTGTATTTCATCTCTCCCCTACAATAAAAGAGGAAAAAGGAACTTTAATTTGCTTTTTCTTTCTTTTATCTCTTTCTTTCTTTGCACTCCTCTGCTTTCTTTTGTTTTTGCTTTGATTGTAAAGATGTGTGTGCAAGAGTCAATTGTTGTTCTGTAAGGATTCAAGAGGTTGGTGATGAGCAGTAGTGTTTTTAATTTATTATCTCTCTGGTTCCTTTTAATTTGGATGCTATGATGTCAGGGTTAGTGTGCCACTACTACATTCATCACTATCAATCATTAGACAAAACACAAAAGCAAGTTTACACAATCAGAAAATTGCTGCCATAAATCAGGAAAGTGTGAAACCAGAACTTTGTATTCTATTGAAATTGCCAATGGGAATAATTGGTTAGTGACTTGATGCAATGGAAAAAGAATAGTTATTAGTCTTAACCAAGTTGGTTAGAAGTTAAAAGTTGGGGGAAAATGCAAATGATTATCTATTTAATACAAGAATTCAAAAATACACAATATGTTAAAAATTTCAAGAGTCAATTATGAAGTTATTGAGAATTGATTAAATAAAAATAATATAGAATAGAAATATTCATAAATATATTGTCTTAAAATTTTAGATCAAAATATGGTATTTAGATCTCTTAATTTTGGGTTTACTATCCTTTCTAATTGTTGATTCACCTTAAACTTGTAATATTTTATCTTTCTTACAAGTAGTTGGTATGCTAAAGTGAATAAAAGATATACGATATCCTATAAAAAAAAGAATTGGAATCCAAGGAACTAAGAAAATATTTTTTTGTCAACAAAAGTGCCTATGACTTTATGTTTGTCCCATATGTACAAAAAGTGTTAAGTGTGGCCCAGCTGGTGAGAATTATTGATCTTCACATGGATAAGTCCAAGCCAGGAAAAGCTAAGAGTTACAATCCTTTCAAACAATGTTGTGGGGATGGTCCATGTTTGCCTGGGATCTTCTCTGCTAGATTTGAATATACACAACAATAAAAAGCGTTCCAGTGAAAAGTGTTCTAACAACACAAATAATTCTAGGAAAACTTCAGTTGGTAACTGCAGGTGGTGCTTTGAATCTTTGGTGCAATACTTGAAGAGTCTGGTTCAACTTGCTGCTGCATAAGAAATAAAAGTTATTTATATAATATAAATGCTCTTAGTTGACTAAAAGGAACAGGTAAAGTTGCCAAGTTGATCTATGAAAAACTTTGTCCTGATTAAAAACAGGGAGGAGTTGGTTACTTCAAAGAAGTTTTGACTATACAAAATCGTGCAGAAGAAATAAGCGCTAGAAGAAGGGCTTGAACCTTCGACCTTGTGGTTAACAGCCACACGCTCTAACCAACTGAGCTACTCCAGCTTTTATTGAGAGGGTGTGTGGTTACCTATAATATTTAAAATACAATAAGGGAACCACCGCTGAAGACGAGCATGATCAATTATGATAGTTGTTGGTTTATGGATCCTAATTATGATGACAAACATTTATGTGAATTTTTTAATGTGTTTATTAAGCGTTTTAGGAATTTATTTACAAGGAAAATATGTCTTTGGTGAGGATTGGAGATTTTTGCAGCCAACCAAATAGAGCAAATTGAAGAAGTGTCATAAGCTGAGATGGCAATCTTAAACACGTTTCGTTTAAGTTTTCAGTTTTTATTTTCAATTTTTCAGTTTTTTAAATTTTGTGAAGGAAATACTATTTCCAAAGGAAAATTCAAATTGTATAATTCCAAAGAATATTTTTTGTTGAGGAATTTCATACGTAAAGAAGGATTTCCTAAAGAATACTATCAGAAAAAGAGAAAATTATAGGCATAAAAGGATAAAAGTGAGCACAAATTCAAAAGAGGTGTACCCACTTTTCAACTCACCAAAATGGGGTCAAGAAGCATTTCTACCCTAATTAAAAGCACACACGACTTGTTAAATTGTTAATGTTGCTCCAACTCTATGATAGCACTAAATAACGTTATTTTGACTTGAGATATGTAAAAATGATGAAGAAACTAGAGAGTGAGTGAGGTAGTTAGCGAAAAAGAAGATTAAAACACATTGATATTTTCATGGAAAAGATTAATATTATGTTGTTTTATACCTTAACGGATAATCAAATCAACTATTTAATGTACCATGTATGTTTTTTTTTGTCAGATATTGGAATGAGGAGTTAACAAATAGACTAACATGGCTTCTTTCCTAAAAAGTGAGGATGCTTTCAAATTTTGAGTGACCAATGTATTTAGATTTATATTTAGTGGTATTGTCTAGAATTTTGGACCCCAAAATCAATTCTACAAATTTTTAGTAATATTTGGTTTCAAGAGATCAAAGTCGATTCTTGACTCTATAACTCATTATGAGATGTGAAAATTTTGGAGCATTTTGATGCAATTTTTTTGGGGGTGAAAAGGGTGAAAATTACATTTCCCAAAAAATTACTATTTGTATATTTGGATAATATTTTAAAATAACTAGTTTTTATCTTTTTTATATAAGATAAAAAGAGTAGCTTCTAAAAAAGAAAAAAAAACAATTTTTAACTTTTTTAGTTATATATAAAATTTAAATTTTATAATAATTTTTTTAAAAAAAATCTAAAACAAACTCACCTTTATTTTTTTTTTGGTCAAAATTGCTTTTAAAATATTTATTAAACATAAATTATTTTATTTTAAAATCAATTCTAACAAAATTAATTCTATAAAAGCATAACCAAACACCAATATTTGTCGAAATGTTTAGTATTTAGTTATTCTACTTTATACGAAATTCTTATTATTTTATTCTGATAGTGTACATTACTCATTCTTATTTAGTATTTTATCTAATCTCAATATAAGTCATTTTAAAATTTTTCTAATTCAAAATATATGTTATTTTCACATTTCAATGTATCATTAATTATTTCACATATATTTTATCTCTCTATTTAATTGAAAAAAATGAATGAAGATAAGTTCATTAGAGTATTTAGTTATAAAAATAATAAATAAATGTTGAATAATATAAGGTTATTTAGGTCTTTTAATTTTATTTTTTAAAAAATTAATAAAATCTAATCATTATCTTAATTACCATTCTGAAAAGCAAATTACATCTAGAGGTAATATTTAACAAGGACAAAAAGGTGATTACAATTTATAATGTGTGTAAGACAAGCTCCTGTGTACTAACAAGCGCAAGCTCTAGATAACCCTCTCCTCTGTTCTGTTTTCCTCTCCCCACACACATAGTTCAGACATCACACAACACTTCAAACACTCTCTCTCTCTCTCTCTCTCACCAATGTCTTCCTCTCTCCACCTCCAAAACCCCACTTTCCTCAAACCCCACGCTCCCCCACTCCCAGCATCCTCCACGCGCCGGAGCCACGTTCCAGTGCGCTGCGGCGGCCCGCGGTCTCACCGTGGACCCCTCCTCAAAGGCCGCATCCTCAGCATCGAAGCAATCCAAGCCATCCAATCCCTCAAACGCCTCCACCGAACCAACCCTCCGAACCTAACAAACCTCGTATCCTCAACCCTCACGCGCCTCATAAAAAACGACCTACTCGCTACCCTGCGCGAGCTCCTACGCCAGCAACAGTGCGCCCTCGCGCTGCCCGTATTCTCCACCGTCAGATCAGAGTACGGCGCTGATCTAACGCTCTACGCCGAGATGGTGAAGGCGCTCGCGAGTGGCGGCATGTCGGATGACGTGGACCGTCTGATTGAGGAGTTGGACGAAGGGGGTGGGATTGTGTGCGGTGATGATCAGAAGGGGATGGTGAGTTTGATCAAGGCCGTTGTTGGTGCTGGGAGGAGGGAATCGACGGTCAGGATTTACGAGATGATGAAGAGGAGTGGGTGGGGTTCGAGTAGTGTTGAGCCTGATGAGTATGTTGTTAAGGTTTTGGTTAATGGGCTTAAGGGTTTTGGTGAATTGGAACTTGCTCGTGAGGTTGAGGTTGAGTATAATGGGGCCTTGGCTAGGTTCTCTAGGGCCAAATTGGATCCATTGAGAATTTAGTAAGAGTTTTTTGTATGCTTTGATCTCATAAATCTTATTTATAACTTAGGGACGAAATTTTGTATATTTAGGTCTGTTTGCTACTATGTATTATAGGTTTATGTTATACCATTTAATTTTCTTTTTTCCTCATGTATTCGGTATATAAACGATATGATTTATCCCATCAAAATTTAGGATTTATTATCATTTAATTTCCCTTGATATGATTTATCTCGATCGAGCATTGGACATCCCCATAGGAAATATAGTTCTCTTGACACTAATTTTTTCATACTTATGGCCCGAACCCTGATTTTTTCATGCCTATGGCCTGAAGCTGAGACCACTGGTTAAGGAAAAAGAGCATCTATCGCCCCAATTGATCCATTGTTGGTGTTGTTTTGTATTTATTATTAGGAAAAAGAAATACTTAACCTGCATCTATTTATAGTCATGTGCACTATGTCCCATAATTTACAAATGTATATTTTCTACCAATGCAAATGACCATTTTGTCAACTTTCCAACTTATGGTTAGTAGAAATAGCACACGTTCAACTTTAATATAGGATGCCATGTTGTTCTTTAGTTTGAGGATCAATATGCAACCTAAATTTCAGTGGATGTAATGTACAATGACAAACTACACTCTGATACCAATTTATCATCATGACCCGAATTATAAGATGATGATCAATGCATAGAAGGAATCAAGGAAATATCCAACATATAAAGTCTTCTTGCCTTTTGCCAACAAAAATTGAAGAGAGTTCCCCCAAAACTTGGACATCTTAAAAAAGTTGCAATAGAAAACCACAACAAAATTGTGAACTGCACACTGCAAATGCATGGCCTCCTTGTTAAAACCAAAACCTTAATAAAAAAACCATAACAACCAGTCCAAAGTGCAAGAACACACCCAGTTCTGAATGAAAAAAAACAAAGTAGGATCATTTAAAAGTGTTAAGCTATTATGATCATCTGCTAAGAATTGGAAAGTAATAAAAATACCAAGTCTGTTGCTTGAAGTTCATGCTTATATGGGAGTGCTGTGCTGTACTGCATTCACGTATATAGGTAGGAAATAATCATCAGTAAATTCATGATGGTACCCAAATCAAGGGAAATCTTGGTGAAACTCAAATAAGATTTGCAGCCAAACCCTCTGCTGAATTTGTTGCTAATAATATATACTTGGTTTTAGTGGAGGTGTTGCTGTTCCACTTGCACTCAGCTATTCAGAAGCAGAGCTCTTGCATTTGATTAATATAATTGGGTTTGCTCTTGAAAGTCTCCCTTTTTTTTATATGGCACACTCTTTTTTGTTTGTTTGTTTATCAATTAAAGGGCTTGGTTGTCTCTAGTATCATGATTTAATGATACCTTGAATATACAGTTTCATCTACTGAGATAAAAATCCTCTTCCTGAACTCCAGCTCTATGGTTTTGCAAGTAATTTTGGGGTGATTATCAAATAACTTAAATACTGTTGTTTGTAACTTATTTTAATTGTATTGTACTCCAGTCCTTATTGACTTAAGTATGTCAATCCGTTTCTACTTTGTTTGACTTTAATAATATGTTCCCCCAATTTTGTCTTGATTTTTAGATCCAAACCTTGACAAAGGCTTGAGAGAGTACACACCTACTGATCAATTTCTGCACTGTTTACCATTACATCATATCCTTGAATATTTTCTTTTGTGTATACTTTATTCAACATTTTTATAATTAGGAAAACATAATCATCTTTAGAGTATTTGCTGAAGGTGTGACATGAGATATCTTAGTGATGTCAGTCCTTAACATAGATGATGTACATGTTCATGGGCTTTTCAATGGTTTCCTGTCCGCTCTCTATGCAGGATCCGCAGTGATTTTCTCTTTTCACTTCTGCTTCCAAAACCAAAGACAAAACTTGGGAAAAAATAAAAGGTGTCAATTTATGTTAAAGTGGCTTCTAAATAAGTATTATCCATTTCAGTAGATACTTTTATGTTGCTGAGAATCTAATTGTCTTATTGAAGGTTGAGTTTAGGCCAAAATTTAGTGTGAGGGAATTTGGCAGAGATGGTGTGAGTCATCTTCAACTGAAGGATCTAAGGCTGATGATGCTATAGTTGTGTTCGTTGGAGAAGGTATAATCCTGCTTAGCACTGCACAGATATATGAATGATAGAATATATTCTAAGCTTTAATGAAGACCATCTCTGGTGCTATAATCATATAAGACAGCATTTATATTTTATAGTATAGGCCATATGGTGGTGCTTTCTTTTATGCTTAAAAAGATTCTTGATTTGGACTGTTTTATACATTTAAATTTCATATGATATGCCTACTATTTGCTATCAAGAGTAGCCACTACAATTAGAAAACTTGTCTTGGTTGACCTCATTATGATTAAATCCTCTTGTAAATGAAGGTTCCAACAATGTACACCCGCTTGATAAAGCAATGGATCCTGAGCTACAAGCCACTTCAGCTGCAAGGAACCTGCATCTTATGGTGAGAGAAAGGGTGTGACATGCATCAAATTTTTTATCCTGTAAAAGAAGATAAATGAAAAATCGTTAGTTTTTCAGAAAGCAAAATTTATTTTTTTAATTTAACTGATCAATTTTGAATATCTAGGTGTGTAAATTAGCAGTGTGGCAATTTACCATGCATGGACAAACTGCAATTTATGTTATGTGTTGTCCTGCATTGGTGCTGATAGCTAGCTAATATCCTGAAGAGTTTGATTCAACCTGCAGCTGGCGAAGCAATAGATACTTGAAATATAAATGCTGGTTTACCTGACTAAAAGGATAGTTGAAGTTGCCAAGTTGAGCTATGAAGAATAATCCTGATTCTTGAAACCTTAGAGACCCTTACAAAAGCTCCATCGTAGTTTACTTCAAAGAAGTTTGTTAAGTTGAAATAGATATGTGAAGGGCATCTTGTAGTAATAGTAATGGTAAAAGTTTTGTTACTTCCAACTGAGAGTTACATGCAGTGAATTCATAAAGCTAAGTAAGGTAACCAAGATATATTACACAGAGAGAGAAAATCGCTAGAGGAAGGGCTTGAACCTTCGACCTTGTGATTAACAGCCACACGCACTAACCAACTGAGCTACTCCAGCTTTAACTGTTGTCCACCGAGTATTTTATTAATAAATTACGACAAAATGTGTAGACTCAGATTCTTAGGATATGTTTGAATATTTTGTTGTAATTAATGAAATGGATTGAATACTCTTTTATTGAGCAAAACCCAGTTCAACTCTAAAGCTTGGCAAGTCCCTGCTTAGACATATCTGCCATGGTTAATCAATGGGTGATATGTGTTTTGGTTCAATCTTTATACAATCGATTTTGTTGAAATTGATTTTATGATAAAGTGATTTATATTGAATAATTTAATTAGAGAAGTGATTTTGACAAATACTAAGAGAGTAAAAACCTAGAAGTAATAATTTATCACTTTCATCAAAATTGATTTAGTAAGGCCGTAATTGATTTTAAGATTGGTTATATGATTGAAACCAAGATACAAAAAAATGCTAAAATCATTTCTAAGCTCATAAAACTGATTTTGAGGATGCAAACGTGCAACCAAATATGCTATACTTACTTAGCTGAGAGCCCGAGACTAAAATATAAGTTTAAAATCAGCAAAATATGATTCATTTCTCTATATGGGATTTGTGAAATTGGGAGCCCCTTAAGGCCAGAACGAGGGCGCTCTCAGTGGCATTGCATTGCTTGCTAGGGTGGGTTAAGAAAAAGTCTGCTGTAAAAATTAACATTTGATGACAAATTATCTTGATATAAATGACAAATACAAAAAAAAAAAATTATCATGATATAACGTCTTGGTTCATGAACCTAATTGCTGACAATATTTTGGAACTTGATTGAAGCTCAGTTATAAAATAAAGAAACTGAGTAAAGTTCCACAATATATAGGAGATATCTATGCGCAAAATAAAGATGATTGCCAAAATAATTGTTTTTGGTGTCTTCTAATTTTATTAGATTTTTGTTTCAAGTATGTGAGTATATAATCTACATTCGTTCACCTCACATTTTTCCTTCTCCCTTAATTTGCATTCATCGTCTCTTTCCAAAAAAGTTATATCCTTTCTTTCATGTCTTTTTCTATCTCCCTTCATAGTTGGTATGCAATCACCTTCGCTTTTTTCCTAAATTTCAACAATGGTTTTGACCTCTGATTTCAAAATTTGCCGTTCACAGAAAATAAAAAAATAAAGAAATTGTAAAAAAAAATGTCAATTGACATTTCTCCGTTGCATTTCTTCTTGCTTTTTTTTTAAAAAAAAAGTGAATTGCAAACATTTTATCAACTGTGCATATATATAACATTTGTTATTAATCATCTTTCTCATAAGTTTGATAGCTTATTATTATAAAAAGAGAAATATTTAGTATATAACATTTTTTCACAATAATTTTACACATCTAGTATATAGAGACATATGGGTCCTATATTTGGTTTGTCTTTATGTGCTCTTATATAGCAGATATGTAAAGTTATTGTAAGGAAATATTGTATAATAAACATTTTTCTTATAAAAATATTTAATTATATCGATATTTAAAAAAATCGCTATAGCTAGCACAGAAGAAGCGCAAAATATATGGAATGAAAGAATAATGTACTCTTAAAAAGAAAAAAAAAATTGTAATGGCACCATTGACCGGCAAATCATGGAGCTTCAAAAAGGAATTTTACTAGAAAAATGTTAGAAAGGAAAAGAAAAAATGCCATTACTTGTGGCGTATAAATGCAAAACACAATTAATGAAACTAACATTTAGGTGCATCATTTGGAGAACCCGTCTCATGGGATTAAAAAAAGGACCAAGTTGTTTATAAAAAAAAAAAAAAAATTAGACCAAGGTATATCATGATTCCTTTTGCCAGATAAATTCTTCCCTGCCGTTAGGTCATTGGATTTTGGTTTTAGATACAAACAGCAATTGTTAAGAATTAAAAAAAGAAAAATGGCATGAATACAATATTTACATAGTTACAATATCAGAAAAAAACAAAGAAACTGGTAGGCTCATTTCAATTTTTTATTATTTCCATGGCCCTATCATCTTGTTTGCTTTTTGCCAATATTATAGGTATATTATATAAAGATGTGGTACGTGTATCATTTCACACTCTCCTTAAAGAAAAAGAAAAGTCAAATTTTGCAAATGTCCATTATTATTACATTTTTTTTATGTCTAATCTCAAAACAAAATTCCTTTGAATGCTAGTTTGTAGAGAGGGGTTTTACGCAGCTTTTGCAGTCATGCACTATGTCGATGGAAAATTTTTACTTGTAGGTAAAAATATAGATTGATCTGATTTGACTTTTAAACCGCTTATTTACTCTACTTAGAATTCAGAGAAAGCTTTAGGTGTTCTTAAAATAAGAAAAAGAAAAATTACTCTTTATCATTTGTTGTTTAACACGATAGCTTTATACAATATTATTGTTTCTCTTTTTCTTTCATTTTTAATACAATAATTGAAGCGTTAACAAATGATACATAATAAATAAATAAAAATTTCTGATTCTAATAGGAAGCAAACATTTCTCCATAATTTGTGGTGAAAATAATTTTTTGGTCGGAGTGGTGAAAATGTTTGTGTATATATCACTGCTGAATTCTTTTGGAGCAAAGAGTAAGCCCTTTAGTGCAAGTACTCTACCATTGCCATCCAGCACAAATAACTTCAGCAGTTCAGCTTTACAATCATATATTAGTCTATTTTCTCACTAACCAATTGTCCACTCTCTCCTCAGATTCAACTCCTCTGCCCTTTTTTTTTCCTTGTTTTCTTGCATGTCTCATCAATAAAATTTTATTATTTGTAAAATTATAAGCTAAGTGATTTTGAAAAGATAGATTGGTTAGAGAAAAAAAGCCATGAATGATATATGATTTTTCACGGCAAGATAGAAAAAGGGGAAAAAGGGACAAAGAATTTGAACCACCTTCCACCAAGAAAATAGCCTTATGAAAAGTGTGGATAGAGCTATGTGAGTATGTTACGTTCTAATCTATATCAATATCAAGACAACCCAATTTCTTAGTGGAAGTTACGTGTGTGGAATCTTTTGAAGGTGAAAAGTCTTTTGTAGCAATGAGGGTGATGGAGATCATTCAGTGTTCATGCAATGCAATATCTTCTGAAACTATATGATCAAATGTCAATCCAAACATGGATTTTTTTTTTTTTTTTGGTTCTTTTGGTAGCGTGGATATTGCCTAAGATATTTTTGCATATCATGAGCCGTGGTATATAGCTTGAAACATTTTGTTCGGAAGCATTACAAATTCATTTTATTAGCAGATTTTGTTCTAACAATCACAATAATTAATGGGAATTATGCTGAAATGGTAGGTGCAGATTGTTCCACGTCAGTTGTAAGTTTTGGTTGCTGTCTCAATTAAAATTAGATAGAGCGAGGGAGAGGATTTAGTGGTGGGTTGAGGAGAAATGATTAGGTGCATTAAGAATAAAAGAAAATATTTATTTTGATATTTTTATTAATTGACATATTAATTTTGTTAGTTATTATTATTTTCTACGTCTCCTAAATTTTTAATATAATAGTTGGTTTGTCAATAAATAAATAGAGCAAAGTAAATGTCTTGCTTTAAAACCATTTAAGAATTTCTCGTGGGTTGAGATGGGTATATCTTTCTAACCCTTTTAACATACTTTGACATTTATAGGGACAGAGGAGCTACGCGTCATAAACAAATGAAAATTGTTATTTGTCCTCATAGAATACGCGCATTGCAATTCACACCTCATTCACCATTGAATGAGATGCCAGCTATTTGAATAGAGTCCCATTCCATCCAATGATGGATGAGATATAAGTCGCATAGGATTTCACACATCATTAATACAAATAATATAACTCTAAATAAATATGAGACAAGTATCAATATATCATAAAAGACGAAGATGCGCTTGAATTAACGAGCAGAGATTCGATTAACCCAACCTATCCAAAGCAAATAAAATAGACATCATTGATACGCATGGTGCTTTTGCCTTCAAATCTTGGGGCTCAGCTTAAAATTTGTTCGTGATACCCATATCACAAAAAAATAAAAACTCAAAATTCAGTCAAAATTCAGTCTAAACCCTTTTCCTATTTTCCTTTATCATCTTTGTTGTTTCTTGCATGATTAAGCAAAAGTTCACAATGGATTAAAAGGTTAGATATCACTTAGCTTCAGGTCTGTCGGAGGGACATAAACTTTCTAATTATTGTTGAATATTCTTCAGTGGAAGACCAATGGTCAAAAGAAGTCTATGTCTTTTACAATTCTCATCACATCTCATCTTCTAATGACAAGTCATACGTAACATGTGGCATGTTGAATTCATAAGCTTTTATTTAAAAAGTAATATGATTTGAGATAAAATCACTTTTTAAAAAAAAAATTCTTTTTTTTTCATATATTATGTTATCATCTTTCCTTCTCTTTGATTCTTAACGAGATAGGAAAAAAACATTCTCTAAGAAAAGATTCATTTTGAAAAAACTTGACTATCCCAAAAAAGCTATATACTTGAGCAACTTCCGTGCGCAAAATGTAATTTTAGAGTTTGACAAGTAATGATTAATTTTATTGGTCTTACTGGTTAAAATAATTTAGCAGTACTCATGAAATAATTTTATGAGGGATTTGTTCTATTTAATGCTTTCATAATATATATCTATTTATAATGTATAAAGTCTGAAATTTAAGTTGTGGCATGTTATGATATTAATACATTGGATGTGGATCAAAATCATATATTGCGAATTTCTGTCCCAAGTCCCTCCCTCCCCTAATGTAGAATAGTATCGATTTATAAATTATTCATTTTAACATTTGATTCCCTAATGTTTTTTTTTCTTTTCCCTTTAAGTTATTCCTTTAGGCATGTTGAATTGATGGAATGGGGTCGAGTGAGATGAAAAGGAATGAGACTATAATGAGCTTCATTGTTTGGAATTGAGGGTTCAAATTCTGTGACCCATGGCCATTCGATATCAGTAATAAAATATATGTATTTGATAAAATAAGTAAGTTAAAACTTACTCTCATATCACCACCATATAATATTCATAAATAATAAATGCTAGTACCTCTCTTTCTTTCTGGTAGTGTAATAAACACAGAAAATTACACTACTTTCCCATGGAGCTTAGTGTAATTATACTTATCATCACTTTTTATTTTGTCAAATTATACCGACCTCTTTTATATATATTAATTTATTAATTTATATGATAAAAAAAAGATAACACGTAACATGTATATGATTATTATTGATAAAATTATAATATTTTGATCATATATATATATATATCGACTAAAATAACTTTTTTTAATCATAAGTTATAATTATAAATTTCATCATAAGATAAAAATGAAAATATCTTATTCAATCAACATGTTAAATATTACTAAAAAATTATAATTTTATCATTAATAATTATGTATATGTCACATGCTATTTTTTTATCATTTAAATTAGTGTAAATTATACTCACCTCTTCTAGGTTTGCTGAAATATAAGACATTTCCTCTATTTTCAAACTTTGCATAAGGTCCTTAGGTTTGTAAAAGCCTATACCTGGCCTCTTCTAGCACCAATGATCATTAGTTTTGTTAAATAGATCATATCTTTTAATGACATAGATATAAATATTAAGGATTATTATAATTGTAAAAGGACCATAATGTCATTCTTTTACTAAATAATGAAAATATCATCCTATCCCTGCAATTTGCACGCTTTGTGACTGAAATATCCTTCTCCCATATTTACAACATTGCTCCCATATTCATTCTTTTAGTAAAAGAAGGACATTATGATTTTTTATAATTATAATAGTCCTCAATATTTGCATTGATGTCATTAAAAAACATGGGGAGACTAGTAGGCTTTTATAAATTCAGACACCTATGCTGGAAAGTTTAAAAATAAAGTGATTGTTTATTATATTTCAATAAACATCGGAAGAAGTAAGTGTAATTTATTCTTTAAATTAATAAACTAATATATGTAAAAAAAATTCAACATATTTTAGTGAATCTAAAAAAAATTAATGGTAATTTTATAAAATAGAGGAGCTCAAGTATAATTATATTTGACGGCATGAGCGCCCAATGTAATTTAATTTACTCCAGACACAAACATCATTTTCATATATAGGACCCTCACGATGACCACTTATTACTTTACCGGTGCTCCGTACACTTGCACTGTTTTAGCGCCTAAAACAGCTCAATCTTGAGTTTCTTTTGATTATTCTTTTTTTTTTTTGGTTACATCTTTTGATTATTCTTTTATTATTGGGAAACTGAAACCTGCAGTTGATCTTGTACAAGGCCGCATATATCTTATGGTTTTCGACAAATTCCTTTCAACCATATAGGATTGCAAATTGGACTTACCTATTGCACATGCTGCCATGCAAGTTGAATGAAAAAGTAAGTATATAACGGAATGTTTTGGTAACCTAATTGTCTCACCTTTGACTCATAATATTTATTTTATACCTGAATCTCCTATATACATGTTTCGAAAACTGATCGAAAACTTTATTTAGGTCGATTCCCATTAATCTTGTTTGTAATTAATTGATATTGTCCATATATGTCACTGATAGTTCTAGCTATATTATTCAAATAGAATCTCCTCAACATCTAGGTTTGCATATACTAGTTGCACAAAGTGAGTATTTACTCAGGGGAGGTTTGTAAGACCAGTAAAGTTACATATAGCAGAAATTAAAACAAATTAAAAGCGTTAGTCATTGATTTCAATAAATTAGTATGAGGTGCTTACTCAAGTAAATATCAATAAGTATATCACATGCCACAAGGGTTGGTTTATCTAGTCAATAAGTCTTCTATTTATGTAAGTCATTCAGTTGTTAAATTTTTTGTTTGATAATAAGTGATTTCTCAACCTAAAATTTCTTCAAAAAAGGTCTTTATATTAAATTGTTGGCTCTACTTGTAAATCATCAAATAAAATATATATGGTACACCATACAAGGTTTTTTTTTTCCAAGGTATTCACCGTCGAATATAGTGATTAATCCTTTTGTGTATTGTAAGTCCATTTAACGACAGATGTTGACCATAGATTTTAAAACTACTTCATTTCTAATACGAGAATTGAATCATTAACACTTGATTAACAAATGAGAGAGCCCACACTATCTCACTTTCACCTCTGTCATTAAATATAAAGTATTTAGCTACACTTTTAAGTATTCAGCCACATTTGATAGATATAGTTAGATCTTCCGTGCATGGTGTACTGTAATTTTACCCCATACACCATATCCTTGTTCCATATTGTTAAATCGACCTAATTAAATATTTTTCTTCAATCAATTTCTGGTTTGGTCTTCTTATTTTAATCTTCCACTAAGATTCTGTTGTTTTGTTATGTTAAGTGAATTATTGCTCCAGAGAATAAATAAAGCATCTGACATTGTTCTCAAATACTAGTGTGCCCTACCCCCAACCCTAGCCCCAACAATCCCAAGATGACAACCCAAATTAAGGAACTAGGTCTAACCATTAATTTATAGCCTCAAAACACACAAGGCCACCGGCTTTTGCGTTCCACTTTAAATTATAATAAAAAAGGTGTTACTGAATAAATGAAAGGAAAGGAAAGGAAAGGAAAGGAAAGGCAAAAGCAAGTTGTGCAAAGTTTTCTCAACCCCAACTCTATAAAATACATAGCCACCCAAAACTTTAAGTTCTTCAAACAGCTACTAAGAAACCAAAACAAAACTCTCAAAAGCTTTAGCCAAAGGCCTTTGTTTGGGTGCACTTACAAGGAAATATCACAAAGGTGGAAGATTAAAATAAAATTAAAAAAAAGGTAGAAGGGAAAAGGAGAGAAGACTAAAAATTATTTCATTTCTTGTGTGTTTTCTTTTTTGAAGGCATGAATTGAGTTTTTCTTCCACAAGTGACTCTTGAAGTGCTACTAGCAAATGATGGCTGGTGGGAACCCTAACTGGTGGAGCATGATTAATCCATCATCTTTGATCCCTCCACAGTATGTGCTTGGATCTTCTTCAATTCCTTTTAATTCCTTGACAGAAATTCCAGAACCTTCTCATCAGTCATGGAGCCAGCTTCTTTTGTAAAATCCTCTCTCTCTCTCTCTCTCTTTGTTCTTGTGTGTTGTTCATAGTATATATGCATATATACACACACAACCCACACACTAAAGACATGCGCTGGTAATTATATTTATGTCTGTGTTTTGAAAACTGTACGTGAAGCTCATTCATAAAAAATTTTCATTGTATTTTTTACTCCTAAGTAATGAGACTCTTAGAGAGTATTTGGTTTATAATTTGTAATTTATGGTTTGGTCTAATGAAAAAATAACCTTTTTTTTTCATACTTTCAAATTATGGCTTGAAATTAAAATATAACTCAGCTTGATTTGATTTGAAATGAGTTGAAACTCATTCTGCATCCTTCGAATTGTGATTTGAGTCTTTTCAATGCCTAACCAAACACACGCATATTTTGTCCAAAATGTTTCTTTTCCTTTCTTATTGTTGATGTGAAAACTTTTCTGGGTTCTGTTTGTTTTGCAGCACTGGAATACCAGAAGAAGAAGAGAGACTTGGATTCAGTCACTTTCAATCAAAAAAGTTGGAGAACTGGGATGACCATGTCCTCAATCCATCACCGAGAGTTCCAAATATTGTTGATGTAATGAAGCAAGAGGTTTCCCAAAGCGGCAACTTGTACGGCCATGGCCATGAGGAATTTCAGGCTTCTGGGTCATCTTGGTCACACAATAATATGGTTCCAGTTTCTTCCACTAGGTCAAGTGTCACAAGTCTCAGTAGCAATAATTTATTGGATTTTACTTATAACAACAAGGCAGATCATAGGAAGAACCAATTACCATATGGCACATCTGAGGTTTATTTATAACACCAAGGATCTTGTTATTTCTATTTTTTTCCCTCTTATCCAAACTTTTATTTTGGAAGCACAAGACCATCTCTCCAAAAAGCTTAAATTGATATATTCAGACAGCAAGACTAATTTAAACATGTATATATTATTATAATTATCTATTCAATACAACATATAAATTAATTTCATCTATCTCTTTAATTTCTTTTGCCCTAGTGTAATAGCACAGCCACTGATGGAGTTTGTAATAAGAAGGCTAGGGCCCAGCCATCTTCAAGCCAACCACCATTGAAGGTGTCTCTCTCTCTCTCTCTCTCTCACACACACACACACTCAATACTGAGTGACTTAATTATTACTTGGTGTATTGTTGTATGTTGTCTTTCTTGGTTGTTTGCCTCTCAAAGACTGTAATATTCTTTCTGCTGCTTCATATTGTCCATGATTATTGTTGAAAGGGAGAAAAGCATATAAGAATTAATGTCCTAACTTCCTTGTATGAAATCTGAATTGTATCAGGTGAGAAAGGAGAAGCTTGGCGATAGAATAACAGCCCTTCACCAGCTAGTTTCCCCATTTGGAAAGGTATAATAATAAACCAATTCACCCCATTACTACAAATCACAAAACACAATAAACACACTAATTAAATATAAAACAATAATGTTATTCATACACTAACACAAAATTATGAATCATTAATTACAAGGGCCTTTTGTGTTTGGTTTTATTAAGTGTCTTTAGAAGTACCCCATGAACAGTATTTTCCACCTTTCTATGATCCAATATATATATCAAAGTATCCTTTACCTCTTTATTATCTTTTTTCCTTTCTCATTGATTGGAATTTCACTTTTAACCTTAAAAGAAAAGAGAAAAAGATGACCGGGCCTTGTGGTGTGTGTTTCACTTTTGCAGACTGACACAGCTACTGTCTTGTTAGAAGCCATTGGATATATCAGATTCCTTCAGAGTCAAATTGAGGTGATGTTTCTTCCCTCCACACACACACATATTTTTATGCTCTCTGCAAGCTATTCAGAGTCTCAGTGATAGAAGGAGAGCATGCACTTAAAGTGTCACCACTGATATTGATGTTTCTCCCAAAAACATTCTTTACTTGTGGAAGTTAAAAATTTAGTTGTGATATTTGAAGTTCAGTGCATTGTCTCTACTTGTCATCATTCATTATTGAAAATGATTATAAGATATTTAAAATAAATAAATTATTTTTTCAATGACAAATAATGAATGAATAGATAGGTAGACAAATTATCAGAAAAAAAAGAATGAATTGATACAGTATTTCAGATAAACAAAGTAAATTCATATTCAGTTTTATCGTGCTGCAGGCACTCAGTTCTCCTTACTTGGGCAATGGATCAAAAAACATGAGGAATCAACACTATGTAAGTGCCCATTTTCCAAAGCCTCTTTCTCTTTTTCTTACAAACTCACACGCCTTTGATAAGGACAAAAATGCCTATATTGTATGTACTAGAACATATAATTGAAGGGAAAGTTTCTTACTTTCTTTCTTTTTCTTTTCAAACAAACAGGTACATGGAGAAAGAAATTCTGTATTTCCTGAG
Organism: Dalbergia oliveri; assembly: GCA_030441495.1. Taxonomy (NCBI): domain Eukaryota; kingdom Viridiplantae; phylum Streptophyta; class Magnoliopsida; order Fabales; family Fabaceae; genus Dalbergia; species Dalbergia oliveri. Next base: position 4,488,367 of record JAMLFY010000016.1, read on the forward strand.
GACCCGGGTCAGGTATATATGCTTTATTGGATCCATCAACTTTTCATTAGAAATCAAATTAGGAGGCTCATTGCAATTATTGCAATATTAATTAATTAAACCCCGGAAGAATTAAAAGGAAAAAAGCATTAAGAAAATAACATAGTTTCTCAGCTTTTTATAACCTCTCTCTTCTAAAGCTAGTGAAAAGCATAATGTGAGGTTGCATTGCTGATTTGAAGTAAAAAGGGTAGAGAGAAAGTGAAATTACTAATACTTTTTTTTTTCCCTTTTTCTTTCCTTTTTTCCCCATCTAGCTGTTGAATGACACTGGCCTGAAAAGAAAGGCAGCTCCAAGCCAGGTACTCTTTTTTTTATACAAAGCTGTCCCATGATGAGTTTAGGATACTATTCCCCATCATTGACTAATTGTAATTTTGGGTATTTTATAATTATGATCCTAATCATTATTATCATTATCACCATTAGTTGCATTATAGTGCAGAAACTTGGCAGAACCTTTTAGGCTTTCCTTTAATTAATTTATGATAAAGATAATGTACATGAGAAATGTTGTTTGTCTCACTACATGTTGGGACATCTTGAAATGTTAGTAGAGAGGGTTCTTAATTTTTCTCTCAATAAATTTTTAAGGGACATTTCATACTGTAAAAATATCTCAAAAAGTGAAACAAATAATATTACTCCATATGCATCAATGTCATCATTTCTTTCTTCTTTCAATAAGAAAAGGATTAGCATTTTTTTTTCAATAATTGAATAAAAACTCAAAATACCAAAACAATAGTGGAGCAAAAGATCACATCAAACTGAGCAAAACGAAACATAAAGACGTGATACGAAAAATATCAAAAGAACAAAACACAAACAAAAATAATAAAAACAACTAAACTGATGAGGATTATATTAATACCTTATGATTTACTTATTTATGAAAAATATATAATAACCTGCAGGATGCAAAAGATAAGCCAAAGGACTTGAGGAGTAGAGGTTTGTGTTTGGTTCCTGTGTCTTGTACCCAACATGTTGGAAGTGAAAATGGAGCTGATTACTGGGCACCTGCATATGGTAGTGGATTTTAGCATGCAGCAATAATCCTTTTTGGCTACACCATGCATGATTGAAGTTTGTGACATCAATCAATATAACATCATGAGCAGTCAATCTGTCGTGATGAAAAGGCTGATTGCTCACGATGCTATATATCATGATTCAGAGAATGGAAGAAAATTATATCCCTTATGTATTTCTCAAATCTAATTAGGATAACTCATAGGAGTTATTTAAGATGCGAAAAACATTATGATATGTGAAAAACAATATGAATTAAAATCTTTAATTTTAGTTATTCTTATTACTATGGATTTTAGCAATTCTTCCAAGTTCCTTCTTTTGTTCAGGAGGATGATTGCTAAGAATGATTAGTAATTAAATTTTTTAGGTACTTTGGAAATTATATTGATCGTTATGAGATTTAATCAGGAACTCATGCACACTATCTAAATCCATAGTTACTAGAACAATCTTAATAGCTTTATTAGTAATTAATTAACCTTTTGTCTATGTTTGTATAAGATTATAATATCAACTTTGATTTTTTTTTTTATCTTTCTGTTATTCTAATGCTTGAAAGAATGCAGAAACTCATGATGATCTTAATTTTGCTACTATATATATAATAATAATAACTTAACTAACAAAGTTACTGGATTCAATTTATATGCACTAATAGTGTAAAAAATTATAAAATTATATATTGTTATGTTATGTTATGATAGTTGACTTTCTCATTTATCACCTAAAAAGTCATATAAATAAAATATTTTTATTAGATGATGATATAAAAATATTATACTATCAGTATATTAAAATTGATAAGCAAGAAGAATTAAATATTTTATCGTTACTCTTGCATTAGATATTTAAAACTAGATTTTGGTCCCATTAATTATCCTAGCCTTTCCAAATTTAACTTAATTTAACATATGAAAATGGATCTTGTGCAATTTCACAGTATTAATTTTCTTATGTCACATGTCATGTTTGGATCTCATTTTCAAAGTTAATGGTGAGAGATCATACATAATATGTCCATATAAAAAATTAAAATGAGAGGATTCATTCCCTATAACTTGGGAATGAATTATCTCATTGATTTTTTACATAATTTCATCATGTGTAATCTTTCATCATTAATTTTCTTATGTCATATTTCATGTTTGGGCCCTATTTTCAAAGTTAATGATAAGATATCACACATGGTATGTGAAAAATTAATGAGGGGATCCATTCCCTATAACCTATATGGTAGTCTAGATGACAAACCAAAAATTAATGAGGACAAATTTATGCAGATATTCATGTATATGCAGAGGAAAATATGCAAAATTGGGTCCTTTTTTGAAATCGACGCTAATTAATTTGTATGTGTGCATAAGTATGCATGGCTCATGCATTATGATGTATAATTAGTCTTATCCTTTTTATTTTCAGCTCTCAATCTCTCATTTCAAAGCTGGTTATCTGGTATACATGAGGTGTCTTATCTATGACATCGGTCATGAATACCATGCGGAATATATGTTAAAAAAAATCATATTTTTTTTTCAATTTTTTTTTGTTATATTTATTTTTCACTCAACTCATAAGGTGTCTAAAATTCGTTTCCCATATGAGAAACATACATATATGTTGTTTTTCATAGAGAAGTTTGTCATGGCATGACTACTACACATCATAGAAATAATGTTTGAAAGATGGATTTTTTGTCAAAATTTATTCATTAATATTGTTAGTTATTAAATGATTAAGTGTGTTTTATCGCTTATTTAAACGGTTGGCAGAAAAAAAAAACCTCAATATGCATGAATAGTTTTATTTGCTCAATTTCTCTTTCTCAAATGCTACTCTCTTTTTTTCTTATATATATATATATATATATATTGCATGTGATATCATTATGTCCACCATTAGATAATGTAGACCTCTTCTAAATATAGGGTTCACATCTCATCTAATAATGAATGAAATGTGAATTTATATACTATTTTATATGTAATATATATATAAATAATATTTTTTATTTGATTACCAATCATGCAAAGCCATTTGTAAGTGATATAAAATCTCATATATAAGCACAATCTTTCTTACTATATAGTGGGCGTGTTTTATCTAAATATCATAATATTTTTTAACATTTTTAATTAGTATGAAGAATTGTTTATTTCCTAGCCATCAATGAAATTTAGTTAAGAAAGAAACAACTTGTGTTGTAAACAGTTCATGGCTGAAATTCATGTGGATGGATTATCATGCATTATGGATAGATCTAGCTAGGGTTTGGAGCCAAATGTGCCTATATGGACCCCATCACATTTGGACCACCTTTTGCATTAAACTACTCAAGTGCCCATGCCCCATTCATCCCACGCTCCCTCCAAGTTCCCAAGTGGCGCTTTCATCATACCTACGCTACATGTTGCATCATCCAAAGGACTAAAAGCTAGTACTTCTTTTAATCAATTATTTGTCTTTGGCAAATATGTTAAATTAGGTTCTGTGTTTTCATGTTGTCTTAATCAATTCCCACTTTGATTTGCAAAATCCAATGGGGTCATGACTGGTGATTACCTTTTTTCCACTATATATATATGTAAAAAAAATTATATAGAATATGATCGCTTTAATATATTAATTAATGAATTAGTTAGATGATTAGTCCATCACGTAACGTGGCTCTCAATTTTATTATTGGCCTAAACATTCATATTTTTGTTTTTTAGAATGACGTGTCCTATAAAAGCTACAGACTAGAATTGTTTTATACATAAAATATTTGAGAAAAAACCGAAAGTTAAAAGTTTGAATGTGATTGTATCATTTGTTTCCTAGCAATGTGTTTCTATCCCTTCTTTTCGTTTGCTTCAGTAGTCGACCGAATTTTCTTTTGTAAGTCCTTCCCAGTGCTTCAGATAGAATGAATATGAATTAAAGGCCAAAAAAAAAATGTTATAAGATTAAGTTAAAAACAAAACATTTGAGCAGTTATTTAACAACAAAATTTAAAAAAAACATAAAGAAAATAATAACAGACTGGTTTGTCACAGCATAAATATGAATGGGCTGAGCATATGTATAACAAATAATTAAAAACATTTGGCACGTACGTGTATACACTACACATGACACTATAATATGTCGAAAGAGCAAGAACGATATGGGTTAAACTATAAAGAACAAAAAGAAGTGGTGGTCATGGGCGAATCTCCATACTGAGAGTTTTAAATAATTAAGTAGTTCTTGGGCTTTATGTTGCTTTCTGTTTGTATCTTCACTCATCTATCTTCCCAACCCTATTAATAGGGATGTACAAATGGATGATTTAAGCTTGACCAAAAAATAAAAATGGATGATTTAAGCTCATGGTTGCCAAACACTCCAATTAAAATTGTAAATTAAACTCATACAAACTTAGATTTTTAATTAAGTTAAATCACGTAAAAACTCGGATAGGGGTGAATTTACGTTGAACTTTGGTAAACCTGGATAAATTAGTGAAAACTCGACAGTAAACTAGGATAAACCAAGAGCTTACTGCTTTAGCCAAATTTGGTCTCTCAAACACTAAATATGGTATTTCACAAGTAACATTCTTAATTAAAACTTCTAGGTCCACTCTCGCCCAAGCCACCACCCCAACCTCATTTCTTTTTTTTTTTTGTTAGTTTTTATCTTTTTGAATGAGTTTAAGGATTTTAAAATTTTTTATTTATTTTTTAATTATTTGGCAGCTTGTATAACCCATCAATTCAAGTGGGTTAAGTTGGTTGGTATTTTCTAATTTGTAGTAAAGTGGGTCAGAATTTAACATTTTAGCTTGCAACTTATGGTGGGTCAACCCGGATAATTGGGTTGGCTCACTTTGATAGCTTTATGCATCGCCATGCGCATTGGTGGTAGAGAATGCCAACGGAGCATGAGACCACTATCCTACATAAATTTTATTAGAGACTAACTTTAAATTTATTTGAAAAGGAAATGACGGTCCACTCTTTATTTTTCCACCTTTTTTTATTTTACTAAATACCCATTTTGTTCATTTAGAAATGCATTGAGAATAAATTGATCCTTAATTTGAAAGTCCTATATTGATCCCAATAACTTAACATCATATTTGATTGCCTAGTGGCCACATCAGCTTCAAGATTTAAAAGAGAGGCTTCTGCTTCAGCATCTTCAAGGTTCCCTTTGAATCAACGATGAAGGGGCAATTATGTCACTTATGAATGGCCTAATGGCAGACTTAAAAGACAATGGTCACAGACAATGGCCATGGCGTTTCATGGCTAGCCTTCACTCTTGTCTCATTTTTTTTTTGTCATGCATCCGTCTCTTGTGTTGGTGTTTGTGTTAACCACTTGGGGTTAGATTAAAGAAGAGTTATGTTATTTGTATTCATAGTGCATAAAGCATTATGTTGATTCACATCTCATACACTGTTAATGAAGTGTGACCTTATTCAAGTAAAATCCATATCTTATTAATAGTGAATGAGATATGAGTTTCACCTGCCCAACGCGGATGAGTATAAATAACATTTTTTAAAGAATGGACAGGGGAAGGAAGGTATTGAGTCTGGCCCAAAGATAAGAAAGGCAGGCTACAAATTAGAAAACATAATACTTCAAAGTACTTATCATGATTCATGAAGGAAATGCATACCAAGCTTAGTTCGCAAATCGCATGATCCACTTTTCATTAATGGAACCGATCAGAATTAATGACATTAATGGGAAGGAATTGGAAAGGAAACGAACAAAATTATTTTCCTAATTGTTTGGAAGATTAATGAAAAAACCTAGAACAAATATTTATCACTTATGCTTGAAAGTTACGTTATAAAGAATGAGTTGGAACATTTCACATCTCAAATTTTTAGTTTCCCTTATTCCATCTCAATCTTGAAAGGGAAAAATAATTGGCTTTTGAAAAAGAAAGAGGAGAACTGTAACTTGAGTTTTATTCCCTTAATATATATTATTAACCTCCCAAATAAGAGTGAGGAAATTTCTTTCCTCATCATTTCCCTTCCCTTCCTTCCTTGCATTAGTTATCATCCAAATTCCAAAAATTATTGATAGGAAGTGTTGGTTAGGCTTGAACAGAGAAGTGAAAAGTGAAGAGAAGAAAGGTTAAATCTATACTTTAGTCTTGAAAGATTAAAACAACAAGCCCACAAGAACATGTGAGCTTTTGGCGTTATACCATGGACATGGGGAGGTGGGGGTGGCGCTCAGGATGGAGATTGGGAGTGGAGATCAAAAAGTTGAGTGAGGTGGTGGGAGAGGGGGTGAAATATAGGTGATGGTTTATTGGTTATTGTCTCAGTTGCACCATGGACTTGGGATTCCATAGTTTATACTTGCATTGTCAGGCATCTCAAGACTAATCTATTAATTAGGTACCAATTTATTTAATCAGGTGTTCATTATATGAGTAAGATCATCATAACTGTCCCGTTTCAATTTGTCATTATAGCAACGCGTGTCTTGCCATCTAAAGGCAAACAATGTTCCATCTACGAATTTCATCCTTTATATTGTCCTGGTTACGTTAGACTCCATGCTTAGTCTTACTCTATCTCAAAATGTAGAAAATATAATAGATATAGGGAGGGATCAATTTGTCCCATTTTGATGCAAATCAATCCATTAGGATTTGAAAGTTTCATATCAATTACTCACAATTTAAAAAAGGGGTATTTAGTATAAAAAAAAGAGTGGAAAAATAATGAGTGGTAAATTTTTTATTTTTCAAATAAATCCCAAATTAGTCATTTAACAAAACTTATGCCAGATGAAATGGTTCTCCAAAATATTAAAAAAAACACCTTATTGGTATTCACAATTAATTTACAATACAGGACAAATTACTCTATTTTTACTATATATTTTGATGGATTTTTTTAATTAAGATATTAGGTGATAGGAGGTAGGGGGTAGGGATAAGAGCTAAACCCTCTTTAACTTATTGAAACATGCAAGAGTCTATCACTAGAACGTGGATTCACTTGCAACTATTTCGATAGACTTATTTATCCTATTAATATTTTTGTCAATGACCAATTTGATCTATTTTTATAAATTATTAGGGATCAATTTAAAAATAGAAATTAAATTATTCCTAAAAATTATGTTTTGGTTTTAAAATAAAATATTTAAAGTTAACATCACTTGGCATGTCTTTATAGTTTTTTTTTCCGGGTAATCTTTTCAAACTATAAACATAGTATATATTTACCTTTTATTTTAATTATAGAAAACACTAATTTCTTTAACTTGAACATATTAATTTTTAATATTTTACAACAGTTTTTTTATATTTTAACACTTACATTAAATTCATGCGTTAATAAAACCTTATCTACATGACTACATTAGCTATACATTAATTAATATACTTAAAAAACTTCCTCACAAACGGAATGCTGTTAACATATTGGATATTAAAAAATAAAATAAAAAATAAAAATTTTATTAATGTGGAAAGATAGAAGAATATATTTTTTTTGTATTTTTATATGAGTTAATTTTGATACAATATCATCCAATTATATATTAACATTGGTCATGATAATTGATTTTTTTCATCCATTATTTGAAAAGTTGTGCAATTGAAAGATTTTGATTAAATGACTGCATCAAGAACTTTCACATTTTTACTACATAGAAATTAAATCTTTTTAAACAACTAAAATACTATAAAATAAAAATAAAAAACACATTAGTGCCCTGGAATAAGAACACTGGCATGCCCACTTCTCCATTTGCCTTTTGGTTTTTTAGATAATTGAAAAGTTTAACTCGATCCTAACTTATCGTAAGGGAGCAAAAAGAAAGAGGGTCTCAAAGAATATCAATCACTATCATGTAGCGCTTCATGATTCCATTCAAGACGAGCCTTTGAGTGAAATTTTGTTTTAGATTGAGCCCACATGTGATTATATAGCTCTAGAAATTTTGGCTTCTATACATACAACAAAGATTTTTTGCATCCAACTTTGAACATTAAGATATAAACTACGCTCAAATCTTAGCTCCCAACTCAACATTACCTTGCAATTGAACCACGAAACTAGGGTTTCTTTTTTTTCACTCTACAATCGATTTCCAGTCCATTGTATTTGGGACATTTCTGGCTCAGCTGTAGCGATTATGATGACTCTCATCGCGTCAAATGGCGCCTCCCTCCAAATATGCAAATTAGAAAGAGAAACCCCTTCCAACATCTCTTTTCGTCGGAAACCTATTAGTTGCATTTCGATTGAACCTTCAATTTAGCTCCTTTAGTTAGATTATGATTTGGTTCCTATATAGTTGCATTTGGAATCAGAGGAAAATTTGTTACGTGATTTGGTTTATGAATTGCATTTAACTTAGTTGAAGGATGAACTTTAGGATTAAGTTAAGGCTTTACTCTCTCTTCTTCTTCTAGAATCTTTTGTTCTCCTTTGGATTTCAGAATAAAATGAAATCAAATAATGTAGGTGAAGCCACGTAAGCAGCTATGGGTAGGTGGTGTTGGTCATGCTGTTAGGAAGGAAGAATTGGAAATAATGTTTCGAAGGTTTGGTTCACTTGAGGATTTTAGGTTCTTCAGAGATCGAAACACTGCATATGTTAAGTTCATAAGTGTGGACGAAGCTACTCTAGCCGTCAAAGCCATGAATGGGAAGCTTTTTGGTAGTGACCATATTCGTGTAGAGTTTCATCAATCTACCAGAAAATTAAAGTAAGTTTTTTTTTTAAAAAAAAATGAATGCTTAATTTGTTTCTTTACGTGTATATATTTAGTTACTTGTTATTATACTACAAGCTTTCTGATATCTCATGATAGCATTGCATCTATGATTATGAAGTAGTTTTAATTAGGATCGCATGAAGTGGTTGTTTGAAAATTGTGCAGAATTAGAATGTTATTTCTTTAATTAATGAATATATTTTTAGTAAACAACTATTTGCAAAGCATCATAAGGTGATAATTTCTTAACTTGTCAATATATTTTGCACAGAGTTATTTACTCAATATATATTCATTAATTAAAGAAATGACATTGTCATTCTACACAATTTCAAACATCCACTTGGTGTAAACCTAATTAATACTTCTTCATAGTCATAGGTGCAATACAACCATAAGATATCACGAAGCTTGGAGTATAATAACAAGTAAATAAATAACTATGCATAAAGGAAAGAAACAAAGCATTAATATTTTTTTTTGAAAAAAAAATTGCTTTTCTAATAGTACTGATGAAAGTCTTCATGAATATGGTCACCACCAAAAAGCTTCCCAGTCGTGGCTTTAATGGCTAGAGTAGTTTCATTTACATTTACGAACTCAACATATGCGGTGTTTCAATCTCTAAAGAACCTAGAATCCTTAAGTCTACCAAACCTTCAAAACATTGTTTTCAATTCTTCCATCCTCACAGCACGACCAAAACCACCTACCCATAGTTGCATACATGACTTTGCCTATATTTTATTGTATTGTTTTATTCTCAAAACATAGAGACGAACAAAAGACTCTAGAAGCTAAGAAAGAGTAAAGCCTCAATTTAATCCAAAAATTCCAAGTGTCCTTCAACTAAGCTAAATATAGGTTCATAAACCAAATCATTTAACAAATTCGCTTCTAATTCCACATGCAACTACAAGAACTAAATCATAATATAACTTAAGGAACTAAATTGAAGGTTTAATCGAAGGTAGAGAGAAGAGGATACAGACCGATCTCACAAACTCGATTTGCCATGGAGATGATCAGAGTGAAGGGCAAGCTTTGCAGCCTTCGCCTCACGGATGCGGCAGAAGAAGAGGAAGGCGAAGGCGCCACAGGAGGAATATATATGATGAGGTGAGACAACTGAGAAAGCCGTAATAAGCAACAAGGCACATTAGATCTGAGGCAATGGTGTTGAGCAAAGGATGAGTTTCCAACGAAGAGTGTATCGGAAGATGTTTCTCTTTCTATGTCCGCACACTTGGGTGGAGGCACCATTAGAATCGGTATGTGAGTAAAGATTCAACTACAGCTACAGTTGAGCCAAGAATATCCCAAAGACAATTGATTGGAAAAATAATTGTAGAGTGGAATGGAAGGAAACCCTAGGCCGCAAAGGGAAGAGAGAGGTGGACTTTGTTTTCTTTTTTATTTTGCTGCTTGAGTTAAAAGTGAGACTAGTGAGAAGAAAAGGAGAAATGAGCATGACAATGTTCTTCTTCCAAGTCACTAATGTGTTCTTATAGTTTTACTTTTTTAGTTTATTTATTTTAATTATTTTCAAATATTTAATTTCGATCTTTGCATTGAAAATATAAATTTTTTTACACATTCATTTAATTAATATATTTTATTTACATGACTTTTCAAATAATAAATGGTAAATAAACATTCATAACTAATGTGATAATGCATAATTGAATAACACTATAAAAATATTTTATATCATTAATACATTAAAATTGAAATCATGTCCATCTTTTTCACATTAATAAATGTTTTATTATTATTTATTTTTTTAATATCTAATATGTTGACTGCACGCTAGTGCGGAAATTTCTTTAATATATTAATTAATGTATAGCTAATCGACATCAGGTTTAGTCAACGCTTGCATTCAATGTAAATGTTAAAATGTTAAAAAAATAATGTTTTTTAGAATTAAAATAAAATGAAAATATATACTATGTTTATAGTTTGAAAAAAATACGAGAAAAAAATAAATTATAAAGACGTGCCGTTAATGAGGAAATTTTGTTTAGTACATTAATTAATGTATATAAGGTTTAGTCAACACATGCATTTAATGTAAACGTTAAAATATTAAAGCTTTATTGTAAAATATTAAAAAATTAATATGTTGATGGATAAAAAATAATGTTCTTTATAATATATATTTTTTATTCTGCCTAGGATATGTTTATTTTAGATTTTGAAAAAATAATTATGAAAATTAAATTTTGAGTTCATTTGTATTTAATTTTTTGGGAAAAAAAACTTTTTTAACACTTTTTTCATGTTTTAATAAATTTTTTTAAAAAAATCACAATTTTAAAAAAATCAGTTTAAAATTTTTTAGAAAAGCTAAAAAGAATAACTTTTTGGAAAAAAATTTAATTTTCAATAATTTTTATTATATATAAAATTTAAATTGTACAATTATATTTTAAAATTTAAAATAAATACATCCTTTATATATAATTTAAAATTAAAAATTAATTTTTTTTAAAGCTACTAAGTTAAACTTCTATAACAAAACTTAAAACTGATTTTTTTAAAATTTCAATTTTTTAAAATTATTCAAATATATAAAAAATATTTTTTAAACAAAAAATAATTATTTACTAAAATAATCACAAACAAACACACCCATATATAGAAATGAATACATTCATTCAACTACAATTTCCTGTCAAAACCAATCAACATTTATTGTTATATTATATTTTTTATTCATATTAGTGGTGAATTATTTCTATTGACATTTGAGATAGATATAGGCAATAATATGGGGTTTTGACCAAAATTACATAAGTGTGGTCTTCACAAAAGCCCACGTGGTTAGATTGCCTTGACCAGTACGGTAGACCATCTGACAACGTCACATCACGAAAGTTCAATTGAGTTATTTTTAATTTTTACTTTTATTATTTATTTTATCAATTTAAGTTAGGATTTAATTGTCATGTATTACAGTATGAAATTTTTTTATACAATTATAATTATGTATTATTATATAAATCATGATAATTGACTTTTATATCTATTATCTGAAAAATTATTAAACTAAATGTTTTAATTGAATGATAATATAAAACTATTTTATATTGGTATCAAAATTAAATCTTTAAGTTATAGGTACTGTCAATTTAAAAGAATTTTATGCAATTATCTAATTGTTATCAATTTAATTTAAGAATTTCTTATTTTAAAAAGTCCTATAAACAAAATAAAATGTCATACTAAAATATCAAATTATATTAAATTACATTAATTTGATATATTTGATAAGAACTTTGAATTCAATGATTGGATTAATGAAATTTTATACCTAGAGTAGAGATTCATTTATTTAAATAGTAACTTTTGATATATTTGCCCTATTAAATGACATTGAATTTCATCAATTCAATAATTGAATTGTAAGTTTACTATATAGATTAAATGTATAAAATTTCATAAAATTTTAAAATAGTTTGATACTTCATTATTCCTTTTATTTGGACATATAATGTAATCTTGAAAATATATGTAAATATTAGATAATATATCTATTAGTGTCTACTCTTTTTGAAATTTGATATACTTGATTATTAAGATAATATATATAATTTAATGGGTGGATTAACGAAAAGTATAATACTTATTTCTTTAAAAACAGATTCCATTCGTACGTGTGCGTACAGGATAGTCTCCACGGACGGGTGATGTGATATATATATATATATATATATATATATATATAGAGAGAGAGAGAGAGAGAGAGAGAGAGAGAGAGATATTAGATTCAAAATCAGCCTATGAATTAAACTTTCCTTTCGAATAAGCACATGAGTTTATTACACAAGCATTAGTACATGTATCAACATCATCAGTAACACCGTAACAAAATTAACAACATCATGAGTTTCTGCATTCTTTCAAGCATTGGAATAACAAAAAGAAGGTTAAAGAAAGATATATAGGGGCATGGGGAGGGAGCATTAGTACATATTATTATAATCTTATACAAACATAGCCATAGACAGAATTTGTTAATTAATTACTAATAATTATCAGCAATCATCCTCCTAAACAAAGAAGGAACTAGGAAGCATTGCTACCTCAGAAAATGCATACTAAGAATAACTAAAGTTACAGATTAATTAACATTGCTTTTGACATTTTAAAATTTAAATGACTCAATCAGTTATCCTAATTAGAACAGATTGACAGATCACGATGTTATATATAACAAACTTGTAATTTGTCAATACATATCAAATTCCAACCACTAGACAAATCCTAGCGGCTTCAAACTTGTATCATGGTGTAGCCAAAAAGGATTTGTGCATGCTAAAATCCACTACCATATGTAGGTTCCCAGTAATCAGCTCCAATTTCACTTGCAGCATGTTGGAGGCAAGACACAGGAGGAACCAAGCACAAACCTCTACTCCGCAAGTCTTTTGGCTTATCTTTTGCATCCTGATTGTTATTTTTCATAAATAAATAAATAATAAGGTCTTAATCCTTTTTTCTTAATTCTTGAAGGAAGAAAAAAAAATGACACCAGCATATATTGAATAATTTTATTCGTCCCATTTTTTGGAATGATTTTGAAAAGACATCATGAGATGCCTCTTAATATTGATTGAGAGTAATGATAATCTACTCTCCATCAATATTTCAAAAATATTTTGAAAAGTGGACAAAAAGACATTTCTTATATAGATATATAACAAAAAAGTTGATGGATCCAATAAAGCATACATACCTGACTAGGGTCCTCAAGAAATACCGAATTTTTCTCCATGTACCTGTTTGTTTGAACAGAAGAAAGAAAAGAAACTTTCCCTTCAAGTTCTAGAACATAAAACATAGGTGCTTGTAATTAGGAGAGAGAGAGAAAATGGGAGCTTACATACTGTTGATTCCTCATGGTTTTCGATCCATTGTCCAAGTAAGGAGAACTGAGTGCCTGCACCCGAAACATACAATAAAATTTTATAACTTCCACAACTAATGAATGTATTTGAGAGAAACATCAATATCAGTGGCGACACTTGAAGTGCATCTTCTCTCAATGAAACTCTGAATAGCTTGCAGAGCATAAAATATGTGTGTTAGGGGAAGAAACATCACCTCAATTTGCCCTGCAAGAATCCGATACATCCAATGGCTTCAAACAAGACAGAAGCTGTGTCATTCTGCAAAACACGCCATAAGGCATGGTCAACTTTTTGTCCTTTCTTTAAGGTTCCAAGTGAAACTCCATCATTGAGAAAAAAAGGATAATCAAGAGGTAAAGGGTACTTGGATTGGATCATCGAAAGGTGGAAAATAACAGTTCATGGGGATTTCTAAAGACACTAAAACCAAACACAAAGACCCTTGTAATGGCTTATAATTTTTGTATTGGTGAATGAATAACATTATTAACTTATATTTAGTGTGTTTTTATTGTGTTTGTGATTTGTAGTAATGGAGTGAGTTGTTTATTACCTTTCCAAATGCACAAACTAGCTGGTGGAGGTTGTGATTCTATCACCAAGCTTCTCCTTTCTCACCTGATACAATTCAGATTTCATATATGAATTTTAGGACATGAATTCATATGCTTTTTTCTCTTTCAACAATCATGGATAATATTTAGCAGCATAAAGAATGTTAGAGTCTTAGAGAGAAAGACGACACACTCGGGAGTGTCAACAGTGTCTGGCTGGCTTGAAGATGGCTGGTCGCTAGTCTTCTTACCACAAACTCCATCAGTGGGTGTGCTATTAAAATAGGGCAGAAGAGATAGATGACATTAATTTGAATATTACATCGAAGAGTCAATTCTACGCATGCTTAAATTAGTATCCCAAGGTGAAAGTTTGGATGAGAGAAGTTAAGAGAATAACGAGATCCTCAGTCTAATGTACCTCACATGTATCATATGGTAGTTGGTTCTTCTTTTGATCTGCTTTGTTACAAGTAAAATCCAATAAATTATTGCTACTCAGACTATTGACACTGGACCTAGGGGAAGAAACTGCCTTGCATTCTTGATCAGCTGTAGGTCCACAAGCCCAACTGCATACTAGGTAATACAGTATATTAACAGCTCTCAGTGCTGCAAGAACTGAGTAGTACTTGTCATAACGACCCTTGTTAATGTTATCTGAAATCCAGCTATAATTTCCACCACTTGAAATAACCTCTTCCACAATTCTGAATACCAATGAAGATACCACATATCCTGCAGCCCTTCCCAGTCCGAAGAGGGACGAAGCAATGCTCGGCATACTCTTAGAAAATTCAGTGTGATAGAATTCATTTTGGCCTATTACATTGAATGCTTCAGCTATGCCACCCAAGCAAAGTTGAGGAAAAAGCCACATTGCAGACATATTCAACACTGCATGAGCATTATTTATATGTCCCTCCCTGATTGCCCTTCATCGCCTTACAGTCTCAACAAGTGCTGCAGTTACCAAGTGGAGAAAAGAGAAAAACAACCCCAATCCTATTCTACTCTTGGCACTAATCCTAACTGGTTTGCCTCCAAGCCTTGATGCCAAAGGAATAATGATGCGGTCATAAAGACCTATCCATATGAATATTGTAAAGTCATGATTACAGTTAAAGAACCTGCTGGAACTTAAAGTTTTGAGTGATATGTCTGTTCAGGGATTTAGCTTGCAGCAATTTGAGCAAGCCTCCGATGTTAAGAGACATCACGATCCCTGTAGACCATAGCGGAATGACTTTTATAATGGCTTATAGTTCTTCTAGTTGATCTATTGTGCACATACTCCACAGATTTGAGGCTGATCCATCAGAGGCTATATCTTTTTCTGGGTCTTTAATGAAGCAAGCTTTATTCAGAAACCTAGAAAGCAAAACATCACCAGAAGTTCAGTATTATTTCATTTACTGATTAAGCTAACAATCATAACAACGGTAATGTGAATATTTGGTTCAATTCAACCTTAGTTTATCAGTTGGAACAAGAAGATCGGAGTCCTTCTTATGCAGGTACATTTCAGGTGTGTTCTTTGGTGGTAGTCGAAGTTTCCTGTTCTTATAGGCAGCTACAATTACTCATGCAAAGCCAGTGAGCAGGCTGCCATGTGCTTTATTCTTAACATAAAGAGGAGAAGCAAGGAAGAAGAAGAAAGTGGACAAGAACATAAGTGCTGTTGGAATTCCAAAATCCAGTTTCCAACCAAGATGATCTTGGATATACACTATTGTGGTGAAGGCAGTGATGACAGAAATAGGCTACAGAGCATAATACCAGCTGAAGAATATTTCCAAGGCCCTCCGGTTATTGGGGTTATATTTCATGTACACCTGGTCTGCACCGAATGCTAGGGAGCATCAAAGGCCACCGTTTCCAATGGCCATGAGAGCGAGAGTAGAGATCAACATTGCCATTTGCCCTGTAGTTGCTGATTTACATGTTTCAGTTGCAGGATGGCAAAGAGGAGGCCTTGCCTCTGGGATCTTGGCTGTTAACCACAAGAATGCCATTCCCTGTTACCAAAGGGGGAAAAGTTGACTTTTTCTTAATACAAATTCAGTTTGTGAATGTCAAATCAACTGATTTTTCCTTGACCATTTTGAATGTCTAGTAACTCTATGGGCAGACTGATCGCTTCACAAATTGCTTTAGAAAGATATCATAATGAAATATTCATGCATGAATTCATGAAGATAGCATATTCATTTCCATACAGGTCACTTATATTACACTTGGAAGACCACATCATTTTGATTTATCATGAATGATTTTTGTAACTTCACAATTCTGTGGATACAAAATTGTAATGTAATTCATTGGAATAACCATTGAATAGGCATATTGATATTATATAGAGTAAGTACAAACCACGTTTGATAAAGGTTGGGCACTATTAACATCTGTTTCCTCAATAAAAGAGCAAGCATTATGATACAATCCCACTTAGTAGTTATAGAATAGTTTGTCAGAGATGAACAATTAGTTGGTTAGGAATATAAATAGGGAATATCATTAACATTCGGTGCTTGCATTCTCAATGAAAACACCAAATCTGGAAACCTCCTCTTCGAGTCAAGGAGGAAGACTCCATAATTTCTCATCTCTCATTAACAGTCAACTATGATTTTCAATGAAGGTATTCCCCAATTTATATCCCGAACCAACTCACTGTTCATCTCTAACTGCTAATTGGGATTGTATCACATTAAAAATCAGTTCATGTACAAGCCTCAACCCTTAGGCCAGAAGAACTAAGTCAAGGAAACTAAATCATCAATCACTCAAACAACCAATGTGTTTTCAGAAGATTAGCCAGTGCCATGAAGGCATTTCATAATTGGCATGCAGTAGAAGTACTGAACAATGCAACTCTTGATTCCAAACTACATTACAACAACAACAACAATAATCAAGCCTGCCACACATATCGGACAATGCCATAGTTTCCTAGCGTAAACCAGGTCTATAGTTTCCAAACTTCCACACAGTGGAGTAAATCATTTTCTATTATTATCTCAAAAAATATTTTAATTCTTATCATGAATGGTAATAATTAATCAAAGGGAAAATGAATAGGAGATGATGTACCAAAAAGGTGGTGATGGAGCCTAAACCAACAGCAAGGAAGGGACCCAGATAAGAATCAGCAATGAAAGCACCACCAATGAGAGGGGTGGAATTGGTGGTTCCAACTGACGAGAGGAGTATCTGTGTGGCTTTGGCTAAGTGGACATTGTGGCTACCCATCAAATACAACACCATGTTTGGCAATAGTCCCAATGTTGCCACCCTAGCAATTGCTTCATTTGCTGTGTTCCGTATATTATTCCTTTCACATCATATCAACAGCAAGGTTAAAGCAATAGAATTAGATTTTTGAATCCATCATCATGAAAGAAAACCGAAGAAAAAATGATGAAAACTCAAGTCTTAAGCAAACTAAGTACCTATGATGAAAGGCATGGTGGCAATGCTACCTTTGCCCCTTTGGGGTTGGGAATGGAAAGCCATGTTCACTTGACCTGAAGAAGAAAGCTCCACTTCCTTCTCCATCATTGGTCACTGATCAGTTACTATTAATGCAGACACTCAGAGAGAGAGAGAGAGAGAGAGAGAGAGAATGTTAAGTAAGGTACTAAAAGACTAAAAAGCCAGTGCTTCTTTAATCATTTTGTATTTGGCAAAATGCTAAGTTAGGTTTTTGGTTTTTCATGTTATCATAATCAATTCCCACTTTGAAATGCAGATCCAATGGGGGTAATGAATGGTGATTACTTCTTATCATCCACTAGCAAGAAATTTATATAGAGTATGATCATGCTAATACATTAATTAATGAATTAGTTAGATGATTAGCCCATTACGCAACGTGGCTCTCAATTTCATTATTGGCGTAAACAATCCTGTTTTGTTTTGCCACGACCCATCATTGTGCTGACCATCACATTAAGTACCTTATGCAAATTTGCCAAGCTAACTACCAATATCGGAAGACTAATCCCCTCGAGTTATTAAGCTAACAAATAGGAACCCAACTAACTAGTGCTCGTGGTTATCAGAAGGGCCACTTTGAGCTTCGAGCAAAATTAAGAAGGCATGGACAAAACTGCATCCTTTAGTAAAGCTTATTTATCTTTTGTGAAGTGTCCCTCTGTAGTAGCTCCACATTCCAAGCTCACACCTTCTCCATTTCTTAGCCTCAACAAGCCCAATTTCATCTCTAGGTATATCCGTTTCACCATTCTCTCTCTCTCTCTCATTTCTTAACTGATCTGGGGTTTATGTTGCAAGCGTCTGTGCAGCGGGCTCAGGCACAAGCATAAGCAACCCAATTGGCCAAACCTTCGTCGCTGCTCTCAAAATCTGGGCTTGGGCCAGTCTACCCTTTGGAAATGGCAGCTGAGGGTTGGAACCGCACGGCTCTTCTTGTAATCGACATGCAGGTACACATCACACACACACACACACGCTTTCTGAATGTGTCTTTCCAAAATCTTATGTTGTTGTTTGGAGTAATTAAGGGTTGTTTTTGTTGTGAGGATTGCAGAGAGATTTTATAGAAGATGGGGGTCCTATGCTTGTGAAAGGAGGGAAAGATATTGTCCCAAATGTTATCAAGGCCGTGGAACTTGCCAGGCAGCGTGGAATTCTCATAGTTTGGGTAATAAATAACAAGTTCATGATCATCTCTCTTTCTCTGTTATATATGGGTTCTCTGTAGCATTTTCCCACTATGATAGTTTGTCCCAAATGATAGTTATTATTATTATTTTGGGTAAATTGTATTTTTTTTTCAATGAAGATATTAAGGGATAGGGATGGGGATGTGAGTAACTCGCAATCTTTTATAACATGTTGAGATATGTAGGAGTCACCTTAGACTGGAGTCACTTGCGGATAAATTGTACTTATCTCTACCAAGGTTACACATACCTCTTGATTTGCATAAATACACGCCAACCTCTCCTGAGGTTTAGGTGATATTACACTATGACGCTCTTGCATTTTGTGAAATGCGAGACTAAGCATCTCTGGAAACATGACACTCATTACCCCTAAAAAATAAATAAATGTGACACTGAGAATCTATGTAGGGGTTTTAGTGTTGGGGTATCATGTGTAACATCACTTAAGCTCAACTGAAGTTTTGTATAATTTACTCTTTTTTCCCCATTCAAATAGCAAGTTTTAGTTTGAACTACTTGCTTACATGAGAGCCTCCTAGAAGTTGCTAGGGAAAGTACTGTAGGATACTAGGGAAAGAATACGAAAATGTATAAAATTATGATGGTGTTTGGTTTGTTTTGTATTTTTATTTTCAGGTCCTGTGTTTTAATTTATAACCGCAAAAATGTCAGCCTGTTTTTTCTATGGCTTCTTGGTTTTCAAAGGTTTGCAAAGGAGACAATGAAAACAACCTTTTTCTTTTCTTTTTCATCATTCTTTTCACAAGACATGGAAGATACGGAATGGAAAGAAAATAAGGTGGTCTTTTTATTGTTACTAATGAAAACACAAAAGTTGAAAATGAAAACAGAAAACAAACCCAACACAGCATCCCTTGAGTTTTCGTTAGTTTTCAGCTTTTCATAATTTCCTAGGTTCTTGAGTTTATTTCATTTATACATATCCTCCATTGTAGTTGCCGTTTTGGATTGGCTAATTGTTGCCGTGTTGGAGTCTTTGCAAAAAATTTGAAAACTCCTATTTCTTTCTTTGCCTTTGTCTTCTTCACAAGCCGCTGTTATGATCAAATGATGTTTTCCCTGGATAATGCTATTGCTCCAAATACTTTTAGGTTGTCCAATATGAAGATATTAAAGGATACATTCATGATTAGCACTTGAATTGTTTTGTTTGCACACATAATCAGTTGAAAGATTTTCATGATTGAAGGTCTAACAACAGGATACTAATTTTTTTGTGGTGCTTCTTCTACTTCTACTCACTAGACATCTTCAGCTGTTGGCATTTGAGAAAATAGTTTTGAAGTTGTTGAATCGTGTCTCAAAATGGTTTCAGGTAGTACGTGAACACGATCCCTTAGGAAGAGATGTTGAGCTCTTCGTCGGCATCTATATACAGCAGGAAAAGTTGGTCCTACTTCTAAGGGAAGTGCAGGTGCAGAATTAGTTGATGGGCTGGTAATTAAAGAAGGGGACTATAAACTTGTGAAGACCAGGTTCAGTGCATTCTTTGCTACACATCTTCACTCAGTCCTTCAAGAAGCACGAATTAATAGTCTGGTGATCACTGGTGAGTAATAGTTCTAATGCATAAGATGAACTTACTATATGTTTTATGTTTACATATTGACTTGATATATTTTATTTGTAGGTGTTCAAACTCCAAATTGTATCAGGCAAACTGTCTACGATGCTGTAGCATTGGACTATCGGCCTGTCACTGTTATTTTTGACGCCACCGCGCGGCCACGCCTGATATTCATCTTGGTATGTCTTTTTCAGTTTCTTGATAGCCTTGGAACTGGCAGGAAATTTATTTGGATAACCTTCTATGCAGTAGATACTTAAGTTAGTAAAGGCCAGAACTCAGTAGAAGAATATTCTGAATATCTGATCAGCTTTACAATGTCCTGTTTTCGTTTAAATTTTGGTGTTTTGTTGGTAAACCGTTACTTGCTTATGTTCAATGTCACTGGAAAAGTATCTATTAGTTGCACATTTGTTATGCACTGATATATCCAATAATTCTGAGCAGAGATATAGAACTCTGATCAACTTAAACTAGAGTTGAAGTTAGTTTGGTCAGTGTATGATTACTAGAGTTTGGCCATTTTATAATTTGTACAAGTATTAGAAATTCAGAAGTTATCTGACTCTGCTGATGCCTAATTTAGTTAGCAGCACTTTTGTAAGAGTGTATGGTTAAAAATCTAAAATATATTTGTCATGAATGATCAAATCAAATTTTAACTTTAGAAATTATTTGTGCAAGTTTTTTTTTTTTTTTAAATGTCAATTCAATTTATTTTCTATGGGAGGATTATAATGTCAGTATCACACAATTCAATACGCCTGAAATACCCACCGTTAGTGGTGACATGTTTGAGGGTTCAGGAGATATTGTTGTAATGAGAACGAAAGGTCTATTTACTTTTTATTTTAGTTTCTGTTTTCAATTTGTCTCGTTTATTAGGATTTTGCGAAGGAAAATATGAAAAACAATAAAGTCTTGTTTCTTATTTTCGTTATTTCTTTTACAAGATCCTGAAAACATAAAACAAACTAGAAATATAAATTGAAATAGAAACTAAACAGGTCCTAACTTTTCGCCTGTCTCTCCAGTTTGGAGTTGACAGGATTTCATAAATAAATGCTGTGTTACACCACATTTCTTTGATTTCCATTTCTTTTGTGACTACATTATGATATTCTAGAATCTAGAGTTCACATCATTAGATGGTAATGATGACCAACATTTGGGTGGTTTCAGCCAATGTGTATGACATGAAAAATATTGGAGTTGCAACCCCAACATTACAAGAATGGAGCGAATCCAAGGCTTGATCGGAATGGACCACACAACTTTTTGCACCCTGCTGGTGTTCAATTCAAGACTCAAAAGCTGTTGGTTGATGTCTTTGTCAAGCTAGATTGTAAAGTGAAGTGAAATCTATGTACTCTTCTGCATTACTTGGCTGCATCACCATATGTATATATATATGCATGACATGGTTACTTTTGTTGATCTTAATACAACATCTTTTTTCTTGTCCAATGCATTCCAATCTAGAAAATCTCAAGACATGATTCTATTGAAATGGAAGTTGGGTGGTTAATAGCATTTGTTGAAGGTTTTTGTTAAATGGTTTCCAAACTGGCAGCCATAGGTGATTGGGTTCCAGGTCTATTGTTTGCCTTGGTGTAGGTGGAAATTGGAATAGTGAACTATAAACTAAAATACATGTACTGAACCTTGACCTATTTCTTTATTACAAGCTTTTTGCTCTTTAATTTTTAAGTTGAAAGTTGAAACTTCATGTGATAGTTTTTCTTTCTTTGGTATAATATCAATATAAAAAATGTAATCATGTATTGTCATGTAAGTAAACATGGTTGACTCAAACTTACACATTTATCACAAAATGTTAGATAAATGGACATATTCAATTGGACAATGATATATATATAAATGAAAGTATTTTTCAATTAAATTTGAGAAGGATGTGTTTAAAAGTAATGTGATTACAGATGACAAAAGCAAAAAAAAATAATGCTAAGGTTAAGTTTAATTTTCTAAAAGCTTCGTTAGAAGGGGAGAAAAAAAAAACTGATTAGACAATAAAATTACTCCAACCAATATATATCGAAGAACTTTCCTCTTGAAAATCTTAAATATTACCTGTGAATTAAAATAGTGGAAGGCGGGGACAGGATATAAAATTTTACCGTTTCACTTCTTCGGCGTGGTGTGTACCAACTAACATTTATGCTTAAATCTATTTAAGTGAAATATTGTTAAGGCGTGAAAATAATAGTATATTTATTTGGGGTTTTTAATCAGCGCCTTAGAAGTCAAAAGAGATAAATTCCTAAACTTCCATGTGAGTTTCATGCATTGAAAAATTGAAAATCTCTCTCATATAATTCTTAACTATTACTCTTAGGATATTAATTAAAAAATCTATTTATTTTAAATTTAATTTATCACATTATACACACTTACAATATATTTTATTAATAATGAGTGAAAAAAATAAATTTGCACAACAAACATCACCGATTTCTTTTATTGTATTGTATAGATTAATATATTATAAATATATTAAAAAATTATATTAATTTTCTGTGAGATTTAATATAATTATATTTAATATTTTTTTATTTTATAAAATTATCATAGAAGGTTAAAGTTCACTAAAATTATATTAACTTCTCTATAAATATTAATTTGTTAATTTAAATGATAAAAAATAATAAGACATATATATAATTATTATTAAAAAATTATAACATTTTGATAATATTTAACAAATTTATTAAATAAAATATTTTTTCTTATCACTTTGAGATAAACCTTATAATTTTAACCTAAGATTAAAAATATCTTGGTTAATATATATATATATAAATAATATTATTAAAAAATTATAATTTTATTATTAATATACATAAAACTTATTATTTTATTATCACTTAAATTAATAAATTAATATTTACAGGAATATTTATATAATTTTACAAAATAAAAGTACGACTAGCATAACTACACTGGGAGATGTCCATGTGACTAATTCCGCAACTACGCCCCAATGCATCAAAATTAACTCTCATGATTTGAAAAAAAATAAAAATTAAAAAAGTCAATCTAAATTAATTGACAAGTTTGTGCAATGTATCTTAGAATTTGCCAATTTGTTAACAACGTTGGAACGGAGACACGGACACGGTTGGTTGACCGTCAAGATTTCCAGAGTCCATCATCTTTCTCTGCATCAAGAACACTTCAAATCTCTGTCTTTTCTTTCTTTTTTTTTTCCTTTTGTTTTTGCTTTTTTGCATTAACAGCAACTAACCAATGATGGAGAAGAAGGTGGAACTTTCATCTTCAGGTCAACAACCTCAAAGGGGCAAAGGTGGCATCGCCACCATGCCTTTCATCATTGGTACTTTACTTCACACTCAGTTTTCATAATCTTTTTTCTTCAATTTTCTTCTATGATGATGGATTCTAGTTTCTAATTCTATTCCTATATAATTATAACCTTCTTGTTGATATGAAATGATATGAACAATATATGGAACACAGCAAATGAAGCACTTGCTAGGGTGGCATCATTGGGGCTATTGCCAAACATGGTGTTGTATTTGATGGGAAGCTACAATCTCCACTTAGCCAAAGCCACACAGATACTCCTCTTGTCAGTTGCAACCACCAATTTCACCCCTCTCATTGGTGCTTACATTGCTGATTCTTATCTGGGTCGGTTCCTTGCTGTTGGTTTAGGTTCTATCATCACTTTCCTGGTATCCTATTTAATACTTTCTTTTTGCATCTTTCTCTGTTTTTTTTTTTTTCCAATTCACAGTTTTAGAGTTCATTTTCCCTTTAATTATTGGCATTTGTACAGCAACAACCATGCCTTGTCGCCACTAGGTAGATAAAAACAAGATAAATTTGTTAAGCCTGAGAGTGCAAAAGGATAATTTAATCCAGTGTGTATGGAAATTTGGAGAATATGGTTTAAGATAGGCCACTATGGTATTGGTGTTGGTGTTGTGTGGCAGTTTGCAATCAAGGATTGCGTGGTTCTATTGCATATCGATTACGAAATTCCCTGATGCCATTTGCCAGTGTTATGAAAACACGATTGCTGGAATGATCAATGGTGTAGTTTCTTGCCTTTAGTCCTTCTGGCATAAGGGTGGGGGCATTTATACATGAACTGACTTTTGAGGCTTGCTCGTTTTCTGAGGAAACAGAAATGAAAGTGCTGCAGCTTTATCAAACATATGACTGTGCTTTCAATTTATAATATCAAATTATCAATATGCCTATTCAATGGTTATTCCAATGAATTTGCATTACAATTTTGTACCAACAGAATTGTGAAGTTACAAAAATCATTCATGATCAATCACAGCTATGTGTTTTTCAAAGTATAAGTGACCTGTATGGAGATGAATAAGCTATCTTCGTGAATTTATGCATGAAATGTTTCATTATGATAAGTATCTTTCTAAACCTTTTTGTGAAGAGATCAGTCTGCCCACAGGGTTACTAGACATTCAAATTATCAATTTGAAATTCTCAAAGTGACTTTGTATTAAGAAAAAGTCAACTTTTCGCCCCTTTGGTCACAGGGAATGGCACTTTTGTGGCTAACAGCCATGATCCCCCAGGCACGGCCTCCGCCTTGCAATTCTTCAACTGAAACATGTAAATCAGCGACAACTGGGCAAATATCAATGTTAATATCTTCTCTTGCTCTCATGGCCATTGGAAATGGTGGCCTTCAATGCTCCCTGGCATTTGGTGCAGACCAGGTGAATAAGAAAGATAACCCCAATAACCAGAGGGCCTTGGAAATGTACTTCAGCTGGTATTATGCTTCATCAGCTATTTCTGTCATAATTGCCTTCACTGGAATAGTGTATATCCAAGATCATCTTGGATGGAAGCTGGGTTTCGGAGTTCCAGCAGCACTTATGTTCTTGTCCACATTCTTCTTCTTCCTTGCTTCTCCTCTTTATGTCAAGAATAAAACACATGGCAGCTTGCTCACTGGCTTTACACAAGTAACTGTTGCAGCATATAAGAACAGAAAACTTCGATTACCGCTGAAGAACTCAGCTGGATTGTACCTTCATAGGAAAGACTCTGATCTTGTTGTTCCAACTGATAAACTAAGGTTCAATTGAATCAAATATCCACATTACCATTGTTTTTTTCTTTTGCTTATTCAATGTATGAAATAATACTGACTTCTGGTGATGCTTTGTTTTCTAGGTTTCTGAATAAAGCTTGCTTCATTAAAGACCCAGAAAAAGATATAGCCTCCGATGGATTGGCCTCAAATCCGTGGAGCCTCTGTACAATAGACCAAGTAGAAGAACTAAAAGCCATTATAAAAGTTATTCCCCTGTGGTCTACAGGGATCATTATGTCTCTTAACATTGGAGGCTCTTTGGATTGCTGCAAGCTAAATCCCTTAACAGACAGATCACTCAAAACTTTGAAGTTCCAGCAGGTTCTTTAACTGTAATCATGATATTTACAATCTTCATATGGATAGCTCTTTATGACCGCGCTATTATTCCTCTAGCATCAAGGCTTAGAGGCAAACCAGTTTGGATTAGTGCCAAGAGTAGAATGGGACTTGGGTTGTTTTTCTCTTTTCTCCATTTGGTAACTGCAGCAATTGTTGAGACGACAAGGCGACAAAGAGCGATCAGGACGGATATATAAACAATGCTCATGCAGTGTTGAATATGTCTGCAATGTGGCTTTTTCCTCAACTTTGCTTGGGTGGCATAGCTGAAGCATTCAATGTAATAGGCCAAAATGAATTCTATTACACCGAATTTCCCAAGAGTATGTCGAGCATTGCTTCGTCCCTTTTTGGACTTGGAATGGCTGTAGGATATGTGATATCTTCTTTGGTATTCAGAATTGTGGAAAAGGTTACTTCAAGAGGAGGAAAAGATGGCTGGATTTCAGATAATATTAACAAGGGTCGTTATGACAAGTACTATTGGGTTCTTGCAACAATTAGTGCTCTTAATATACTCTATTACTCAGTATGCAGCTGGGCTTATGGACCTACAGCTGATAAAAAATCCAGGGCAAATGAAGACAATGATTCAAATGAGGAAGAATTACCATTAATTGAATTTGGGAATGCAGGTATGAATGACAAGGTATCCCATTCCCAGGCTAGTGAAGAGACTTCTGGAACTCTATCACGCAAACTGACTGTAACCAATTCCTTACATTAATATGAGCTTTGGTTGTCTACGATGGATAAGAATTGCTAGTTCTTATTTTGAAAGAAATATATACGAAGTTAAAACCCATTTATGTGTCTATACTCAACAGTTTAAGTTTTTTTGAAGATATAGTCAATGATATGATATCAGAATCTCTATGAAATTCTAGGTTTCGACCACTATTTTCCCCATTCTTCTAAATAATTAAATTTGAGCATGGGCTAAGGTGGTTCTAGCTCTTGTTAACATTAAAAATCATTAATGCCCTTCTACCTAACTCCTTAAGCTTATGGTTTACGACAATTTGAATCTTCTCTCAATAGCGCACAAACAAAGAAAACAAAAGATTTATATTTAGGACCCTTTCCCTTATTTCTTTGTTGGTTGTTCATACAGCACTATTTCGGTGATAAAATTCAGCATTTGAAATCTAATTGCTGTTTTTTGTTTGAGGCAGTATTTCTTCATGTGGTTCGATGAAATTCTTCAAACCATACAACTTTAAGGATTGGCAAGTACCCATCTTTCACATGCATATTTTGCTGAAAATTATAAAGGACTATTTTAGTGACCGAATCATTCATTTTTTATGTATTCTGAATCCTTGGTGATATATATATCCTCAGGCATACCAGACCATGCATATCAGACAAGCTATCTGCAACTTCTATAACTTATATTTGCATTTCAGATAGTGTAGAACTAGAATTTGGTTCGCTTGATGTCATGGTATATTACGATACAGTTACAACAAAAACAAACATCTATGTTGATTTCTGTTAGTTATGTTTGTCACTGTCCATATCACTGTGTTGGTCAGGTAGGACCTATTTGGTTTTAAAAAGTGTTTTTTGGTTTTGAACACTGCCACATGGCATGAAAATATTTCGTCATTACGATACAATCTATGACCGTTCAATGGGCGGATTAGAGCCTTGATTATGAAGAAAGTGTTGGAACCACTAGAACGCAGAATGCTCGACATTTTTTGATGCATTCACACTAAAAAGGATTCTCGATTTGTTTTTAATTCTAGTTTCAATTTCAATTTTAAAAATTTCACCTTGTTTTCATCTTGTTTTCTATTTTCAATATATACCAATGCTACTTCATCGGACAAGACTTTGTTGTTCTTTATTTTTTTTCAAACTTTGTAAATATGTTCATTATTTTTTTAGTAAATCCTGAAAATAAAAAATAGATAGAAAATGTCATTTTTAT
Source organism: Dalbergia oliveri (assembly GCA_030441495.1). Taxonomy (NCBI): domain Eukaryota; kingdom Viridiplantae; phylum Streptophyta; class Magnoliopsida; order Fabales; family Fabaceae; genus Dalbergia; species Dalbergia oliveri. The sequence goes on from JAMLFY010000016.1 coordinate 4,516,321, forward strand.
AGTAAAGATTAAACACAGAAAATAAGAAAATATTTTCTAAAACCAAAGTTATACTTAGCTTTTATATTGTTTATGCATGTGTGTATTTATTGATAGAAACTCTTATAAATTTTAAAGGTCATTTTATAAATAAGTATTGTGTCTGTTATACAAATAGATTATGCATTACGAATTCACGATTATCGCCACTAATATATTACATCACAAACATTGTGATCTTTTTTTGTTCCCTTGCTGGTTTATAGTTAATTATCTGGGTTTACGTATGAAACGTAAACTGTTTGTACATTATTACTAATCATTACATGAAAGAAAATTCAAAAGTTCATACTAATGTAATTGCTTTTCACCCTAACTTTTATTTAAGCTTACCTTTCTTTAGTAACTTTTTTTTTTTTAGGGAAGTTTTGGGTTATGCTATTGGTACATAAGATGTGTGGATACTGCCACTTAATCATTGAATGAGATATAAATTCTATTTGAATATGGTTGATGATTACATCATTTAATGATTAATAAAATATGAGTTAACATTGTGTCATGCACATTGTATGTACAAACAATATTTTTCATGTGCTATGTGAATAAATGTATTTTTTTTTCAATCATTGTCACATATGATTATTTGCTATAATATATGATCAAATGACCAAATATTTCTTTAGTCTGTTCAACATTTAAAAGAGATAATCTAACAAATCAAAGAGTTTTAGAATTAAGAACCAAATATTGTGATTTCAAGTGTTTGCCATGATTCCAAAACTATACTGTTATCACTCTTAAATCTAAAGTAGGCAGTGTGAACATAGAGAGAAAGGGAGTGGGGCGAGCGTTGCCAACAAAAGCGTCATGGTCCCATGTCTTGCCTTTCCCATGGTGTAGGTTGAAATTGGAATGTCGATGATTTAATAAACGTAGCATATCGTGAACCATGTGGTATTTTTTATTATTATTTTCTCTATGATTGAAGCCTTTTTTTTTTTATTTGGGCTAATAATCTATTTTGCCCCTTTTTCCTTTTGGTTCTATTTTGTCCTTTAAAAGATCCATGACGTTAGGAAATGTGAACGCAGCAGCGAAGGTCACTTGTTCATTCAACTCGGTGGACTTATAGTTGCAGACGTACCCATCACAAATAACCAAAATAAGTTAGAACATTTCAACAAATAGAAAAATGTAGAAAGCTAGCTACTTCCACTTGGTTTAATTAATTGCTTCAACATTTTTTCGTTTCTGTTGTGCCTTTTTTCCACTTCAGCAAAAAAATAATTTATTCAACATTTATGTTTTTTAAAGAAAATTTTTAATTAAAATTTTGTAAATAAAAATAAATTACGCTAAGGGTATGTTTGGTTGTAAAGTAAAAATAGGGATAAATTTTTTATGAATAAATTTCATATATAATTTTATACTTAGAACTCATTTATAAAACTTTTATCTCTATTTTTATTATCCAACTAAACACAAGTTAAAATAAAATTATTTTCATAATAAATTATTGCAATTGGTGTTTTGTTGACTTTTGAATACTGTGATATATATATATATATATATATATATATATATATATATATACACACGGAAAACATTTAAGAAGAATATGAAGCAAGAAAAAGGAAATCAATCAAGGGAACACACATATCAACCCTTATCCTCAAAGATAAAGGATAAATAGCAATCTAACCTAAAAAATATAGGATAACTAATATAAAATCCACTAACTTTTTGAATAATGGCTTTCAGAAGCATTTCCACTTATGTACTTTTTTATTGAATACGTATCCTCATATTTATGATTTGGTTTCGGTTTTTTCAAAATTGTATGATTATATTTTTAATGAAGGATTTTTAAGCCTATTTTCGTTATCAGAAAGGTCTCAAAGTAGACAAATTAAAATTAGGATTTTTCTGATGAGTACCCTTAGGACACTGATTAAAAAATTAAAAAGAATAAAATCTATAAACTTTTTAGTGGGTCTCACTTGAAAATCTCTCCTCCTATGTAAATTTCCATTTTCTTCTTTAACCAATGTGCTTAGAACATATATTGGTTAGAAAAGGCCTTAAAATTATAGGTTACTAACCATGCATTTTTAGTGACACAACATTAGATTAACATAAGTATGATAATTTATTTTAATTTGGTGCTAAGATTAAGCTTTTCCTTCTGTAATCATCCTTTTTTTTTTGTATGATTGTAATTTAATGATACCTATCGGTTTTAGTTATACTTGTTAAGTATAATTTTAAGGATGCTTAAGAAAAATAATTTTCATTTCAAATAACAATTTGCAAACTATTGAAAGTAGTATATAGGCGTTACAAAAAAAGTTATATTTAAAAGAAATTTATTAACCTAGAATCAAGATAGATCTCAAAGCCTCATAAGTCATAATTATTTACGATAATACAAATATAAATAATTCATTAGTGACAAAAAAAACTTCAAAATTTAATTAGATTATGACAAAAAAAAATGGGGAATGCTAATTTTTACCAATTTAGATGAATGTTACACTCACTCTTTATTTGAACTAAAAGGATAATTTTGTCTTTTTTTTCTTTTAACCAATGATATTTACTGCTAGAACCAGTAATTAATCCTTTGAAGCATATAACTCATAGATATGGGTGTTATCCTTGATCACAAGACGATCTTCATATTCACCACTATAAATCAAATTGATGACTAAATATTTAAATGTTATGATGTTAATGATTATTACAAGTGGTATAAACAATCATAAGGAGAGAGAAACAATTATTTTAGGCTTAAACATATTTTTAGTTCCTATAAATATAAATCATTTTGCTTTTAGTATCTCTAAAAAAATTTTTGGCTTTTGATCTCTCTCTTTCTTTTTAATATTATGTTTTTGATCCTTGTATTGCATATTTATGTTCCTAAAAGTAGTTCAGAATAACCAATATTGAAAACTTTATTTTTATCATTATAAATATCTTCAAAATCTTTCTTTGATTCTTATAAACATTACCAATTAACAATATAAATTAATGATAGGGACCAAAAGTATAATATTAAAAAAAATAAAAAATTTAAAACTAATAAATTTTTTTTAGAGAGACTAGTACCAAAACGGTCAATATTTATAGAGCCATTGTTTTATTACTACTAACTATTAAGAGTGAGAAAAAATTAGCATTCCTCGTAAACAAACACACAAAATGAGTGAATTCCCCCTCAAACTAGCTTTATTGAATACTTAAATTGATTGATGACATTGGTGACAAACGCATTCAATGGTTGAATCCACCGGAAGCCACTTGAAAGGGACATTTTCTAATATTAATACCCACTATCACAACCAGGAGAAATACTAGGTTAGTAATATTTCATCTTCATATTTCGATGACTCTTGAATTTTTTTGGTAGTGCATTGATCTTTTTGGTAGTGATAACTCTCTTGAATTTGATATCGAATACGAAGTTTCTATTTCATATAAAAATTAAAAACACAGTCTAAATCCGAATATGGTACGGAAGCATTAACAAATAAAATAATCTGAATCATCGACCACAATTAGCAAGTAGATTCATCGATTCAAGTATGCAACTTTTGGAGAAATACTGGTTTGTCCCTAAAACGCATTTAATATATACTTTAGAAACATTCACAACTATTTATTCTAAATTTTTTTCATTTACCTTTTAAATTTTATAAATTAAAATGAATAATTGTGATTGTTCTTCAAGCAAGGAGCCAAGGGCATAACTCGACAAAATCAGGGGGTATACAAACGACAAGTTTGTTCATCCTTAGTATTTTGATAAATACATTTGTTTTGTTTGCATTTTTTTAGCAATTAATAATTTAAATTATTTCATAAATTGTTAAAGATTAATTTGTCCTATAAAACTTTTACAAAGGTAACAAGAGACGAACTTTTCTATATTTTTGATTGTGAGAGATCAAGATTTTTGTAGAGAGTGGTTTGTTTAGCATTGCTTTTGTCAATAATGTAATTGAGGGTTTATTCTAAAAGAAAATGAATATTTCCAATGATGGATTCAGAAAATTTTGAGAACGAGGGCAAAAATAATATCTAGGCATAATAATAAGTGAGATATGCTATATTTCTTTATTTTGCCTTGTTTAAAGTTAATGTATGGTCAAACTTATTTGATATATAGGGGGCAAAGATATATATCCATATAATAATAAAAAATTTTGCAAAAATTTTATGGACTATCTCAAATGTGGATCCATCCCTAGACATTCCATCTATAATTAAAATTTAAGAAATACATATATGCACAACATATTATCATATTTAAATACTTACTAAGTAAAAGGTTCAAAATAACTAACCTCAAATGTTTTTTAATTATATTTTTTGATCAATTTAAATAGAAAGAGACAATTAATAAACAAAATGTGAATCTAGATAAAAGAGAAAGTGAGTAATAGAATTGGACTCTTAGGGCACACATATATATTTTAACAAAGGTATTAAGACTAGGAATTTTTTCTTGAGGGAGAGGGGGAATCATACACATGTCCACCTACTCAAAGATGTAAGGGACAACTACAATCTGTAGACTAGACGCTCGTCGCGGACTATTAACATATTAAGTTTATCTATTTCTTCTATTTTTATTATAATACAGAATATAAAAAACTATAAGAGGAGGTCAAATATATATATGCATATTACAAAATTTAAAAAGAAAAAGTTAAAATTATAGGAGTGGCCATCTTCCCGCTGAGCCCTAATTAAGAGGCTCCGTCTAAGGAGCATAGAAGAATTTCTCCGGGTTCAGATAATTTGTTTTGTCCCTCATCCACCGTCTGAAACCAAGTAGTAAAGTTTGAATATATGCACTTGCCTAAGTTGCCTTGCAATAATTGTAGGGCACATGCAAGCTGAGCAGTAACATACTCCCACATATCATGCTTCACAATTTCACATTGATGATTGTCAACCAGTAGCAGTGCCACAAATACGCATGTTTGTCCATGTTGTTCGGGGTACATAATGGCACAAGCTTGTTTTCATATTTATCACTTTAAAAGTTGTGTATAAATATTTAATTGAATAATATTATACGTATTAATCAATTAACTTCTTTCTCTTAAAAGTGATTTTGAATTCAAATCTTGTTGTGTATGAAAGCAAAATGGTGGATGGGCTTTACCCATATCATGAGCCAACTCAGTTAAAATAAAATTAGTTGGAATCCAATAAATTTCAATGGATTTAGGCACAAAAAATGCCATAAAATTAACTGATAATCTAAAAACATTTGTACATTATTTCTTTTTAAGGATCTAGAGCTAAATTAAAGTCAGTAATAGTGAACTATAAAAGGAATGTGCCATTTAACAACACATTTTTAAAAATGTATTATATTAATACACCTACTTATATCATATTATATATAATACACATATATTTATATCATACATTAAATAAATTATAATTTTTTATGTCTAATGTGAAAAAGTTTCGTAATTTTTCTATGAACTGTGTCCAATCTTTATTTTCATTCAAAATAATTTTATATGTAGAAGTTTAATTATTATTTGTACTTGTAAATAATGGCATTAGCTTAAAAAGTCATATATAAATCGGGATAGTACAAATTATTAAAATTTTAATAGATATTGTAAATAAAATTCTTTTCGAAAGTTGAAGAAAAAGCACATGCTAATTACATTCTTATGTTATTTATAAGGGTACCCAAAAAAAATGATGCTTAAGAAAGATTAAATTAAAGGTAAACTTTTAAGTAGCAAAAAAAAAGGTAAGCTTTCATAACGCACAATGCATAATGCACCATGCACATGCTTTATTTTTAGCAGCGAAGTAAGCATCAGTCATCATAATACAATAATTGTTGAGAAAAGGAATATTAAGTGTTACCCTTAAAAAGCACACATAAATGAAAAAATTAAATTAAAGAAGCCTTAATTCTAAAGAAATTAGAGTGAGGCTTATAAAATTGTTCCATCACTTACTTATTTCTCTTTTTTGGTAAATTTCCCTTTTTAAAATCGCTTATAGAAATTCATATCTCCTATATATTTAATAAGGACAGAAAAGAAAAATTAATTAGTGCTTAGCATTACTTTAACGCCTAAAATATTTATTTGGATATCCAATTTATCATCAATTGAATGTGACGGTGATCTTTTTGATAACATTTTTAATCAATAGTATGGGGGAAGGCGCATTGTTAGTGCCGATATACGTGTTCAATTAATGATGCTGGGACAAAGACAAAGACAGACGGATCATGATAGTGCACCTGAGCAAGCTGTGTTATCTGTGCACAGGCTTAGTTAGTGTTCACTATCCCATTATACATTACACAAGATATGACCCACAAACCATCTTTCTTTGTGCTAACAGGAAGAATTCTATTTAAGATTTCACTCTATGATCTCTTTCCTCTAGATTTCTTTGGCTTCTACTTTTCTTTTCTTTTTTACCTTTGTTGTTTTTTCTTGCATTAGCAATAAGAATAACCCATCAATGGAGAAGGAAGTGGAGCTTTCCACAAGTGAAGTGGAGATGGCTTCTCAACACATTTCCCAACAACAAAAGAAGAAGAAGGGTGGTATTGTTACCATGCCTTTCATCATAGGTACCTTTACCTACTTACTTGCCCCCATCATCACAAAAGGAAACATAAATTTGGTTCACTTAGATTATGTTTTCTTTTATGGTTTTCATGATGGACTTATATGTTGTCTTTGTTTCTTTGGTGTATATGGTTGCCGTTGTTGTGAATGGCAGCAAATGAAGCACTTGCAAGTGTGGCAACCATTGGTCTTTTGCCAAACATGATATTGTACTTGATGGGGAGTTACAAGCTTCATTTGGCCAAAGCAACTCAGATACTCTTGTTATCCCAAGCAACAGGCAATTTCACACCTGTGGTTGGTGCTTTCATTGCTGATTCCTATCTGGGTCGGTTCGTTGCTGTTGGTTTAGGTTCCATCATCACTTTCCTGGTAATAATTTTTTCCTACTTTCTTTTCAGATTCCTTTGTGCATATTCTCCTTTCCAATTGACAATTATAGTATTCAATTTAGGAGCTTGTCTTATCCCTTTTTTTCTTCAGTTATTCTCATCACAAAAGTAAGTTGAAAGTTTACTCTGGTGAGGAGGGAAGGTAGCTGAAATTAACCTTGGCAAATAGCAATTAACAGCGCGTTTGGATGAGATTTTTTTTTTTTTTTGGTGAAAGTCACTTTTCTCTAAATATTTTTTTCTATATTTGGATAATTTTTAAAAATAATCAGAATTAAAAAAATCAGTTTTTCAATTTTTTTAATATGTATATAATTTAATTTCGTAATATTTTTTTCAAAATTCGAAACAAATACCTCTAAATTGAAAAATAGACATAGTTTTCTTGAATGTTACTATCTCTAACTGAGCTTTGCTAAGCTAGGAAGGGAGGGTGCTCATTTACTCTTTTATAATGCTAACATGTATTTTGTTGATGAGGGCAATACTTAAATAACTATACAATTTTTCTATTATTTATGTGGGGGGTGAAGGGGAATTACTTCCCAATCATAAGACAATAATTTTACCGGACACTATCACACTAAAGCTAACTCTCAAATTCCTGACACACCTAACAAAGATAAATTTTGTCACCTTCTTTTAACTACCGGATCAAATTTCATGAAATGAAAGTTTGATAAACTTATAAGATTGCATCTTCAAAAGCACCTGATTCTGTTTAAGTCCCATTGGAGTAGAGCATTATCCTATTGAGAATGAAATAGATATAAGGGAAAAGAGTAGTCTAAGTTCCATGTCTTCTGAATATTAGATAGATGTATAAAGAAAGAAATCGAGAACTGTGTAAATCAGGTTGGGCTTCTACACATTCAATTTTGTTAAGGAAAATCAGGCTGATTTTATATTCATTAAAAGTGATTCTGTTTTAAGAAATATCACAACTTCTTTCCTTTTCCCCTATGGTTACAGGGAATGGCACTCTTGTGGCTAACAGCCATGATCCCGCAGGCGCGGCCTCCTCCTTGCAATCCTGCAGCAGGAAGGTGTAAATCGGCAACACATGGACAAATGACAATGTTAATTTCTTCCCTTGCTCTCATGGCCATTGGAAAAGGTGGCCTTTCATGCTCCCTAGCATTTGGAGCAGACCAGGTGGATAAGAAGGACAACCCCAACAACCAAAGAGCCTTGGAAATATTCTTCAGCTGGTATTATGCTTCATCAGCAATTTCTGTCATAATTGCCTTCACTGGCATAGTATATATCCAAGACCATCTTGGATGGAAACTGGGTTTTGGAGTTCCAGCAGCACTTATGTTCTTGTCCACTTTCTTCTTCCTCCTTGCTTCTCAACTTTATGTAAAGAACAAAATACGAGGCAGCTTGATCACCGGCTTTGCACAAGCAGTTGTGGCAGCCTATAAGAACAGGAAACTTCCATTGCCACCTAACAACTCAGCTGGAATGTACCATCATACCAAGGACTCCGATATTCTTGTTCCAAGTGATAAACTAAGGTTGAATTGCATGGACAAAGGTCTTCTAATAAAGTGAACTAGTCTCTAAAGTGAAAAAAGATAAGGATGTATTTACCTTTAGATGAAAAAGATCCATTATAAACATAACTCGCAAAATGATCTAGGGCTAAATACAACTTTACTTTCTTAATTTATAGGCAAGCTCACTTTAAAGGAAATTTTTTTCCGATTACCATCTTTATTATGTTTTGCTAAGTAAGCTGATGTGTCATAAAACCATCTCTTTCAAAAGTTTGAGTTGATAGGTAGAGGCATATAAATGGTTTTATATCTAACAGGATGAAATGATACTGAAAATGTGGTGCTTTGTTTTTTAGGTTTCTGAATAAAGCTTGCCTCATTCAAGATCCAGAAAAAGATATAGCCTCTGATGGATCAGCCTCAAATCCGTGGAATCTTTGCACAGTAGATCAAGTAGAAGAACTAAAAGCCATTCTTAAAGTCATTCCCTTATGGTCTACTGGGATCATGATGTCACTTAGCATCGGAGGCTCATTTGGAGTGCTGCAAGCTAAATCAATGAACAGACATATCACTTCACACTTTGAAGTTCCAGCAGGTTCATTTTCTGTGATCATGATAGTTACAATATTTTTATGGATTGCTCTATATGATCGAGCCATCATTCCTCTAGCATCATGGCTTAGAGGCAAACCAGTTAGGATCAGTGCCAAGAGAAGAATGGGAATCGGTTTGTTCTTCTCTTTCTCCACTTTGTCACTGCAGCTATTGTTGAGGGCACGAGGCGAAGGAGAGCGATCGAGGAAGGATACATCAACAATGCTCATGCAGTGTTGAACATGTCTGCAATGTGGCTCTTTCCACAACTTTGCTTGGGTGGCATCGCTGAAGCATTCAATGCAATAGGCCAGAATGAGTTCTATTACACTGAGTTTCCTAAGACTATGTCCAGTGTTGCATCTTCCCTTGGTGGATTGGGAATGGCTGCAGGGAATGTGTTATCTTCCTTGGTGTTCAGCATCGTGGAAAATGTTACTTCAAGGGGGGGTAAGGAAGGTTGGATTTCAGATAATATCAACAAGGGTCATTATGATAGGTACTATTGGGTTCTTGCTTCACTTAGTGCTTTGAATATATTGTATTATTTGGTGTGTAGTTGGGCTTATGGACCTACTGCTGATAAAGTATCCAAGATGACTGATGAAAATGGTACAAACGAGGTAGCATTAACTGAATTGGAGAATAGGGATCGGGTTGACAAGGGGTCCCATGTGAGTGAAGAAATTGGTTCAAAGGAGAGAGAGTTAATTGAGTTTGTTAATAACAAAGGTATTGAAGATTAGTGAAACAATTGACTCAAGGAGGGGAACAGTGAAGTGAAGTAGGAGTTAATGATGAAAAGGAAAGGAAGGATTAATTGGCTAGTTGATTTGTTTAACTCTAGTCAATTAGTTGAAGAAGCAAAACATATTAATTTATTGGTAGCGACTAGCCCCACAATCAATTTGGATAGTCATATTTCAATATTATTGTTTTGACTAGTGATAGATATGAAGAGGCTATTAAATACGTACATGTAAACTGTCTGTAGGTAATGATGCATATTTGCTCCATATAGTAAAACTGTTATACTTCAGAATGTTTTGAATCATCCACAATTTCTTTCAAGAATGCTCTTTCAATGGTCTAAGAGTAGATTATTTAAGCCAGGCATGAAATAGTGATTTTTCTATGAATCAAGTTCAGAGTTCTTATGTAGAAATTTTTTAGCAAAGAAATCTTTCAAGGAAGGAACCATTATTCAAAAGGTAAATTTTTTTTGGTACATATTCAAAAGATAAATTACAACAATCTAAAGTTGATATTATATTTACTTCTTCTTACATTTTAAAATTACATCCATCTCCCCTCATTATTTAAAAATTGTTACAATGACCTCCTTATTCATAAAAGACCATTAAAAATAATGCAAAAAATTAAAAAAATTAAAAATATGGGAAATAACTCTTTTTCTTTCAATTTCTATAGAATCCACGCCTATGCCACATAACAGTTTCAAGCCTTATTTTTCTTCTTTCAACCAATCAATTAAATCCCAAACCTGTAACAAATTAGTCTGCAATATCAATCTACACATCAAGCAATCAATCAACCAAATCAACTCAGAAAGTTATAAAACACAAAACATCCAAGATACATATCAAAACAAATTAACCCCCAAAAAAATCAGTCAAAACTAGACAAAACAAGCTTTGAACAAGATTGAAACAACAAATACAGTCAAATCCAATCCAAATTCACACCCCAAACAAAAACGAAAAATAAAAACACAGATCCGCTTCTTCCCCTCCACCCTTTTCACCATCTGCATCTTCTCATCTCAAAAAAAAAAAAAAGCAAAATACAGTGGGCCACGTTTGTGAACGGGATGACGTCAAATGATCAAATGAATGAACAATAACAACATAACCACATAAAAAAGAGATCATAACATAGCAATTGATCTGATCACTAAAGATAGCGATTACTTATAATCAATGCTGTAAATTGCGGATAATGTGACCGTCACAGTGTGCATTGCGGCTAATGCGGCATGAATTTTTTACATGTCTACAATTTGAAAAGAAACTCATTGCAGCATCTTGCGCTGAATATCTTTTTCTTGTTAAGGGATTAATGTAAGGATGATAAATCAAAGAATGATGTATCTACTATCACCTAACATCAGGTGAGGTCAATCTCGTTTACCAAAAAAAGGAATTTCAAATAGAGCAATAAATCTACTTGTCAGGTGTCTTGTGTTGTATATGTCAGTGGCATAAAGCCATTTTTTGTCAAAATTTTCAAAGTGCATCGTAGAATTTCTCCTGTGCACATAAAATAAAGTCAAGAAAGAGGTACCGAAATCACGAGAGTTACTGTAAGTTACTATGTATGCACAGGATTTATCATATGAGCAAAATCATAGAGAGTTCCTGTGCATTGGTTGCACAGTAACTCCAAGCTCTATAAATAGAACTGAATTCGTTCAATTTTAGCATCAAACAAACACTAAGAGTATTCAAATATATAGTGTCTTCTGAAGTTTCTCCTATATTTATAGAGAGGTGTATTCTTAGTATAAGAGAGGGTGTTATTGTTCTCTCCTTAGTATTAGAGAGGTGCAATTTTATCTTCCACATAGTGAAAATCTTTCTCGGCCTTACCCTGGTTTTTCCCTCATCATTAGGGGTTTTCCACGTAAATATTCTGTGTCAGTTCCAATTCTCTCAACTCTATTTTAGTTGTGTTGATCTGTTTCCATAACTCTAACCAACAGTGGTATCAGAGCTTTGGTACGGTAGGATTTTTTCTTAGTATGCTCTGTGATTGCAGCTTAGTCTGATCTTCCACATCAAAAAAGAATTTTTTCCCTGGTGCTTGAAGAGCCATTGGTCCACGCGGGTTATCTTCGGTCACTGGTTATACGTGTAGTTGTATACTTTTATAGTATTGTTAACGTATACTGGATTTGTTCCATATACGGTATAAATATACGTACTGTTCACGTATACGGTACTATTCACGTATAAGACACTTCACGTATATGGTACTATTCACATATACGGACCTCCACATGGCAAAATTTGAGTTTGAGAAGTTCAATGGGAATAATTTTTTCCTGTGGAAATTGAAGATCAAGGCAATCTTGAGGAAGGACAATTGCTTACCAAATTGAAGATAGACCAGTCAAAGTTACTGATGAAAAGTGGAAGGAGATGGATGATAATGCTGTTGCCAATCTGCATCTTGCAATGGTAGATTCAGGATTGTCTAGTGTTGCAGAAAGAAGACAACAAAGGAGATCTGGATGCTCTTGTCAAACTGTATGAGGTCAAGTCTCTTCACAATAGAATATTTCTAAAGAGGAGGCTGTATACTCTTCGGATGAGTGAGTCCACATCGTGACGGACCACATCAACAATCTGAATACCTTATTCTCCCAGCTTACAGCATAGATTATAAAATAACGGAGAATGAACGTGCAGAGCTTCTACTTCAGAGTCTACCTGACTCATATGATCAACTCATCATCAACATCACAAATAATAATACTACGAACTCTATCCTTTGATGATGTCGCGGTGCTATTCTTGAAGAGGAGTCCAGGCGCAAGAATAAGGAAGATATATTGGAGAGCTCAAAGCAAGCAGATGCGCTGTTGGTGACAAGAGGGAGATTAATGGAGCGTGACTCCAGTGGGAGTCATGGTCGAGTAGATCAAAGTCAAGAAGAAGGAAGAACTTCAAATGCTACCGTTGTGGCATGAGAGGGCACTTGAAGAAAGATTGTTAAACAATAAGAAGAATGGATAAAGCCCAGAAGCATCAACCTCTCAAGGATGTGTTGTGAGTACCTCTCCAGATGGAGAAATCCTATGAGCGAGGCATCAATTGGTTCTAAAGGCGGAAACGGCTCACTGATATTTGGATAATGGATTCAGGAGCATCATGGCATATGACTCCACACCGTGGCTGGTTTTACAGTTACGAACTTGTCTGGTAGGATCTGTGTTCATGGGAGATGATCATGCCCTAGATATTGCTAGTATTGGTACTGTCAAAATAAAATTATTTGATGGTTCCATTAGAACAATTCAAGGAGTGCGACACGTGAAAGGCTTGAGGAAGAATATATTGTCTATTGGGCAATTGGATGACCTCGGGTGCAAAACTCATGTTGAAAATGGGATATTGAAAGTTGTTAAAGGTGCTCTTGTGGTGATGAAAGCGAAAGACCACGGCAAATCTATACAGACTTCAAGGAGATACGTTGCAGGAGGCATGCATCAGTAGCATGAGCAAGTCAAGAAGAAACGACGATGATGTGGCATTGCAAGTTAGGCCACATGTCGGAACATGGTTTGAAGGTTCTTGCGGAACGTAATCTCATTCCGGGCTCAAATCGGTGAATTTACCGTTTTGTGAGCATTGTGTTACAAGCAAGCAGCATAGATTGAAGTTTGGTAGTTCAACTGCTCGAAGTAAGCATATTCTAGACTTGATTCATTCTGATGTGTGGGAGTCGCCAGAAATGTCCTTGGGAGGTGCAAAATATTTTGTATCATTCATTGATGATTACTCCAGGAGACTGGGTGTACCCAATCAAGAAGAAGTCAGATGTGTTCTCAATATTCAGGGACTTCAAAGCAAGAGTAGAACTTGAATCCGGAAAGAGGATCAAGTGTTTGAGGACAGATAATGGAGGAGAATATACTGATGGAGATTTTCTAGCATTTTGCAAGCATGAAGGTGTTCAAAGGCAATTCATAGTTGCACATACACCTCAGCAAAATGGTGTAGTAGAGCGAATAACAGGACTCTTCTAGAAAGAACAAGAGCAATGCTGAGAACAAGGTTTAGCTAAGTCTTTCTGGAGAAGTAGTCAAAATTGCATGTTACGTGATTAATCGGTCACCATCAACCGCGATTGGTTTAAAGACACCAATGGAGATGTGGAATGGCAAGCCGAGATTATTCTTCTCTACAAGTATTCGGATGTCGGCATATGTGATGTATAACTCCCAAGAAAGAACAAAGTTGGACCCAAAGTCCAGGAAATGTATATTCTTGGGTTATGCTGACGGTGTAAAGGGGTATCGCTTGTGGGATCCACTCCCGCAAAGTTATTGTCAGGAGGGATGTTATATTTGCAGAAAATAAACTACAAAGTGAAGAAAGAAACGACAGCATTGTTAAGAAGATGACTACATTCCAGATAGATGAGAAGTATGAAGAAAACGATTCTGAAGCGAGCCAGAGCATGATGAACAAGTACCAGAAGAGGCTAATAATACCGAAGTTAGGCGATCAACACGCCAGACACAACCACCATCATGGCATTCAGACTATGTTATGGCAAGCCACGATGCATTCTGTCTTCTGATAGAAGAAGGAGAACCATCAACTTTCAAAGAGGCTTTTAGTAGCACAGATGCTTCTCTGGATGACGCAATGCAAGAAGAAATGGAGGCCTTGCATAGGAACAAGACATGGAAACTTGTTGCACTTCCAAAAGGTCGAAAAGCCATTGGCAACAAATGGGTCTATAAGATCAAACGAGATGGCAATGATCAAGTGGAACGATATCGTGCAAGACTGGTGGTAAAAGGATTTGCTCAGAAGGAAGATATCGATTTCAATGAGATATTTTCTCCAGTTAGACTTACCACTATCAAAATAGTATTGGCTATGTGTGCTACATTTGATTTACATCTTGAGCAATTAGATGTGAAAACTATTTTTCTTCACGGAGAACTTGAAGAGGAGATTTATATGCTCCAACCAGAAGGTTTTGAAGAAAAAGAAAAAGAAAACTTGGTTTGTAGGTTGACCAAATCTCTGTATGGTTTAAAGCAGGCGACAAGGTGTTGGTACAAGAGATTTGATTCCTTCATAATTCGCCTGATACAGATTGAGTTCAGACCATTGTACATACTACAAGAGGTTTGGTAACAATGTTTTCATCATTCTGTTGTTGTATGTGGATGACATGTTGGTGGTAGGCCCCAACAAAGATCGAATCCAGGAATTGAAGGCACAATTAGCTAGGGAGTTTGATATGAAGGACTTGGGACCTGCAAACAAGATTTTAGGGATGCAAATTCATTGAGACAAATGGACAGGAAGATCTGGCTTTCACAGAAGAATTATTTGATGAAAATCTTGCAACACTTCAATATGCAAGATTGTAAGCCAGTTTCAACCCCACTTCCTGTGAATTACAAATTATCCTCAGGTATGAGTCCTAGCAAGCGGAAAGGATGGAAATGTCTAGAGTACCATATGCATCGCGGTGGGAAGCCTTATGTACGCCATGATTTGTACTAGGCCAGATATTGCTCAGGCAGTTGGAGTAGTCAGTTGGTTTATGGAGGATCAGGAAAAGAGCATTGGAATGCTGTGAAGAGGATCCTGAGATACATTAGAGGAACCTCAGGTGCTGCACTATGTTTTGGAGGATCAGAGTTCATTGTCAGGGGATATGTTGATTCAGATTTTATAGGTGATCTTGATAAAAGGAAATCTACTACAGGCTATGTGTTCACACTTGTAGAGCTTGAGCTGGTTGTCCAAGTTACAGGTAGCTCTCTACTACAGAAGCTGAATATATGGCAGCTACACAAACTTGCAAGGAAGCTATTTGGATTCAAAGGTTAATGGAGGAACTCGGAACAAATAGTCAAAGATTACTGTATTGTGACAGTCAGAGTGCCTTGCACATTGCAAGGAATCCAGCCTTTCATTCCAGAACGAAGCACATAGGAGTCCAAGTATCACTTTGTTCGAGAAGTAGTAGAAGAAGGAAATGTGGATATGCAGAAGATTCACACGAAAGACAACCTAGCAGATGTCATGACAAAGCCGATCAACACTGACAAGTTTAAATGGTGTAGATCTTCTTATGGCCTATCAGAAATGTAGGCGGAGAGAATTGGTAAGATGAGAAAAGGTTTTGAAAGCTCTTCAAAAGTGGCTTTAAGTGGGAGATTGCCAGTGGCATAAAGCCACTTTTTTGTCAAAATTTTCAAAGTGCACAGGAGAATTTCTCCTGCACATATAATAAAATCAAAAAGGAGGCAAATCACGAGAGTTACTGTGCAAGTTACTATACATGCACAGGAATTTATCATGTGAGCACCAAATCACGAGAGAGTTACTGTGCATTGGTTGCACAGTAACTCCAAACTCTATAAATAGAAATTGAATTCGTTCAGTTTTAGCATCGAACAAACATGAGAGCATTCAAATATATAGTGTCTTCTGAAAGTTTCTCCTATATTTATAGAGAGGTGTATTCTCCTAGTATAAGAGAGGGTGTTATTGTTCTCTCCTTAGTATTAGAGAGAGGTGTAATTTTATCTTCCACATAGTGAAAATCTTTCTCGGCCTTGCCGTGGTTTTTCCCTCATCATTAGGGGGTTTTCACGTAAATATTCTGTGTCAGTTCCAATTCTCTCAACTCTATTTTGGTTGCGTTGATCTATTTCCATAACTCTGGTACCCAACAGTATATAGCAGTAAAAAAGGCAACAAAAAAAAATAATAATCAAAGTTTACTAGTTTGGCGTTTTGCATTGCTTCTATCTGCAACATCCAAGCTTCCCATAGCAATCAATTCAGTGAAATATTGAGTCATGGTGAGTGTACTTTACCTCAAACCATTTGAGTTCTTGCTGAAGTTCCAGTATCCTTATCATATCAGCTTTGGATCCACACCGCGAACAATCGAAGGACAAATAGAGTGCATCAACCACGAATGTACCATGTTATTGCACCTTTCCCAGGTGTTGAACAACGGATTAAACTCATCTGGCATTGGAAGTGATCCATCAATGAATCCGAATTTGTTCTTTGAAACTAGAGCTCTCTTCATGGAACGAACCCAAACATGATAGTTAGATTCTAACAAGAACGTGAGGAATGGGATCGATGAAAGACTTTAACTTGTATGGAGGAATTAAGGATTTGCGGCATTTGATGCTTCTGAATTCCAAGCTACATTAGCAGCATTCTATTGGGAATTTTCATTATGATTTCTTGCCAATGAAGGAAGTGTGGCAGAGCTCTGATACCATAAAAGAAAAGTGAAGATCGGAGAGAGAAAAGTGAGAGGAAATGAGATGAAAATCTGGAAATTCTCATTCAAATAATATATATATATATATATATATATATATAAAACAAAGGGAAGTAATTAAATTCACTGCACATGATGTATATTATTATTTTACAGAAACAGAATCGTAACTAACCCAATGGTAACTAAGTGATCGTTGCTTTCTCAGTTTCATTACTCATAGGAGCTTGCTGGATTTTTTAGAGTTGAAATAACATTTTTAAAAATTTTGTTGTATTTCAAACAACAATGTTATTTGAATATATGGACACTCATTTTATCATCATTGAATGTGATGGAAGAATTGGATGAATGGAGACCACCAACATATTCAATGATGATAAAATGTGTATTTCAATGGACACCCATTTTTTAGATGTTCAAATAACATTTTTGTATTTCAAAAGGGCAATGCCACATGTTAGTATATATGTAGGATTTAAGTGGTATGTATTGATAATGCAAAAGTTTTTTACATAGTCATCCCATCATGTATTGTTATATCAGTTATGATAGTTGACTTTCACGCCTACTACTCGAAAAATCATCTAAATGAAAACTTTTGATTAGATGACAGTGTAAAATAGGTTTATACTATCAACGGATCAAAATTAAACTCATATATGTATGTATGTGTGTATGTGTGTGTGTATATATATATATATATATATATATATATATATATATATATATATATATATACATATTCATTTGGATAATTTTTCAAATAGTGGGTGTGAAAATCCACTATCATAATTGATATGACAATACATGATTGGATAATAGTGTAAAATAGTTTTATACTGTCAATGCATTAAAATTAAACTCATATATATATATATATATATGTATATTGGTGAATGAGCTTTTTGAGTTTAATTTCTATACATTGACAATATGAAAAACACTTTTTTACATTGTCATCCAACCAAATCATTCTATTTAAATAACTTTTTAAGTAGTCGTGTAAGACTCAACTACTTTTACTGATGTAACAATACATGATTAAATGATAATGTAAAAAGTTTTCACACTATGTCAATGCATAGTGTTACCTTATGTAACCTTGAATGATGACTTAATTATTGAACGTTTTTATTGAACGTTTTGATGGGTGCTTTAGTGTTTTAGGTCTTGATTAGAGAACATGCTAAGAAGTCAACACACTGGTGTTGAATATCTCCCATTCGAAGA
This sequence comes from Dalbergia oliveri, assembly GCA_030441495.1. NCBI lineage: Eukaryota > Viridiplantae > Streptophyta > Magnoliopsida > Fabales > Fabaceae > Dalbergia > Dalbergia oliveri. The sequence goes on from JAMLFY010000016.1 coordinate 4,534,675, forward strand.
GAGACATTCAAAGACAGTAATAAGCAACCTGGAGTATGATGGAAGCTGTTGTGGCACAATTACCTTTGGAGGGAAACATGAATTTCATCACTGAAAAAGGCATATACCATTCATAAATAATAGGAATGCATTACAAGGAATATTAACACATCATAGCAAAGAGAAAATCCTTGTACAAAAGGATAAAAGGATAAGCACAAATTCAAAATACTACCCACGTTGTGTGACAGCTCATCAAATTGCAGAAAAAGCAACTTGCACTAGCCTACAACAGCCTACAATGGTCATATTATTTTCCCTATTTAAGGAAACATTGGCAATTGCAACAAATTTGAAAAAGAGCCCATTGTTGCATACCATTTTTTGAGGAAAAAATGCTTGCTATCTTCCTCTTTTTCTCCTCCTATGCTTTTGCACATTATCTAAGTACTATCAAATGTTATTTTTGTAAAAAGTTTGAGAGTATTGAATGTATCAGAAAATCATTGCAAAAGACAAAGTTTTTATGAGTTATAAAAGCCAAATTTGTGAGAGCTTCTAGTTAAGAAACTTGGTTTCTTTTATTTATGAGAGAAACAAAAATATCATTGTACAAGGCATTAGATTGTGAGGCTTTGTGAGTCAATCTTGTGTAAACTTGGAAGACTCTTGTCAAAAACTACTTGGAATGAGATTTTTGTCAAAGACTACTCTTGTTTGTATCTTGGAAAGATTTGTTTATTTTGATTTAGCTTACACTATTCTAAAATTTGGAATTAGTGGAACTCCCACCTTTGGATGAGAGACTTAATGTAGATCTCACATTAAAGTCAAACCAGTAAAATATTGTGGTGCACTATTTTTAACACTTCTCTTTATTTCACATATAAATATTTTTGAATCGTCTTAGCTTTTTATTTCATTACATATACTATTTTTCTTTCTACTTATTGTGTTTTGAATTTTTCTTCTAGATTTTAGAATACATTATATAAATTGTCTAATTTGTTTGTTAAGTGTGCAAATTTTAAAAAGGGCAGTCAATTCAATTCCTCCTTTATCAAGTGTATTGTTGTTATCAGCATAGAAATTAAACTCTTATAGCCCACTTGATTAGTAAAAATTAATTAAAATCCACTAATTTTGTATGGATTTAGACACCAAAATGCCACAAAACTAACTGATAATCTGAAAACATTTGTACACTATTTCTTTGCAAGTATCTAGCTAGGACTAAATTAAAATCAGTAATGGTGAACAATAAAATGTATGTGCCATTTGACAACACACATTTTATAGAAATGAATTATAATTAATACATACATATACATACATATATATATATATATATATACATATATATCTATATATATATATATTATAATTTTTTATATCTTTGTGAAACAGTTTCGTAATTTTTCTATGAAGTGTGTCTAATATTTATTTTCATACAAAATAATTTTATATGTAGAAGTGTAGAAGTTTATTTATTATTATTTGTGCTTGTAAATAATGACAATAGCTTCTGTTATAAAAAGTCATAAATATTGGGTGCGTACAAATTATTAAAATTTTAATAAATATTATAAATAAATTCTTTTCAGAAGTTGAAGTAAAAGCACTTGCTAATTACATTCTTATTTTTATATGTAAGCGTACAAAAAAAAAAAAAAAAAAAAACAAAAAAGATGCTTAAGACAGATTAAAGGTAAGCTTTACGTATCATAAAAAACGGTAAGCTTTCATAACGCATGATGCACATTGCTCATGCATTTAGAGTAAACATTCAAATTGATTCCTGATAATTTTTTTATGAATAAATTGATTCCTAACAATTATAAACATTCCAAATTAGTTCATTACAATTAAAAAAATAGGACATTGTAGGTCCTTGAATTCCTTTAAGGCTTAACTAGAAGACATAGATGAAAAAGACTCTAGAAGGTGAAGCTCATGTAAGAGGAAATATAACTTGACCAACGGTTGGTTGATATGCTGAATCTGAAAGGCATGTGATGAAACTTAGTAACCTGCCATTGAGCTCCTCCTCCAACCAAGCTTTACTTTCTTTTGGTCGAGTTTTATTTCCTTTCAGAATGAGCTAACCTTCTCCCAACCGATTCTTTTGTCATCTCTCCTTCCTTTAATCTTGAAGACCTTAAAGGACTAATAATATCCTATTTTTACAATTATGAGAACCAATTAGAATGTTTATAATTATTAGGATCAATTTATCTATTAAAAAGTTTATTAAGGATTAATTTGAGTGTTTACTTATATATTTATTTTTAGCAGCAAAGTCGGTGTAAGTCATCATAACACATTAATTGTTGAGAAAAGGACGTATTAAATAAGTGTTACCCTTAAAAACTGTTACTTTATTTTTTGGGTGCATTATGCTATTTTTTTATGCATTAAATAAAAAGCACACATCAATAAAAAAAAAAATTAGAAGTCTTAATTCTAAAGCAATTAGAGTGACGCTTATAAAATTCTTCCATCACTTATTTATTTCTGTTTTTTAATATCCTTTATAGAAATTCATATCTCCTTATTAATACTCCATCCGTTCCAAATAAGTGTGTAATTGAATAAACTGATATATTAAAAATAATATATCTAAATAGAATTGGATATACTAAATTCTTAGCGTACCAATTCATTTAAATAGATAATTATATGGAGACGAAGAGAGTATTTATTAAGAATAGAAAAGAAAAGTTAATTTGTTCGTCTAAATTTTTAAAAGTGTGATGGTACGTGGGATGAAAAAATTTTATTCGTCAAAAGGTTACGAAAACCAATTCAATGGTGGTTGTTCTTTTTGGGAAAAAAAATAGGATTTTGTTATGGTGTTTTCTTTTTGAATTTAAGAGTTGTGATTTAATTATAAATATTTAAAATATTAATAAATTTAGTTAGTGTGATAGATAACAAATTTTCAGTCATAAATTATCTAGAAGGTATTGATATCCATAAATTTTATAGGGTATCAGAAAAATTTAAAAAAATAAAAGATATAAAGTAAAATTACAGCGTATCATTCGCATTGTAGTTTGTAGGATTGTTTTTCGAGCCACAGATCTCTTTCCTTTTTTAAAAATGTTAAATAATCATAAAACAAATAAAACTTATTTAAAATGATTTAATTTTAATATATTGATAATATAAAAAAATTATATATCGATACATATGGTTAATTCTTTGTCCCACTACTTGAAAAATATATAAATGAAGATATTTGATTCGGTAACACTATACACACTTAGTTATTGTTCACTGTACCATTTACATTACACAAGCTATAACACCAAAGGAATAATGTTTGTTTGACAAGGTACAATAATTCTACGCTATCTCTTATAATTTTTTGTTTTTGGTCTCTTAGTGCATTAATGGCTATGCTCACTAAAAGATAAAAAAAAATTATGATTATTGATGTAATGGATCTAATTCTCCTGTATCCACTTTGTGTTTTCCTCTATTTGTCTCCAATTAAGTTTTACTATGTATTTAAATTATGGGTAGTTAAAAGATAGTGGTTGGATAAAACATCATAGATGATGTCATTACTATATATGTGTCAAAATTTTATTGAGGTGAGAAGAGTGAGACAAGGAAAGGACACAAAAGATTTGCGATGTAATATTGTTTTACAACTTTATTATAGATCAATGATTACTTCATCACAAAACATGTTTTTTGTGTGTTAACATGATAAGTTCAATTTAAGATTTCACTCTATGATCTCTTTCATCTAGATCTGATCTTCTGCTTCTTTTCTCTCCTTTGTTGTTCTTTTGTTGCATTAATAGTAACCCATCAATGGAGAAGGAAGTGGAGCTTTCCTCAAGTGAAGTGGAAATGGCTTCTCAACACATTTCACAACCACAAAAGAAGAAGAAGGGTGGTCTTGTAACCATGCCTTTCATCATTGGTACCTTACTTACTTGCCCCCATCATGACAAAGGAAACATAAATTTGATTCACTTAGATTATGTTTTCTTTTATGGTTTCATGATGGATTTATATGTTGTCTGTGTTTCTTTGGTGTTTGGTTGCTGTTGTTGTGAATGGCAGCAAATGAAGCACTTGCAAATGTGGCAACCGTTGGTCTTTTGCCAAACATGATATTGTACTTGATGGGGAGTTACAAGCTTCATTTGGCCAAAGCAACTCAGATACTCTTGTTATCCCAAGCAACAGGCAATTTCACGCCTGTGGTTGGTGCTTTCATTGCTGATTCCTATCTGGGTCGGTTCCTTGCTGTTGGTTTAGGTTCCATTATCACTTTCCTGGTACATCATTTTCCCCTACTTTCTTTAATTTTCAGATTCAATTCCTTTGTTGCATATTCTCCTTTCCAATTGACAATTCTGGTCTTCAATTTAGGAGCTTGTCTTGTCTTTTTTCCCTTCAATTATTCTCCACACATAATAGTAAGAAATTTTTTTTAATCCGGTGAGGAGGGAAGGTAGCTGGAATTAACCTTGGAAAATGGCAATTAATTTGGAAAATAGATGCATTTTTTTTAGTGTTACTATCTCTCACTGAACTTTGCTAAGCTGGGAAAGGAGGGTACTCAATTACTCATATAATAAGCTAGCATGTAATTTGTTGATGAGAGCAATATTTAAATAACTATACATTTTTTCTATCACTCATTATAGGGTACAGATAATTTTTAAGATCTAAACCCGTCACTTTTAAATTATAAGATAGCAATATTACCGTTACATCAAAACTCTCCCTCAATTATTTTCTGACATGTGTAACAAAGGTAAAGTTGGCCACCCTTTTTTCCACAATTTTAACTAGGGGATCAGAGATCATGAAATGAATCAATAAACTTATTAGATTGCATCTTCAAAAGCACCTAATGGAAGGAATCAAGAACTGCTTAGTTCTGTTGCACATCAATTATGAGCTAACCTCATGGATTTTGGCTATTTTCCAAAAATTAATTGGTTATTGGAAGTTGGAATGACCAATAATGTAGTCGCTTGCTCGTAGATCCGTCCTAAGAGTAGGAAGCCATGTATACATGATCTGAGTTTGGCTCACTTTTATTGTTGAAAAACTGAGAGATGAAGTTTATCAAGCACTTGAAACTTATCTCTTCGTATAATAATAGCATAATGGCTATTCAATGTTATTCCACTGAATTTAAATTATTATTTTTCATCAACAAAAACATGAAGTGACTTTTATAGCGATAATTTAGCTATCTTGAGTCTTGATGCATTCGTGCAAGAAATATTTCAATATGGAGATAAGATCAACATTTTTAATGTGCTAAAAGTCCAATGAATACTAAATACTAACCTTTAATTTTGTCTGAACTTAGTTTTATACACATTCAAGTTAGTCAAGGAAAATGAACTTGATTATTTGTTCTTTAAAAGAGATTATGTATTCAGAAATACAACAACAACAACAATAACAACAACTAAGTCTTATCCTACTAAGTGGGGTTAGTTATATAGATCAAGTGATGCCATAAAACTATATTATATATCTTATTCATGTTAAATCTATTAATATTTAAATCCATCTTAATTATCTTTTCTATAGTTTTCCTCAATCTCCTTCTACCTCTATTTATAGTATTATTCTCTATTTGATCCACTCTCCTCACTAGAGCCTTCATAGGTCTCCTCCAAACATGATCAAACCACCTGAGGTGAGATTCTACCATATTTTCTATGCATGATAGGCATCACCCAATTTTCTATCTAATCCATTCATTCCCCATTTTATCATGTCCAATGTGACCACTCATCCACTACAATATTCTCATCTCTGTCACATTTACTTATTTTCATGTTGGCCTTTTATCGCCCAATATTTAGTCTCATACAACAAAGCGGATCGTATTGTTATATGGTAGAATTTATCTTTAAGCTTTAGTGCTACTTTTTTATCGCAAATAGAGCCTGAAGTGCCACTCCAATTTGACCATCTTGCTTGGATTCTATATTGACAAATATCACACGTTTTTTTCTTTTCCCCTATGGTTACAGGGAATGGCACTCTGTGGCTAACAGCCATGATCCCGCAGGCGCGGCCTTCTCCTTGCAATCCTGCAGCCGGAAGGTGTAAATCAGCAACACATGGACAAATGGCAATGTTAATCTCATCCTTTGCTCTCATGTCCATTGGAAATGGTGGCCTTTCATGCTCCCTAGCATTTGGTGCAGACCAGGTGAATAGGAAGGACAACCCCAATAACCAAAGAGCCTTGGAAATGTTCTTCAGCTGGTATTATGCTTCATCAGCAATTTCTGTCATAATTGCCTTCACTGGCATAGTATATATCCAAGACCATCTTGGATGGAAACTGGGTTTTGGAGTTCCAGCGGCACTTATGTTCTTGTCCACTTTCTTCTTCTTCCTTGCCTCTCCACTCTATGTAAAGAACAAAATACAAGGCAGCTTGATCACTGGCTTCGCACGAGTAATTGTGGCGACCTGTAAGAACAGGAAACTTCCATGGCCACCAAACAACTCAGTTGCAATGTACCATCATAGGAAGGACTCTGATATTCTTTTTCCAAGTGATAAACTAAGGTTGAATTGCATGGATAAAGTTCTTCTAAAGTGAGCTTGTCTCCAAAGTGAAAGATAAGGATGTATTTACCTTTAGATCCAAAAAGATGCATTATAAACATAAGTCGTAAAATGATCTAAAGGTAAACTACAACCTTGCTTTCTAAATTTACAGACAAGCTCACTTTAAAGGAATTTTTTCTGAATCAGATTACCATCTTTATTATGTTTTGCTAATTAAGTGGATGAAATGATACTGAAAATGTGTTGCTGCTTTGTTGATTAGGTTTCTGAATAAAGCTTGCCTCATCAAAGATCCAGAAAAAGATATAGCCTCTGATGGATCAGCCTCAAATCCATGGAATCTTTGCACAGTAGATCAAGTAGAAGAACTAAAAGCCATTCTTAAAGTCATTCCCTTATGGTCTACTGGGATCATGATGTCACTCAGCATCGGAGGCTCATTCGGAGTGCTGCAAGCTAAATCAATGAACAGACATATCACTACACACTTTGAAGTTCCAGCAGGTTCTTTCAGTGTCATAATGGTGGTTACAATATTTTTGTGGATTGCGCTCTATGATCGCGCTATCATTCCTCTAGCATCATGGCTTAGAGGCAAACCAGTTAGGATCAGTGCCAAGAGAAGAATGGGAATCGGGTTGTTCTTCTCTTTCTCCACTTTGTAACTGCAGCTATTGTTGAGGGCACGAGGCGAAGGAGAGCGACCAAGGAAGGATACATCAACAATGCTCATGCAGTGCTGAACATGTCTGCAATGTGGCTCTTTCCACAACTTTGCTTGAGTGGCATAGCTGACGCATTCAATGCAATAGGCCAGAATGAGTTCTATTACACTGAGTTTCCTAAGACTATGTCGAGTGTTGCATCCTCTCTTATTGGATTGGGAATGGCTGCGGGGAATGTGGTTTCTACCTTGGTATTCAGCATTGTTGAAAAGGTTACTTCAAGAGGGGGAAAGGAAGGTTGGATTTCAGATAATATCAATAAGGGTCATTATGATAGGTACTATTGGGTTCTTGCTTCACTTAGTGCTTTGAATATATTGTATTATCTGGTGTGCAGCTGGGCTTATGGACCTACAGCCGATCAAGTTTCAAAGGTGAATGATGAAAATGGTCCAAATGAGGGAGCATTAGATGAATTGGGGAATATGGGTCCGGTTGACAAGGTGTCCCATGAAGATGTTAGTGAAGAAATTGGTTCAAAGGAGAAGGGGTGAACTGAGTTTTGTAATGATAAAGGTATTCAAGATTAGTGAAAACAATGGCTCAAAGGACAGGAAGAGTAAGGATCTGTTTGGTTTGAGTTTTTAGTTTTTAGTTTTCATTTTAGTTTTCCAGATTTTGTGAAGAAAATATTGAAAATTCTGAAAACTATAAATTCTAGTTTTCAGTTTTCATTTCAGTTTTCAGTATTTTCTTCACAAAATCTTGAAAACTGAAAACTGAAACTCAAACCAACAGGCCATAAGGGGTTATGATGAAAAGAAAAGGATGGATTAATTGCCTTGTTGATTTGTTGAACTCTAGTGAGATAATTGATCAATCAAAACAGAGTAATATGTTGGTAGCCACAATCAATTTGGATAGCTATATTGCTATTTTCATGTTTTAACGAGTGATAGATATGAGAAGGCTATAAATAAATACATATGAACTATGTCTGTAGGAAATTATGCATATTTGCTCCATATCGTAAAATTGTTATTATACTTCAGAATATTATGAATCATCCACAACTTGATTCGAGAGTGCTCTTTCAATGGTCTAAAAGAGCAGATTATTTAAAGCCGGGTGTGAAACATTATCAAATGATCAAATGAACAATCCGAAACAAGTTAACCACATAAAAGAGAGATCATAACGATTTGCAAAAATATATATGAACCCCCCTTGAGGTTTAGGTGATAATATATCAGATATTATAATATGTAGAATGTGACAGTAAGTACTCTTGTAAATGTGACACCAGTCTTCTGTAAAGGGGTTAGTGTAAGTATGACAAATTGAGGAATGTTGTATGTAGTATCACCTTATTTCTGGGGAGGTCAGGGTAATTCTTTTGAAAAAATGTACATGAAGCAATGAATTTACTTGTTTGGCTCTTATATTAAAGCAGGAATGATATCAAAGTTTACTAGTTTGGCGTTTTGCAATTCTTCTAGCTGCAGCCATCCACAGCTTTCCCATAGCAATCAATTCCCTATTATCCTTTTTCCTTACTTCCACAATCACAGACTTCAATTCATCCTTCTTTCCAACAACCTTTGCCTCCACTTCAACCTTTTCCTGTCATTGAAATGTAAATTAGAATTGTGAACAAAAACAAACTAGATTTCTGCAGAGTGAATGAATGAATATGGTGAGTGGAACAATTGAACTCAATTGTTAAGGTTTGTTTGGTTTCAAAGATATTTCATATTTTCATTACTTGTTTTCAATAATGTTTAATAACCAACATACAAGTTTCTTAACAAACACCAAAGTTGTTGAAACATCAAGATGATGAGGGGAAGACTACCTGAACCTTTGCTGTTGAGCAGTATGATATGCTGAAATCAAGAGTGACATGGTGATGTGAAGTAAAGGAGATGGAAGCAAAATTTGCAATAGTATCAACTAGTGTTGCAATCGCACCAACGTCCCAGTTTCCATTTTCATCCTATGAACATAAAGCAAGAATTAGATTTAGATTTCAATAGTTTGTCATAGTCATATGGATTATAATAAAACACTATACTATCATCTATTTCATGGTTAGTATGTTTCATTATGCTTGTGTAGAATTAATTCTATTAGAATTGTGTAGATTTAATTTTAAAGCAAAGTAATTTATATATGGTAGTTACTTTAAAAGTGATTTTGACAAAAAATAATAAATTTTCACTTACTCATAATCAATTCTAGAAGCAGGAATCAATTTCAAGCTCTCAAAACCAAATATCATTGAAAATTAGTGCAATCAATTTTGGGGTCCAAAATCAATTCTAGACCCGAAACGGTTTTCCAAGCATGCTATAGAACTCTTACCTATTAGGAGTTAGGATAAGACTTATTGTTGTTGTTGAACATAAAAGTGGGAACTTGTCATGGACGGAATGAAAGAGTTTAGATGAAGAGTAATATTATTTATATCACTTTCTAAGATATAGTTAAAAGAACACTCTAAGTTGTCCCTTAAACATTGGTTAAGAGAAAATAAAATGTTTAAGACTCTCAACTAATGATTAAGGGACACTATGGGATTAAATGCCTTGGAAATAATAATACAAATAACATATCTCTAAATAAAAGGTAAAGATGAGATATTAATGAGATTATTACCGATAAGCCATTGTGAACAATCAAGTCACAAAGGATGAAACCTTCGTGTGCCTTTACTACCCGGACACCCCTTGTGGTTAATGCCCCTATCTCATGACCAATACTACCATCTGCAAGGTCTTTAATCCTTTTGAGGATAACTTCCAGATATGATGAGTCTTCCATTTCTCTTTCTCAAGCATCCCCAGAAAACCACACTGTCAACTAATCTTTCTTTTAATTGCTCAATTATATACGTAGGTGACAGGTCAACTTCAACTAAGGACAAAAGATTAATTAGTCACAAAATATTCTTTGCCGGACAATAATGTTTTAAATGTGCGCTTAAATTACTCAATATTATTTTAGTTTGGATAACTTAAATTACTCATTACTCAATATTAAATTCATGGTTTCTTGACCTGCACCGTGCACATGAGAAAATTATTTCAATCAATATGCTCAGAACATGGTTATAGCATGTGATCTTCTTGATGTTGTTATTGTGTTTGTTGTGCTAGAAATGGTTGTGGGAACAAGGAAGGTGCTAATGATAATTATGTGCCAATATTAAATGAGAAAGATTAATTAGTCAAAGAAAGGGCAAACCTTTGGACCTTGAAATATTTGTTTTTTATTCTTTTTCTGATTGCTTTTGATTGGGTAACAAGTAACACCTAAATTATTCCCTCTTTTTCTTTTTTTACTTTGATATCTGAAATTAGAAAGTTGTGAATGGTGAAAAAAATTCAGTAACTATTCTTTTCTCAATGGAAATGCAACTTGATTTCTAGTGCTCTTTCGTGTTCAAGTTTGTGTGTGATGGGGGCTTCATGCTCTATTATTTTCTAATTCATGATGAGGTTGTGTTTACCACTTTGGCTTAACTTTATATGGAAGAGGAGATTGGAACAAAACATGCTCAAGCCGGAGGCTAGAAAGGAAGACATAAGAAACTATGTTTTTTATATGGTGTTGTTTACCCTTTTCACTCGAATTCTCCTTATTGTTTTTATTTATGCTTTGTTCTTTTTGTCTTGTGTTTTCATATGAGTTCTTTATGTTGTCTTGTGTTTTTATGAGTTTTTTTATGTTTCTTCATGGGTCGTTTTCCGATAATCTATGTTCCACTCTTGTTTGGGTATTTTGAGCCTTTATCAAACTATTGAAAAACAAAAAATGCAACTTGATTCCTTACACGAGTTCGATTGAAATGGGTTGTTCTCATATGGTAGTGGCAAAACATTCTCCATTGAAAAAAATGTAAAGAAAGTATTAAACTGACTCGCCTTTTGTCTTGGATTAAAGCTAAAGCACCAAAGAAAAGTCATAGTTTACTAGCTTGGCCTTTTGCTTTGCTTCTAGCTACAGCCATCCACAGCTTTGCCATAGCAACCAGTTCCCTACTATCCTTTTTCCTTACTTCCACAATCACAGAAGTCAATTCATCGTTCTTTCCCACTGCCTTTGCCTCCAATTCAACCTCTTCCTGTCAGTAAGAGGGGAAAAAAATTACTTCCCAACCAAAAAAATTATCAAAAATTAACATTCAGAATTAGGTGTCAAAACATAGTGTGTTCATTTCATATTTCAATGAATTTGATTTTGATGCAGAGAGGTTTTGTATGGTTATCTAATCAAATCTCTCATTGCACATGACTTTTCAAGTAGTGGGGTGAAAATTAAGCATATTTGCCAATGTGTCATTACATGATTACATATTTGTAAAACTTTTTTACTCTGAATGTATTGAAATTAAATCATTTCTTAAGTATCCCTGATTTCCATTCAGTCACTCAAAATTTGTCATTATATATACGCAAACTGTGTCTGTCAACCAATTTATGGCAACTTTGTTTGGAGTAGCACCACTAAAAGAAAGTTATATTTCTTCGGAGTGAATGAATCAAATCAAGAGTGACTAACTATTAAAGTGAATGAGACAGCTGGAATCAGAATCTAAACTTTTCTTCACAAACACCAAGATATTGAAACAACAAGATGAGGAGCAGATGTATACTACCTGAACCTTTGCTGTTGAGTAGTATGATATACTGAAATCAAGAGTGACATGGCGATATGAAGTATAGGAGAAGGAGGCAGTGCTGCCCATGATGTCAACTAATGTTGCTATGGCTCCCACATGCCAGTTTCCATTTTCATCCTATGAACATAAAGCAAGAATCAGATTTAGATTCTTAATGGTTCACCTATAAATATGGTTTACAACATGATATTATTGCATCGCATGATCCACATAGCCGACCATGTATACGGAATAAGACTTATTTGTTGCTATTGTTCAACACACAAACATGAATACTTATCATGTACAGAACCACAGAGCTTAAATGAAAGGAAAAAGAAAGTAAAGAGTATAATGAAATTATTACCGAAAGGCCCTTGTGTATGATGAAGTCACAAAGGATGGAACCTTTGTGTGCCTTTACTACCCGGATACCCTTTGTAGTTAAAGCTTCTATTTCATGACCAACACTACCATCTGCCAGGTTTTTCATCCATTTCAGGATTGCTTCCATAGAGGAGTCTTCCATCTCTATTCCTCAATTGCATCCCCAGAAGAGGGGTCAACTTAGGACAAATTCAGGAGCTTCTTTTCCAATGCATTAATTCAAATGAGAGATTAAACTAATCAATAATAAATTCAAGTTTTATTCATGACATGCGCCGCCTGCAAAGAAGAAAACTATTTAAATCAAGTTACAACAAACATTCAACAGGAAAGTAATAATTTTTGTTCAAGACTTTTTACCAAAAATAAAAAATTAAAAGTAATAATATGTATACACTCTCAGTGCAAAAAAAATATTTTATACAACCATCCAATTATCTATTGGAGTTTAATTTATATTGATACCGATAGTATAAAATATTTTTACATAATTATCCAATCATATATTCATATCACTAAATATGGTTGGGTTTCACACCAATTACTTGAAAAATCACGCAAACAAGAGAATTTAATTGGATAATATCATAATAAGATTTTACTGTTAGTGTATCAAAATTAAACTCTTATATATTGGCATATTAGTAAAAGTATTAGGTCCAATCACTCACTATCTCAAATATCTTATAAATAGAAATATATGATTGGATAATGTATAAAACTCATTTATAAATTATAGTGTATCAAAATTAATCTTCAAAAATGAATGTTTGCACACCTTATTTTATTTTGAAAACAGGGCTAATCAAAATGATAAAAGGAACTGTCCTCGTGCATATAGCTAAGCAGTTATATCAAAATGTCAAGTTTTTATTACCATCTCTTTATTTTTCAGTTTTATATGATTGTTTTTTTAATTTTATTTATATATATGTACATTGTAAAAAAATTTGACATCAAACAAACCCCAAAATATTAAGAGTTTAATTTTTATACACACACAATAAAAAAATTTTATACTGTCATTTAAATATATTATCGCACAAGCATAAATGATTAAGTATTACACTCACCACTTGAAAAGTTATACAAATAAGGGTGATTTTATTGAATGGAATTATAAATTTTTATACTATTAGTATATAGAAGTTCAACTCAAGTACTAAACTACAACATCAAATCAGCCCCTCAATTGTTTGATATTAAATAGGTTTCTAAATGTTAAAATATGATATCAATTCAATAATTCCATAAGTTATTCAACATCAAAAAATTATTAAAAACTACTTATAAAAGACCATATCCAATAATCTTTTAGTCTTTCCGAAAATTATTTAACATCAAAGACAAATAAATAAGTACCTCAAAACTCATTTGATCGAAAACATGATCCAATAGTCTCTTAGAAGAATTAGGCATACAATTGTAGGCAAAATAGAGAAAACACACCGAAGAAGGGGGGATCTTTTGATCAATGTTAACCACGTCCTAAAATATTCCAAAATGCATGAAGTTGAAGAGGCATAAAAGGAAATACATTACAAACAAAACTAGAACAAAGAAAACCAAAAGAGAAAACATTAACAAAAATATAAAAAGGAAAAGTTATGGAGAAGAAACTGCCTCATCACATTTCCATTGTTGCCTTTTTCGTTCAGTTGTGAGAATGTGAAGAAAAATAATCACAAAAAAATCATCAACACAGCAACTAATTACTGCCCAACCAAGTCAAGTTCTTCAGATCAGGTTGTCTTGTACCATCACATGACAATATGCAGATGTATTCTCTAAACCAAACTATGCCAGCCACGCCGAAAACATAGAGAAGCGGCAAAGACAATCCGGTTATAGCTCAAACCCAAGCAACAGCCACTCCAACATTTAGTCCAAAAATAATATTATGAGATGTATTTTTCCTGCTGCTCCTGAAGTAGCTTGGCTGATGACTTGGCATCCAAATATAGCGAACAAACTTCGTCAAGATCCCCTAGAAATTTTGCAGTAACGCGAAAATATTCATTTAGTCAAAGATGAGGGTGTCGAAAACGAATTATTTCAAGCGACCTAACATCAGCTTTTATAGTTACCTTGCAGATGCTGTCTCGGCCATTCATTTTTGCAACAACACTGGCAGGTGACAGAAGTTGAACAGCATGCCTGACAAGAACAAGTATTAAGTAACATATGAAAGAAAAGTGTTAAAGAAGAGCCAATCTAGAAAGCGGACCTTAAAGATGTCCGTTGTCCAATTTCCCCAAGGAAGGCTAAACTTTCCTCATCCACAACCAGTTCCTCTACTTGAGCACGAATAGCTAGAATCTGTACGACAGATAAGAAGCATGTATGAGAGTATGCATCCAAAATATGAAAGAACTTTGACATATTGAAAAGAAGGAGCAGCCATTACCTGTATCATTTCAGCAGGACCATATGTTTGTGTTCGAATGATCACCAACCGATCCAATAGGTCAACAGGTATGCCATGAGGACTGGTCATATCAGTCCCTCTGTATCAAAGACAGGTAAGTTAATATGTTCAATTTCATCGCTGTGAAAGCAACAGCAAAGGAACCATATAAATATCTAACTACTAATCAATATTATCACCTATGTTTTTCAAAGAACTTTTGTGGCCCAATAAATCTTGAAAAACCAAAAAACAGAAGACATGGCTGTGGCTTGTAACATTTTCAAAGAGCTCCAAACAAGACTAATTGACATAAAATTTACATGAATGTATGTCATTTAAGTGTAAACATAAGTCCTGAAAATCAACCAGGGTCCACAGAGGCTTTCAATATTGTTCCAATCACATGCACCAGAGTCATATGACGACCAAGTTAACTGGAACACTAATTAACAAGGTAAAGAATTATAGTGATGCTTGCTACAGTACATGCACCCCAAGAATGATTGACTACCTACTTTTACATTTCATTCATTTAGTTTCTCCAAATGTGCTAGAAGACCAAAACTTCTTCAAAAGATACATTAATTTCATACCTTACATTGCATATCCCTCTATTTGTAGCAAAAATTACTATTGGAGACAAGGAGCTCTCTAAAGCACGGTTCAGATAGGAAAAGCATTCCATATCTAGCATATGCACCTGCAAAGAAGCATTCAAAATTGATTAGTTAAAAGCAATAGAATCACAGACATTAGTAGGTGAGGAAGTTAACAATGTACTCACCTCATCAATAAATAGAACTCCAGGGACAAGCTCTGCTACACCTTCATCAATATATCGATTAACAACCTGTCTCCAACAGAAAAATAATAGTTATATGAGTTACCATTTTGTAAGTATACTATCCCCACTTTTCTTATGGCTTTTTTGGTCAGTCACAAGTTCTACATCGTTAATCACCAATTTCAATTTGATGCATAAAAATCAAAAGTATTAAGTAATATACTTAAAGGTATTTGAAAGTAATTGAGAAAAAAGTGCTAAGAAAAAAGCTCACTTTTAGACCATTCATTTATGCCTCAACAAATAAACAAATTGTTATAAAGGTATGACATGTTTTGACAATACCTTGTTAACTTCTTGCCTCAACTTGTCAGTGATTTCTGTTTTCCTGGGTTTCATCATCTGACCCATGAGAGACAGAATATCTTGTCCACCTTGAGGTCGTGCATTAGCAGCATCCAGATCATGTAGGGTTACATCCTGTAAGGGGAAAAAACACAACAAAGCAGTAATATTTAGCCAATGTCTCAGACACATTCTGGAGTCTAGACCTCTGAATATTTTTCTTTACAACTCTTATCCAAATAGTTTTTGAGTATTCCAAGAATAAATGAATTCAAAAGATTCATTTCCTCTAAATTGAAATCTAGAAAAAAAAATTATGATGTCCAAAGAAATTATGAGTCTTCCAAATATGGTCATCAAACTAAACCAAGTCTTAAGAAGCATTAGTACATAAGCATAAAAACCAAGTCTTCAAATACCTGAACAATCTCCTTTTTCTTGTGAACCTCTCCCTTAGGAAGTGGGACATACTCTTCTGCTTCAAGGTCAAACTCTGTCGCAAAAGCATCACTTCGGCCCACCCTTTTGACAGCTCCACTATTCGCTTCAATGTATATAACATCCCCAACAGCTACCTGTACAAACAAGTCCCAAATCAACACTTCCAAATTCGGATTGTTTTACAAAACCATTACAGAGCTTCGGAATTAAACAATTACCTAAAACAATATAACTTCTAGCAACAACAAGAAGAAAGATAACAATCGGAATGGCTAGGAAATTAGAGAACTCACCTTTTCCTTAATCAAGGCATCATATATGGTGGGGTCCAACTTCAGTTGCTTAGTTCCTTTCACAGTTTTCAATCCGATTATCACATGGCTTATACTTTTACCATAACCGCCTGTTACGCTCTCAGTTTCTTCTGGGGAGAGCTCAGTTACCTTAAACAAGACCAGAGACACATCAGGACTTGATATTAACACGCCAAAATACACAACTATCCCATCACAGTTTAAAGAAGTCAAGCACAATGAAGTGTGTGTGTTTTGATCAGACTCTTTTTTTAAGTAATTATAACAAAAAAACACTCGAATTTTTTTTTCTAATTATTATAAGCTATTTTGAATACAAAATAAGCTAACAAAGCACACTACTCACCTCTCCTTCATAAACTTCCTTATTTTCCTTGATACGCAGACCGATTGCACGTCGAAAATTTTCCATCAGTACCTCAGTCTTCTTCACCTCCGATGAGTAAACTTCTGAGCCAACCATTGGACAGAATGGAACCTGCGGCGTAGTACAAATACTTTTTACCAATAGCAAGAACATAAAGGCTCACAAAACAATCAGACAAAAAACAAATTGAAACATAAGAATTGAGCTAAGGGAAGGGAACCTTGGTTCCAAGTTCCTGGCTTATCCCCAGTGCCAATGCAGTCTTGCCGGTTCCAGGTGGACCAGCAAGGAGGAGCGCCCTGCCTGCCATCTTCTTCCCACGAATCATATCGACCACAAGGCCACATGCTTCTCTTGCCTCTGCTTGCCCCACAAAGCCAGAAGCAAAAGGCAATGCTCTTCCACTGACCTGAACAATAATCAAACAAAACTAAACCCCAAAAACATAAAAGAAAAAAAAAATGCAGCTATTCACTTAAAAAGTAAAATTGATGCAAAAGGTAATGCTCTTCCACTGGCCTGAACAATAATCACACCGAACCAAGCCCCAAAAAAATTCAGCTATTCACTTTAAATTGATGCATCTAAAACATTTTACCACAGCATTATTTTCCTTGTTGGGGTACCAAACAAAGGGCTCAAACTACTCCAATAACAACAACAGCAACAGTGCTACAGAACAATCATACGTAAAACTCAAAACCCATTTCCAGAAAGCCAAAAAGGTTCGAACTTGTAATCTATATCAAGAATCAACAACAAAGATAAAAACTTTGTTAAGAAGCATAAAGTATATATATATATACATACCTCAAGACCTAGGCCTTTGATATGGGTGTGTGTAGCAACGCGTTGCTTCTTGGTAGTTGACTGAACCTCTTCAATTCTCATCTTCTCCATCTTCTCTCTCTCTAAGGTTTTTCACTTTTGCAGAGGCTTTCAGGAGGGGGAGAGGGACAGGGAGAGGAGAAGAGAAACTTGTACTTTGAAGACGCGGCCTCAGGGAGCCAAGGTGCGAGCATGAATTCCACAAAACCAAACATTATTGGGCTGTGGGTCGGCCCAGGCCCAGACAGTTAAACTGGGCTTTATTCATGACCTAAAACAGTGTTATCCATATGGACTTGGTTTAATGGATAACTGCAAAGACACCCAAAGAAGATCCATAAAAGAAAACATGTGTGTTGTACCAAAAACGATAAATAAAGAAACATATCTGCTTTTGGTTGGTGGAAGGGGGCATTTGTTTGGGATAATTTGGGGTGAAAATCATTTTTTTTGTATGTTTGTTTAATTTTTTAAACATAATAAGAATTTTTTAAAAAATCAATTTTTAATTTTTTTAATAGAAGCTAAAAAGAGTAGTTTTGAAAAAAAAATTAGTTTTTAACTTTTTCAATTATATATAAAATTTGAGTTTCATATTTTTTTTAAAATTTGAAACAAAAGCACCCTAAAAATTGGGTGAAACAATAATTTTTAAGAATCACCGTTGTATTAGTAGGGAAATATTCATCTCATTTTACCCATTAACCAAACATAGCCCTAGTCAGAAAATAGTCACTAGTGTACCAGGTAGAGAAATATTTAGATGTATTTAGAGTGTCTCGTAAATATATCCATTAATAAAATGACATTTCAAATGAGACCCACTTTTAATTAAAGTATCACTTGGCTAGTGGATTGTCCATCTAAGAATTTTTCCTAGTATCGATGTTATACCTAGGTTATTGTCATCAGATTTTAATCAACGAAGCTTGGTTGATAAAAAAACTATCATCAGTGTATGTTTGATATCAGCAATTTTTAGAAATAATTATTCTTTCTGTGTTATTTCAAGAAGCTTTTGATTGCAAGTTATTTTGAACTTAAAAGAAGCTTATTCAAACACACAATGAATGATTATTATATATTCACGATTCATTTTATTTATTGAATGGCATTTTAGTTTTTTTTATTTTAAGATATTTCTAATCTGAAATCTGTTGACTAAGAGACCCTCTTAACAATTATCTTATTTAAGATTCAAACTTTGGGCCTCTTCTTAAGAGTACAACGTGCTTATCATTGCACTTAACCCTTATTAGTAAATGACATTTTAAATGTCTTTTTAATTTTGAGTAGTATTATTTGTCCTTATATTTTATAGGACAGTGTCACCCTTTCATCTCCTATTAGATGAAATGTAGGTCCTTAACTAAGTGGTCACACTCAATCCAATGGTAGATAGGAGTGTGTCAACATGTCCTATAAATTATAAGTACAAATAACATTTTTGTTTAATTTTAGTTAATAGTAAGATTCATCATTAATTTGTTTACTAATAGGCACTCACGTGGATTAGTTTCTTCAGAAAGTTCAATCACTTTTAAGATCATTTTGCCATTATTCTTTGTATTTGCTTTAACAAAAATTAGGTCCAAGTGGGTTTCATTCCTTCATCTTGTTATGAATATTGTTCACCCTGAAAAAAGATTAAAGGTGCCTTTAGTTGAGGGGTAAATTAGAGGTCAAAATTACATGAACGATTTATGTATAAAATAACACATAAAACTTATTTATTTAATTTTTATCCTCCCACTAAATATAGCCTAATTTGTAATGGACAGAGGTGAATTCATGGGCCAAACTGTTATTTTTTCTATTGTAAGAATGAATCTATTACATCACAAATTTTATAAGGATGAAAATGTAGATTTTGCTTCCTCTCTTTTTCCCTACATCAACTCTTTATTGTTCATTAATCTCTCCGTATTTTCTATTTCGTTGTGTCTGTTGTCTATGAACCTTGACGTCTGCTTTTCCGCCAACAGGATTGTTGTAATTTATTTGTGAACAATTCAAAGATTCAAATAATTTAGATGTAAGTTCTTTCCTTTTATCTTTCCATATCAATACACGTTCATGTCTTATTCACAATTTTAACAAAATTTTGAACACACAAAATCCATGCTTCTCTTAGAAGAACTTTGGTGCACAGACTTTATAATGTGTTGTAGGAAGGTAAAATGCATTAGATAGCGCACTTTGGAGTTGGGTAGTGGCATAAGATATCACTCCACTTTAGTGAATGTAGGATAGCTCGTAAATTGATCCATTGGCATCATGTTTCCAAGGGTAACATTGTTGAACTTGTGTGAACAACATAAAGAAATTCTATATTATACACTTCAACAATATGTTTTACACATTCCATTTAATAATTGTGACGTCTTTGAACATTACTTAGATATCAATGCATTCTCTACTTAGATATCAATGCATTCTCAGTAGAGTCCCACCACTTAATACATTCCTTTCCCAACATATATCAATATAATAAATAATAAATATAAATGTTATAAATACATTCAACCACCCTTATGAATATAAAATGCTAAACTTGAATTATCTATACTATTTTTCTTTTTATTTTTTTTCCTGTCCCCAAGCTAAAGCTTACTGCAAGCTTGAAAGCTAAAGTAAGGATTTGTTTGGTTACTATTTTCATTTTGTGTATTTTGTTTTTTTCATTTTGTGAAGAAAATAACAAAAAAAAATTGAAATCTTATTTTCAATTTTCATTTCTTATTTTTCTCTATACTTCACAAAATTCTGAAAATAAAAAACACAAAATACAAACAGAATGAAAACTAAAACCAAACAAACTCTTTAAGGCTTCTCTTCTCATGTAAACAATTCGTTCATTTTTATTTGAGATTGACAGCATCCTAACACTGGTTTCAGAAAATTGACTTTGACCAGTAAATAATGCTACGGAATTTACTGTTCTGGAGCCAGAAGTTTCTTCAGGTCTTTCTTATTTACCTGAAATTACAAATGAAGAATTAACTTTCCTTCCTAAAGAATGATTCATGGTGAGAAAAAATGATGTCCTTCAGAACAGCATACAAAGCAAAAGTAAGTTACCTTCCCCATTGCATTGCGAGGGAGCGAGTCCCACACGTATAGTTTAGTTGGTATCTGACAAGAAAGAAAGCAAATTATCAAAAAGAAAATTACTTAAAGCTATCATGGTTACTAAGTTGGATTTATGCATACAAGGGATTGCGTAAATGTCCAAACAGGTCCTCGGAAAACATAGAGAACCCTATGAAGGATCAAATTAGTGTTCGTTTAAGGGACGAAATTTAAGTCAGTTGAGCATATAAAGTCAATAGATTAAACTTTTAGGAGAGATGGTACTCAGAGAAACAAAAAGTAGAATTTCAGCAAAATGCAGGTTGGTTAAATTGTCTACGCTTCAAGTCCAAAGGGCTTTTGTGTAAGGAAGTTTGTTAAAATATAAAGTCATTTATATGTCTCTACTCTCAACCCAACAGCTTAGGGCCTGTTTGGTTTCATTTCCAGTTTTCAATTTTCCAATTTTTCAGATTTTATGAAAGAAATACTGAAAATTACAAAATTCAGTTTTCAATTTTCATTTCCAACTTTCAGTATTTCCTGTACAAAATTCCGAAAACTGATAATGAAAACTAAAAACTAAAATCAAATAGCCCCTTAAGCTTTTAGGAGATAATTCATGACAATGTTCAAAATCTTTAGATAAATAACTTGATGTCCAAAATTTCACATTGATGATGTTTTCCACAAGAGAGTATCAAGGATTAGAACTCGAGTTAATTAAATTAAGCCATCTCATATTTTAACAGGTTTGGTGTGACTCAAAACTTGGACACAAACCCTCACATATACATGAATTGAGACACCAAGGAATAGGATAAGCAATTGATAAAATTATTAAAATAACAGAAAAAAAATCACCTAAATTGTATTCATCAAAATTTTCCAAATGGAACGGAAAGTTTGAGAATCTAATCCAGTATCACAAACATAGATCATGCTGCCATACCTTGTAAGGTGCAAGTTTGTCTTTGGCCCAAGTGGATAACTCTTCTAGGCTTAGAGCAGTCTTTGACTCTTCATCTTGCTTTCGTTTAACATCAGCCTCTGGTACAATAATTGCACCAACAACTTCTCCATAATCTTTGTCTGGTAAGCCTAAAACGCAGCATTCTGAGATAGCTGGATGCTGCAAAAGATTCTGATTGTGAATATCATATCGTTCCTCATATTCGGCTCCTCTTGTGAAACAAATTATGCAACTATATATAGAATGTTAACAAACAATGACCATAAGATGGGAAAATGGTAGCTACTTGCCTCTACTATAACCGATTCAATTTCTAATGCAGACAGTTTATAGCCACCAGCCTTAATTATATCAGCATTAGTACCTGATAAACAAGAAAGAAATCCCAATAGTTAAAAACTCGAGATAATTATCTATGGTGATAATATTTTACAAAAAGCTGGCACACACAACGTTATTATAGATGTAGTAGCATACAAAATCCAACTTTTACCCTTCTGATGGTAAGTTCAGATGTAGGGATCTTTATATTTTCACTAAGCCAATCAACATAAAACAGTCGACTTGTTGGTTCTTTTACAAATCCAAATATGTTATCAGTCAAGATTGTCAAACAACTTAGGCAAAACCAAATGTCCTAGTTATTAGCACCTTCGAAACTTGGTTTCTTACACTTTGTCGGAACATCAGCATGTTTTTTTCTTACTTTCAAAGAAGATTTATTCTGGAAAATGGAAAGCCCCAGCTCAATGATAACATCATAGAAATTTAAGGCCACTAGATATGTGTAATTAAGGCATGAGAAACACGCCACAGGCTGCACTCGAAGCTCTGACTCTTTCAAGCAAGCTTATACAGCATGCATAGAGAAATATAGATTTCCTTACGTCCTAGAATGATGAAATATCCATCTTCATCTGTAGTTACTGCATCTCCAGTCTTAAAGAATCCATCTTCGGTAAATGATTCCTTCGTTACCTGCATGGGAATAACAAAATCTCTCAGACGGAAAGATTATATTTCCTTGACCATGCTCCATCCTTGAAATGCTGGAATTTCTGTAATATTATACTCCTTCTGTTTTAATATATCTGTCATTTTTTTACTTTTTTATGTTTTAAAATATCTATCCATTTATAAAATCTAAGTAGCATTAATTTTTTTCTTCCATTTATACCCTTAATTTGAATATGTTGATACATTTACCAAGATGAATAATAATAACTACACAGGGATAATTTTGTCAATTCATATGGTTTAATACATTTACCAAGATGATTTTTGGGTGTTGTTTGACTTTTGACAGATATATTGAAATGGGGGAGTATTTCTTTTTACTGTGCTCCATCTTTAGCATTGGAACTTCCATTGCTCAAATAAGAAGTGCAGTCTTAGGATAGTGGTGGGGCATAACAGGGAAATAGGGTGTTACATCATGATGCACATAATCATAATATCATATAAAGCATTATACATCAATAAAGAACTGTTTCGAGTATAAGAATCAAAGAAAGAACAGGTAATAATTATTACTGCATGATAATTCAAGAATTATTAAACTGAAGAATTTAACATTCTGAAAGTACCTCAGGAAGTTTCCAATATTCTGTAAACGATGAAGGGCTTTTAACGCAAAGCTCACCCGCTCCACGTGATTCACTCTTACTCTCCTCATCTATAAGAATCTTGACCTATCATGCATACATAAAAGCCAACATTAAAATTCCATGTGAAAATGTCTTTCGCATTGAGCATCAATAGCACTTGAGCCAACTACATCCTCAAAGTTCATAGTAAAACATCCATCGGATATTATGCTAAAGTCAACTTCTTTCATATGCATCCTTCAAGTTACACGGCAACATCTATTATGCTCCCTGCAAGTTACAGTGCAAAACTGAGCCATTGATTAAGCCAATGGTTCCAAATAACAATCAGGAACTTGCTGAACAGGAAATTGTTTCCCATTCAATTATTTATCCTTTTGTCCTTTATGTCTCAGTTGCTGTGCTCTTTCTCTTTCTCCCATTCTCACCAATGACAACACCAATACTGGAGGAAGCAGCACTGAGTTTGTTGCCATAAAACCCACACACTGCACTGCACCACTGCTGGTCCTGACAAATCAGAGCCATTATGCTGGTGGAGGCAACAGCAGTAGCAGCTTGGAGTTAAGTACAAACTCTTGGCTAGTGGCTCTCAAGTGGTTATGAAACCAAATATTCAGCTAATGTTAAGCAATATAATGATTGTGGAATTTATTTCATCTGCACTATCAAGCTGCCATGCACTCACTAGTTCTCCTCTGACTGTTTCTGGTTCATCACAAGAAATACGGTAGTGGAAGAAGGGACTACAGCGATGAACGCGATAGCTTTGGGGTTAATTTATAAATATTCTAAAACTGTTAAAAAAGCAGAGCCACTTCCAATGGGAAATCATTCACATGATGCATCCATGCTCCATAACATCAACGAGCATAGTAGAATTCCCCCAAGCTTCAGACATACATCACTTTATTGAGTATTGTAAAAAATTAGAACCCCTATAACACTGTTGTTTTGGCTATATGTGTCAAACAGGTTGTTGCAACAGTGGAATGAGATATCACAATCACAAAGCCTACATTCTATGGTCAACAGCAAATGTAAAGGTCCAAGGTCAACTGACCTGTATACCAGGAAATGGTTTGCCAACCGTGCCTGGTTTGCGCTCTCCTCTCAATGGATTTGACAATGCCATGACAAACTAGAAACATAAAGTAAGTTGAATTAAAATAATCACTACAAGATTAATGAGAATAGAAGTAAAATTACAGCTGAAGGACTTAAACAAATGTGTACTTACTTCAGTCATGCCATATCGCTCCAATAAGCGATGCCCAGTGATGGCTTCCCATTCTTGCATAACAGGTTGGGGAGTGCAGAGGAGCCACACATCTGGATGATAACATGATTCAGATTTCAGACATATGAGTTATTAGTCAGCAATCAGCACCAATGCAGGACATCACATAACATAATTGCAGAGTGCCCATGCATGGTAAATTGCAATACTAAGTTCCGCACTGAGATAGTCAAACTTCAGTTAAATAAAAAAGATAAAGAATAGTCATTTCTTTCTTAAAATCCAAACAATTTTCTATTTATCTTCTTTTACAAGATAAAAAGTTTGAAGCATGTCACAATGCCTTTTGCTCTCACCATAAGACGTAAGTTCCTTGCAGCAAATGCTGAAATGGCTTTTAGCTCGGGATCCATTGCATGATAACCTTGTATCAACCGGGTGTACATAGTTGGAACCTTCATTTATAAAAGGATTTAATCATAATGAAGCCAATCAAGACAAGTTTTCTAATTGTGGTAACTACTGTGACACTTGATAGCAAATGGCATGCATATATGAAATTTAAATGCACAAAACTACTAAAAAATTTTCAAGCATAAACAAGAGCATAGCACCATCATATGGCCTAACAATGCTGTCTTGAATGATTTTAGCATCAAAGATAATTGTCATCAGCCAAGGTTAGATTATATCATACATTTGTGCAGTGCTGAGAAGAATTATACTTACTCCGGTGAACACAGTTATAGCATCATCAGCCTTAGATCCTTCAGTTGGATATGACTCACGCCACCTCTGCCAAATTCCCCTCACACTAAATTTTGGCATAAATTCAACCTGCAACACAAAATTATATATTTAAAATGGATACTACTTATTTAGAGGCCACTTCAACATAAATTATCGTTTTTTCTAGCTTTGTCTTAGGTATTGTAAGCTGAAGAGACAAAGTAAATTACCGTGGATCCTGCATAGAGAGGGGCAAATAAACCATTGAAAAGCCCATGAACATGTATATCATGTATGTTAAGGACTGACACCATAAAGATATCTCGTTCACATCTTCAGCAAATACTCTAAGTCTCTAATGACGATCATGTTTTTCGAATTATAAAACAGTTAAATAGCGTATACACAAAAAAATGCAAGGATATGATGTAACGGTAGACAGTGCAGAAACTGATCAGCCGATGTGTACTCCCATGCATTTGTCAAGGTTTGGACCTAAATTCAAGACAAAAATTGGGGAGACTATTAAAAGAAAAAAAGTAGAAATATATTGAATACTTAAGTCAACAAGGATTGAATTGCATTACATTTAAAATAATTTAAAATCAACAGTACTTGTGTAATGATAATCAGACCAAAATTACTTGCAAAACCATAGAGCTATGTTCAGGAAGAGGATTTTGATCTCAGTAGATAAAACTGTATATTCAAGGTATCGTTAAATCATGATGCTAGAGACAAATCATTACGCATACCTGGGCAGCAATGCTTCTGTGGGTATGAACCACTCCCTTAGGTTTACCTGTCGTCCCACTAGTGTACAAAATCAGTGCTGGATCTTCACCTATGCCAATGGAAAAGGAAAAAAAAAATCATGAGAAAACAACAATTTGAGGATTGCTAACAAAAGATTCTAATTTATCCATTTCTAAAAGTTGAAACTTCAATTTTCTTACTTGAACTTCCAATGTTCTCCTGAAAAATTCTGTCTGCATCACCTTCCCCATTATGTGAATATTCATCTCTGCTTTTCTCTGAAGACTTATCTGAAACAGGTGGGATATGAAAAAATTGAGAAGAGGTTTTATTGGCTATGCTTTGCAGTAATTCGCTATGATCTTCAGTACTCAGTATTGTAGACACATCCTGTAGCCAAATAAATAATCATCAAATTTTTATTGAGTTTTAATCCACAAAGTAGAAGTAATAACGAAGGTAATGCACAATAAATAAATGATTTAACTAAATGTTTCACCCCATACAACCATATCTTTCTTCCTTAGGTACATTTTTTCCCCCAATAAAAGAAGAAATTTCATTAATAAGAAGAGAAGAATAAAACAGAGAGTGAAGAGAACAAGAGATCCTCAAAGCAAAAAGAAAACATAAAAAGATCAAAGCTTCTTCCTTAGGTACATGATAATCAATCTGTATAGAAATCATTTTGGCACCTTCTAACCCATATTATAATAGGCATTTTGTCTGTTGAGAGGGGACAAACTTCCAGGAGCAACCAACTGGACATAATAATGACAACAAAAGCATGCAAAAAGTAACCCTGAAGCAATTTTTGAACAGCAGAAGCCCCAATAAAATAGTTGACTCATCCAACATGATTAATCTATCAATTTTGTTTACTTAAATACTCCCTCTATTTCAAATTAAAAGTATTATTACAGTTTCATTTTTGTTTCATAATAATTGTCACTTTAGAATTTCACCTGAACATTAATTAATTTATACCAATTTGATCCCTATCCGCATTAAATTTGGTAACCTATTTCTCTTTCTTCACCTCTTTCTTAGCCAATCATAATTCTTCCTTTAAAAGGTTAATTTAGTGTTTTAAATTAACTTTTTTAAAAGATCAAAACTATTTAATAATTTCCTTAATTCCTATGCACTAACCTTGAACAACATTTTATTTTGAAATCAACGGAGTAGCATATTTCAGTCATGTACTTTCATAAAGGCAAATATCTACAGATAAATCATCTATTTGAAAGTATAGATAAAACATATCCACATAATATAAAGGATAATCGAGGCATCCTGACTTGATAAAGTTCACAAGCCCTTTGAATGTTAAAACAAATAAACCAAAAAGGGGTGCCATACAAGGGGAAAAAAAAAAGGGAGGTTTCCAGAGCATACCGAATTATTAATCACATGCAGGAGCTCCGGTTCTGGATAGCTGAGTGCAAGTGGAACAGCAACACCTCCACCAAACCAAGTCCCAAGAATTCCAGCAACAAATTCAGCAGAGGGTTTGGCTACAATTCCTACTCGAGCTCCCCAAGATTTCCCTGGATTTTGGCAGACTGCAGTACAGCGATCCCACATAAGCATGAACTTCAAGGAAAAAAAATTAGTGTCTTATCACTCTAATTTTTTGCAGATGATCAGAATAGCATATTTTTTCAAAATGGTCCTTTTGTCCATTTTTTAGCTAGAATTGGGTGAGTTCTATTCTGGACTAGTTTCTTCCTAAGATTTTGATATGAACAAGGAGGCCATAATTTTACATATGCAAATGCACTTTTTATTGCATTTAGTTGAGGAGGAATGCATGCATCTTTTAGGGTGTCTCTTTGCCCTCATGCAAGGGGATAGGATTATAGTTTTAGCTTCTTATTGCTGTTGGCTTCTGCCCATACTTGTTTCAAGGAATATGCCATCTTTGAGAGGCAGTGAGCTTCATTTTTAGTTATCTTCTTGTTTTTTAGTGTTTTATTTTTTTACGCTTGAGGATATTATCCCTCCACCTTTGTTGTACCATCCTCCTTTTAAAATGAATGATTTTATTTAAAAAAGTATAGCATAACTCTTTTATTATGTTTTTTTTTATAATAGCTAAGCCTTTAAGCTCTCCCATTCATCATTTTGGTCAAATGCTAACTAATAGTATGCACCATTTTGTCTAGCAGTAACAATAGGCAATCCAGGTGTAACTCACCGTTTTCACATCACTGCCACACAAGAGATTTGATATCTTCCGGCAGACAAGATTAGTTGCATGTAACTGTAGCTCTTTTGATCAGCTCTGATAGCAACACTTCCATGAGCTGCAAGTTCATTATTGGCAACAGCTTTGAAAACCTCCATAACTGAAGCAGGAGAAGCTGTCTAAAAGGAAGAAATCGGTCAGCCAACAATATTCATCATAAAACTCGACATAAACCTCATCTTATTGGAGTTCATCTCTTACAAACTGTATGCTATAATAAGTTATGGCTGTTAAGTCTCTAACACAGCATTTAGAAAGAAATCACTCCAGGTACGATTAGTCCACGGCAAACCCAGAGAGAACTGAATCACTATTTTACCTTTTTTTTCTTCAAAGGCTATGAAATTTTTAAAATATAAACCAAAGGTTCCTAAACCAAAGTCAGAATTTTTTGTCGGTGCATATAAAAGAGAGTTTAATCATCAACATTGCACATACCAATTATAGGTCCAAATAACTCAACTAAGGCTTGCATGAACACAAAATTACAAACAAGATAACCAAAATTACAAAATCACAACTTGATCAAAAAATCACAAACTAGATAACCAAATAAACTCCTTATTCCTTATCGATCATGCATAATTGTTAGCTAATAATAACAGCAAGGAAAGAAAGCTCCACAAATGAACAGTTCCAAGTAAAATCACTTCACCCCAGAATTTTGTTTTTTCCATCAAAATTCAACCTAAAGATTAAATTTTTCATATACCCTTTACCCCAAAAAGAAAAAAGCCAAAAACCAAAAAATCAAGTTCTATACAGAAAAGGAAAAAAAAAAGGCATAATTTCATTGTCAACAACCAAAAAGAGAGAGAAGAAAAGGGGGCATGAAAATAATAGACTCACACGAGTGATGACGAAGCGGAGAGGAACAGAAGGTGAGACACGTACGAGGAAGTGATGGAAGGTTGAGAGAAGAAGATGACGCTACGGTGGTGAAACCATAAGAGGCAGAGCACTTATGATAGCGAAGGAGAGTGAGGTGTTTGTTGAAATTCTTAAATGAGCAACTCATTTAGTTGAGTTGTGCGCAGACAGCTTAATTGATAATTGATTGATCCAACGAGAGTTAGGTGGGTAGATAGAAAAGAAATTTGAAATAAAATAAATAAAATTACGTAGAATAGATGAGTGCGTGTGCGTGTGTGTGTGTGAAATGTGTTCGTGGTGTTTGTGTTTGTTTCTCGCCGCTGTTGGCGTTTTGGATTTTGCCCTTTGTTTTATGTTTGGCTGTCCTTTGAGTCAATGTTGTTGTTTTGTGTGTGTGTGCCCCATTTTGGTTTTTGGGACCGTGTTGGTGGTGTTGTGGCCTTTCGCTTTATGTTCAGCCACCTCATTCAATTCAAAACGGTTGTGGCGATGGTGGTGGTGGTGCCCTGTTTTCTTTCTCTTCAATTTATTGGTGGTGCCCTGCTTGTTTTTCTGGGTAGCTTTTCTTTTCTACTAATTGTTGGATTTGTATTTATAATAGTAATTAAGAAGGGATTTGGATGAGGGATTGATTATTGGTGGTGATTGCATGTGAGTGGTGATGTCGTTGCTTCTGTTATACGCAGCGTAACGTGATTGTATGAACGTAATTTTGAAGACGGGATCTTGTCTTTCATATTAATGGAAGAAAAAAATATTCTTTTTTAAAAAAATTATATACTCTTATAAAATGGCTTTGTATCATATAGGGATAGGGATTAAGGGGTGCAAGTTCGATTTTCGTTATTTTCTTTACCGATACGATCATATCTTTGATGATGATATCTGTAGTACAGTATAGAAGGCAGCTATATTTACGTGTGTCTAGGTATATAATTAGTTCAGAATATAAAATATTTTCATGTTATCAATGCATTAAAAATAAATGTATAAACTTAATAAAATATATGTCTATCAACAATTGACTTGCTTAAATAGTTAAACATTTAGATTAAAACAATATTAAACAATTACTTTTTATGTGTAGAGTAGTGGAATTTGTGTTTTAAAATTAAAATATAAGCTTACATATATTTCTCTCTCGAAAATACAACACTTTTTAGTTCAAGTCCTTAAAAATATTATTGGATTTCAGTTCTTTATTTAGAAAAAAAAAAAACTTAACCAGCCCTTTTTCTTCCCTTTAATAGCGTTCATTTGCGCATATTTAAAAAGAAATGTGAAATTAAAATTGAATATTTTGTTCAAAAATTACTAAAGTCATAATGTGATATAGTTTTAGAGACGAAAGTTTCATTAAAAAATAATATTAAAAACATTTATTTCATGATAGATCCATGCAACTTAAATTAGATTAATTGAGATTTTAATGACATCAATTTACTAAAAATTTAGACATAATAAAATATGTTTATATAAGGAGGAGTATAAAAACAAGACATATGATTAAATTATTAATATCTATAAGGACGAGGATAATCGCAAATGAGCTTACAATGTTTTATTAAAATAACAGTGGTTGGTCAACAGGGGACACACCTGAGTTTTATTTGACCCGAGAACTGGTCTTGCCCTTTGCCTTGTCGGTCGTATCTTTGTTCCGCGATACCCATGGAAATGAATTATGTTTTATTATTTCTATTAGCACGGGACAACAGCAATTATTTTGGAAGAGATTAATTTTGACACTATCTCGATGAATTATAATATATTGTCACGTTATTATAATCATAGACAGTCTCCCCTGTTTTAATTTTAAAAAAAAAGAATTTAATTTTAATATTAAGTTAAAGGAGTTTTACTCATCAAATTATATCTTTTTTTGTATGACTTTTTAGTAGGGGTTGAAAGTAATCATATTTATTAATGTGTCATTACATGATTAGATGAATGTATAAAATTCTTTACACTTCAGTGTATTCCAATTAAATCAAAAAAAATCATAAAGAATCTACTAAAATCATGTCTTTCATTTCAAAAGTTTAAATTGTCAATGAGAGACACATAAATGATTTATATTCTAATATACCTCTTATATGAATATCTCTTTGTTGAATTTAAAGCATGAATAATTTATTTTATAATGGGATAATAAGTCAAACTCTACCTCTTAGTTATGGTAGCTCTAATATTACGTTACAATCATCTATTTCAAAAGGTTAGATAATTTGATAGAAACATATAAATAATTTTATAATCTAAAATTAAACAATTTAATACAAACATATATATGATTTTATATTTAGAGAGTAATTCTTTTAAAATAAATAAATGAACAACGTAGATGTTTCTGCACTAGAAAGCTCATATTCTTCATTACAGAAAGTCAACTACGTGAAGAGGCAAAATTCAAAACGAATTGAGTCACTAAAGCTAGTTGAGCTACTTTGGCATGGTCCTACATTTGGAACAAAAGTTGCAGCTTGCAAAACTTGCCACCTTGTCCTTATTTTATTAGAATTCGGCTGCAAGCATCAGACATTATAAACAAAAACAATTTGCACACAAATAAAATTCTCGTAGCTCTCCTCATGAATTAAGTGTGTCCAGTTGGACATGACTTTCTTTTGGAGGAGAATTCTTCTATGTTTCATCGATTTGCTGTCTGGCATGCTGTTATGCAAGAGGAATCATATCATACTTCTTACCTTGGAGGAATTGACCTAATCAGCTAATGGGTTCATTCAATTCTAGTTTTGTAATTGAAAAGTTGGATTTGAGTTTAAAAGAAAAATTTCAATTATACATTATTTTACGTGAGATTTTTGAAATATATGAGAATTCAAACACTTTTGCTAACATAACAATGCATAATTTAATATCTATATAAATTAGTTTAATATTAATATACATTATGATGGTATCTGATAACGGGAGAAGGGTTGAATCAAGTCTTTTGTTACTTCAAATTTTTCTGCACACTAACAAACAAATCAGTGTGTTCAAGACATTATCAAACCAATGAAAACAGCAGATTAGAAATAAAGTATCAAACCAATGAAAATATATATATAATCAGAATAAAATATTTTGGTTCCAATTGAAACAAAATCGAATAAATAAGGAAAAAATGATGGAAAAGCTAAATTAAAAAATGATAGAGAAGCCTACATGAGAAATTTATCCGATTCGATCCATCTAGCTCCATCAACTTCAAACTTGCATTGAACTTGCATTGAGTCACTACTGCCTCTTATTCACTATCTTTGGATATTCTTGTACAAATAAGTGCCTCCTAAGTCTTAACACACTTTCACTACTCAATCTTGACCTTACAATCGACCAACCTAGAATCCTTTCTAGTTGGTTTTCAATCACACTTGTGTACCTCATAAGATTTCAACTTAAGTTTCACTCATTGATTTTACAAGGTATCACAGTATAAGAAGGAAAAGAAGAGAATGCACACAACAGTTGTTCCCAAAGAGCTTAGTCACTAAGACTAAATAAGATGGTGGCTAAGGAGTGAGACAAAATTATTTGTGGACTTGGATCATGAGGAACGTTTTTCTTGCTCCTCAAATTTGAAATTTAAACCTTTGAATGCAGCTCTCAAGGGTTAAGAATAAATGTGCCATTTTCACTATTGCATCTTATCAGGGCGACATCTTATATGATGACAACTATGTATGGCACCATATGGAGTCTGACAATATTTATACTCAAAATTTAAATAAAATTACTCTTATATCTTTTATTTTATTTTACTTCTCATCCACTATTAGAAACTCATGGGACATAACGATTTTTACAAATTTTTTTTAGTCTTACAAATGGATTTACAAACGGGTAAATAAAAACTTAGAAAAAATATTTTTTTTGGCAAAGTCTGTAAATTCATCCTAATTATTAGCACAAACTCGCGCTACATGATGCATAATTGTTACATACGGATAATGAAAGAATTTTCTTTTACAAAACATATAGACAGATTTTATAGACAGATTTTTATTTAAATTATTTATTTAAATAAATTCAATATATTATAGATAAAAAATCTATCTGTAATTTGAAATTCGTGTATTTAACACGCTCATTATAGATGAAAAAATCTATTTGTAAATTCGTCTGTAATTTGAAATTCAATGAGCTTATTTAACACTATTACAAATGAAAAACTATCAATAATGAACAAAATTAAAAAGTCTCATATTTAGCGTGCATTATAGATAAAAAAATCTATCTAATGCCTTTAACAAAACGTTGAGTTTCATTAAAGGCTTTACCAATGAAAAATCCTTTTAATTCCTTTAGTGTGCGTTTGGATAGGGTATTTTCAAAATACAAGTGAATTTAAAATACAAGGAAATTAAAATACTTCAATTAAATTTCCTTCAATTTTTAATTTTTTTTATTTAGATAGATAATTACGTTTTCTTCATTTGTAAAATACTTTGTTTGGGTGAGGTAATTACATTACTTTGATTTTAATATATTTTACTTGAAAAACATAAGGTAATTTTTTAAAAAAAATACTTTTTATTAATAATCAAAATTTAACCGATTTAAAATTAATTATAATAAATTCATATTTCATAAATTATATTAAATTTCATTAACAAAATATTTTAAATTTGAACTATAAAATTTAATTGTTATATAAATAAAATAGAATGATAAGTAAATATAACATCATGTAATATAAACTGAATATTAAAAAATTTAAAATGTAATAAAATGAATTAAAAATAATATTAAATGAAAATCTCATAAATATAAAAAATTGTAATGAACATAATAAAAGTAAGACTCACCAAAATGAGAAAACATATACTTGTTCCTATAGATATTTTTAAAATTCCCTCTTTGTAGGTAGAAATTATAATCCTCTATTTTAGGTAGATAAAATCTCTCTTTAAAATCTCTTGGATTTTGTAATTTCTTATAAGTTAATATCCAAACAAGATATTTTATCATGATCAATTTTAAATCCTTTCAAAAATTACATTCCCTCCAATAATTGCTTCATCCAAACACATACTTAGTGAAATGATACGTTTTATCAAAGGAATTTTAGAAGGAAAAATCCATTTGCAATGTCAGAATTATGGTTATAAGCTGGGCTCCCCCTCCTATTCCGTATTGCCTATTTTCAACTCTCTCTCTATTCTCTCTCTCTTAATTAGAAACAACCACCTCGCCCATTTTTGAGCCGCGATCACTGAGCCTCAATTTTGTAAATGGCTTGCGTCATTGTATTCATGGTAGTATTCTCTAACTTTTAATAAATTTAGTTTTTTAATTTTCTACCTTTTTTTTGTAGATTTCATTAAGTTATTAGTTTTTAATGTGTATGATTAAAGATAACATATTTGGAACATTGATGCTTTTGCTTGGTTTAGGGTCGTGGTACCACCACATTTGACATGGTGCAATGGAGGACACGGAATGGTGGCACAAAGTGGCAGTGACAGTTGGTTTGGAAATATTTAGATTTGTTTGAGGCGGCATCAAAAGGGGTTGTTGAAAATTATGGCTAATGTATGGTGGCCGAAACGGCGGTGGTGGCGGAGGTAAATACTTTTTCCTCTCATTATAGATGGATTTTTTAGTCTGTAACAACAGATTAAAAATTCATTTGTCATGGACATATTTTGCAAGCTTTTTTTTAGCCAATTATAGAAGAAGAAAAAATGTCTATAAACTACATACAGACCAATCCATTTATAATTTACAGGTGGATAAGAAAATCCATCTATAACATTTATAAATGCAAAAATAACAAATGACATGTTTTTATCTAAATCCACTGTAATTGAAAATCCATCTGTGATTTCATCTGTGTTACGTGAAAATCTTGTAGTGATCTAAACCTCGCCCATTCTCTCTTTCTTACGTTCCATTCCGTGTCTGCCTCTAACAACAGCCTGGCAACCCAATTTCCTTAGAGTACAAATAACCAAATGCCCTAAGGTCATTTTTACCCGAATTAAGGACAGCTTCAAACATTCTCAAATGGGTCAACTCGATGTTTAAAAGGGATTATGCTGTTATGAATGATATCCGAGGTGAAAATCTCGTTTCTAAACTTTCGGCTCAAAATGACCAAAATACCATTGCTGTGTCTACACGGAAAGGTGCCGTTTGAACCTGAACTTTTCCAAAAGTTTAGAATGATGTTTATGAGCAATGTTTGATGTTTAGTAGCAAAGGTCCCGGGAAGAGTTACAAAATTACCATTTTGCCCTAGAACAGTGTAATGAGCCTAACGACGCAATTAAGCAAACCTAAGCAATATTAGGCTCTAATCGAAGATTAATTTATTTCGATAATTAATCTAGAGTCAAAATAATTTATTAAGGTTAATTAGAATCTAAGATTGCTTAGATAAACTCTAATTGCATCCTTTAATTCAAGATTCCTAGTCATGGAATCTTGAATAGTATTTTCTCTCCAATTCCTTAAATTAAGGAATTGTGCCATACCTCATTTGACCAAAAGAATTATTTTAAATTACTAATCTAGTAAGATTACCCTCCTAATCAAGTCTTGACCTTCCTAATTACCCAATTACCTCACCTAAACACCTTCTTACAAATTCCTAATCAAAAGTCTAATCAAAGACACACCTAAACACACCTTTAAACCACAATTAGATGAAACAATTTTCCTCCCCTTTGGGCTGATCATGGAAAATCCTCCCATTTTCCTCACATGTTGATTTATTTTACACACAAAAGAACCATGCTTTGCCCATGCCTCCCACCATACCTTACCCATGCTTTGCCCATACCCAACACCATGCCTTGACCAAGAGATATTTCCCTTCTCTCCTCTCAAATGGCCGGCCACTCCTCCTCCTCCCAAGCCATCCACAAGCTTTCATTCTTCTATAAATAGATGAGTTTGAAAGCTCTTTGAATGTTTACACACCTTGCCAACTCAAAGCTTTCTTTCTTCAAGCCTTAAGAAACTTTTCCTCTTCTTCTTTTTCCTCCCTTAGCCGAAGTGCTTCAGCAAGATTCAAGAGGATTTCTTTTCTCTTCCTCTCAAGAAACAAAGTTTTCCTTCCTCTCTTCAAGACTTCTCTAGGTAGGGGTGTTGTTTTAATGTTTTACTTGTGTTTTTAAGAAAGTTCTAGTTTTTCTCTTGGTTTCAAACTCTTTTCCCTTCCCCTTCTTTTTCGGCCAAGAGGCCCTTTCACAAAGAAAACATGAGCTTGATGATGAGGTTTCAAGATAATGACTTGTTGTTGTCATGTGAGAAACCTCTAAAGCTTGAAACAACTTGGTCTTGGACCATACATGCCTTGATTTCTTTGTTTTCCCTTGATAAAGTTTGTGGTTTCTTTTCTTTTCTCTTCATGATTTTGGTTTCCTTTGCTTTGATTTGAACAAAGTTTGCTAAAAATGTAAAGTAGATCACAAAAGTTTTGTTAAAGAAAATTAATCACTTGATTTCAAAGAGCTCTAAGCTTACCCTTGCTAACCTTAAAGTTGATCGGCCGTTCTAAGAGTTTTACTCTAGATTGAAGCCCATGAGCAATAAAATAAAGAATATGACTTAGTCCTTGTAGTTTTGTTTAGACAAAGTGTTGAACTTTGAGTCCATTTCCTTAAGCTTGATGATGAAGTTCAAACCTTAAGACTTCTTTGAAAGTCTAGGTGCTAAGAACTCTAAAGCTTGCCTTATGATACATAATGGGTTGAGGTTTATGTTCCTCTAAAAGTCTTGTAAGAGCTCTAGTTAAGATAAAAATAAGTTGCATTCATGTTTAAATTTATGTCTTGTATCTCATGTTTATTTTGATGCCATCACTAATTTCACAAGAGTAAATGAATGAACTTGCATTACCATATTTAAATTCCCAAGCTTGCATTTCATGTTTATATTTCAAGTCATCATTTAATCCTTAAAGATAATAATGAAGTTGCATCTCATATTTATTTTATGCTCTCATTTACTTTCTAATGAAGAGTAAAATAAAGTGCATAGCATGTTTAAGATTATGTTATCACCTAAATACTCTAGAACTCAAAGACTTGCCCTAAGTATCCTAAAAAGGGAACTCTAGTAAAAAAGAAATGGATGAGTTTTAGTATGATTCAATAATGATTTGATTTTGTAAAATGCATGTATGATTTCAGGGAAATGTTGGAAAACTGTTTTATGAGGTCTCAAGGTGTTTAAATAGTTTGGAATGTGTCAAAAATCATGTTTTCTCAAATTCCAAGTTTGGTAATCGATTACCATCCATGTAATCGATTACCAGAAGGTTTTTGAAGGACTTTTTTTTGGTAATCGATTACCAGAGGCAATGTAATCGATTACTAATTTCTTCATGCCCAGAACCTGCTCTTAAACCTAATCGATTACTGATAGTGTAATCGATTACCTTGTGTTCTTTATTTTTCCTAAACAGACTTAACCCTAAGTAATCGATTACCATCCTATGTAATACCCTGTTGTTTTAAACTCAGAATGAATTTAGCTCTGGTAATCGATTACTAGGTACATGTAATCGATTACCAGAACACCTTTTTGTTAAAATGTCCCAAGAGAAAACTAGCAACTTATATACATTTCAACTCAAGAGATTATGTGATTTTATGGGCCTATGATTTCGGTTCTGCCCTCTATGTTTGGCTACTATATAAATGTTGTTCTAAGGTGTTAAATGTGTAAAATTATGTTTGAGTGAAGCAAGGAATCGATTTAGAAAAGTTAGACAAGAGTAAGAACTTGAAAGGGATTAGAGATGAGAATCTAGAACACCTTAATGCATAGAAATGCAAATCTGTTCTAGCATGATTGAATCAATGATAAGTGGTTCATAATTTATAAGACATGTATAAAATCCCTTCATAAGTGATTAGATGTTAATTTCTAAGCTTAAGGTGATGATAAGAACTTGAAATGGGAATCCTAGCACTCTTAGACATAGCAAAACATAATTATGTTCCAGCAGTTAGATTGAGGAAGAATGGTTTATAACTTAGAGAACATGCCTAGGAATCCCCTATAATTGGTTTAGGTATTGATTATGGAGCTTGGCGAAGACGGATCTTAAGAAGGGCCACGATGGAGATTCTAAGCCCGTAAGCATATGATAATTTCTGCCTTTTATGTGAAGTGCTATTTGGAATTTTAGTGAGTTCAAATCTTAGAGAAAAGTTTAAGTGTTAACCTCTTAAGGGTAATAAAGATGCAAATACAAGTTTAAGGCCCGTAAGGATCAAAGCATAAAATACTATGAGATAGGTGGGGAGAGAGCATACCTATGATGATGAACCCAAGTATATTATGATGATGTGATTATGTTGGTTCCTTGAGCATGAACTTTATGTGCATGATTGATATGATGACATGATGAAATGTTGTATTTAAGATGCATAAGGTTTCGAAATATGAATGAAATTGAGAAATATGCTCATGAGAACTAGAAAGTTATTGATTTGAGAAGTTCCATGAAAATGATGCATGTGACTGAGATTATGTGGCATGACTCAAATTGAGGAAATTAGGAGAGTAGCTGTTATTCCGAATTTCCATCAAATTTGAGGGACATAAGAAAGTTTTTAAGTAATATGATGTTTAAGGTGATGTGAGACGTATTCTCCTCTCCTAGGAGAAACCGTGAGGGCATAGGCGTCAGCCTGCCAAGCGGACAAGTCATGGTTTTAACCAGTTGATGCGTTTCGAAGAAGGAAAAATCTATATGTTTAAGGTGACACACCGAGGCGTACCTCCTCGATGAGGAGAAGTAAAACCGTGAGGGCATAGACATTAGCCTCCAAAGCGGACAAAGTCGTTGGTCTTAACCAGTCGATGCGTTTCGAAGAAGGAAAAAGTTCCATGATGGGTGATCCTTAAGCCCCATACCCGTACTCTGGGAGTCGGGATTATGATGATTATGATGAATACGATTATGTTTATGATTCGCTTATCAAGAGGATAAGTAAGAACTAGTGACGACTAGTTAAGGTATGAGCTCATAGCCTAGTTTAAGGGTGCGGTTACTATTATGATTGGTGTCACAAGTATGAGAAGGAAAGATGTTCAAGAGAAAGTTACATGTCACATATATGTTGTTTGACATTTGTTTGGTTTACCTAAAGTATCCATGCATTCATGAACTATTATGCTGCATACATGCATTAAGACTCATTATAAAAGATATGGACCTTGGATAAATATCTTTTGTGAAAACTTCATAATGAACCTATGCATGCTTAACCTTTTCATAATAAACCCAAGGTTTCTGGGACGTAACGATGACACTAGGATAGAGGATTTCTCTATGAGATTCTTTAGCAAGATTCTCACCCTCTCTCTGTTCTTTCCGTTACGTCTTCAACATGAATGGCGTTTCGTGATTTTTGTTGACGCACCCGTGTGGGAGCTGCACTACGATTAGATTCTAAGTCCTACCACTTCAGGGTCGTTGTGCTACGCATTTTTACATACGTGGGATGCCCATTTGCCTTTCCACTGAGCTTCCATTCACTCCGACCTCCCCTTTGGGACGACATGATCTTTAGAGGACGCGACCGAGATGAGGCTGTCCACCCGTTGGCATCTTCAGTGTGCGGGGCTACCCGATATGTGTCCTCACCCAAGACGTCAGACCGACCTCAGAGGATCCTCCTTCTCATCCTTAGGGTTCCCCCCTGTACCCATGGATATCGGGATGGGTAGCGAGGAGACGGTGACGGCGAGGTTAGCACGTTGGAGATGTGCCCACACGTGGGCAGCTCGCCCATCCTTCCCTTCGCGTCGAGGAGCTTGCCCAGTTCATTGGGTATGTGCAGGATGAGTGAGGCGTCATCCATAGTTCGAGGGAGGGAGAGTCATAGCTTGAGAGTATCTTTTGGGGTTGTTTCCATGTATTTGTTTTTATGTTTCTTATGTTATGTTATTGTATTTGAGTCTCCCACTAGTATGGGTAAGACTTTATTTTCTTTATATTCCAGTGATATTGTACTAAACTATGTTAACTAATGTGATGAGGAATGTTTTCATGATGAATGTGATCTTTAATGCTTATGTTTGTATATTTTATCTATTCTTCCACTTCACATTACATTTATGTTACACATAAAGGCTCGCACTTTGTTTTATATGAATCACTTCAAAAAAAAAAAATTTTCCTTATTTTTCGCTAAGTATTTTATAAATGAATTTAAAGAGAAGTAATAACTAATAATTAATCTTGATACGCCAGGTATTGGGATTAAATATTAGGTGTTGCAGCTGCCGCATTGCACTCCGCATACAAGTTGTTATTTTGGTTGACCATTCAAATTTTGTTGGTGGAATGATAGAAGCTTAGTACATTTTTAACGAATTATCAACGGGGAAAAAGAAACTGTATTAATCCTCCTCAATATGG
Source organism: Dalbergia oliveri (assembly GCA_030441495.1). Taxonomy (NCBI): domain Eukaryota; kingdom Viridiplantae; phylum Streptophyta; class Magnoliopsida; order Fabales; family Fabaceae; genus Dalbergia; species Dalbergia oliveri. The sequence continues at coordinate 4,575,324 of JAMLFY010000016.1, forward strand.
GCCATTTATACATGTTACAGTATGCTAGGCTAATTTCCAAACTACTTGAAGCATCTCGCATTTAGTTGTAATACATCCAAACTACGTCACAGGGCAGTCCAATTAAAATGCTAACGTGGAGAATATTATGAATTTCTCAAATAATTTATCGTGGGAAAGCAAGATTATATAGGACTAGTTGTTAATAGCAATTGACGTATCAAGCTCCAAATTATCGTTTTCGGCAAGCCATATTCTCGAGAAATCGTGTGCCAAGGACAAGGCAAGATGACGTAAATTTGATAGCCAGCTTAGTGTGATTGCAAGAACTAGTTTAGTGGAGGAAAAAAAAATGGTGCCTTAGATTTGATGGCAAAAGATCCATTAACATGTTGGCATTTTATGATGAACACCTCAAAATAGAGATTTGAAGTGTGTAAACTGAAACCTCATCCGCAAATAACATATTTTACAAATTGTGATTGAGACATATTGGAATATATTTTCAAGCCTCAGCCATGATTTCAGCACAAGTAAAAGATATATATAATTTTTTCGCTGGAAACCATGGTTGGCAAAGTGTAGAAATGCATCATGCGACATTCCTTAATCCACTTTTCCCACGCAGACATGACAGCCTATTCATACTTCATATGCAAGGCAAATAAATAAGTCAGCTGCCATATTTCTTCACTTAATATGCAGCGTAAATTAATATACTCTTCTCTGTTTTTATCATATGAACTTTCTTTAAAAAATATATATGTTCTTCTCTCTTTAAAGATGGAAATGTATTGCATTTCAATTTATTTCTATGTTTTCTGTTCAGTTTAACTGATCTTATGCTTGTGAATTTGATATTAATGCACTGCTGCTGTGAAAACAATTTACATTGATATTTAAAATCTTATAAATCTACCTATTATTATAATATTTGAGAGTTATTTTATGGAAACTATTATACGTATCTTTTATCCAAAGCTTTCAGGACACGTGCAATTTATATTGTTATTTAGGGTTCACTTTTCTCAACATTTATGTCTACAGATTTTTTTAACTTAATTTACAATTTAATTATTAGTTATTAACAAAATCAAATATTACAATCATTAAAGATTATATGAATCAATAAAATTAGAATTATTAAAATTACGATCTACAATTAAAATTAAGAATCATTAAGAAAAAAAAAATATAAAATTAAGAATCATTAAAAAAATGGATTAAATATAAATATATTAGGGTGATAAAAATATGAATGGTGCTTATTACAACAAAAAATGTGATATAAAAAAAAATAAAAAAAGGGGAATGTCTTCATCGTGATATGTCTTTCACTTTTTCAGAGTAATTGTTTGACACCTTCTATTTGTTTGGATGCACTAAAAAATATATCTATCTACCTGTCTCATACTCTATTTAATTTGTTGCAACTTGAACATTCCAACCTATCAATTTCGTAATTTTTTCATACTAATTTTTTAAAAAAAAACCTTCAATTTTTCAACACTAAAATATTTTAAAAAATCAGTTCCACAATTTACACTTCTTTGATAATGATACTAAATATTTATTAATTTTTTAAAAATTAAATATTTACATTAATTTTTATTAAAAATAATATTATAATTGATATATTACTGTAATAATTGAAATGATGTAAATTAAGATTATATATATTTTTTTACTAATTATTACACGTTAATTATAACATATATTTTAAAATTGATATTTTAATTTATTAAAAGAATATACAAGGAAATGATATGTAATTGAAATAACAGAAATTAAATTTATTCATTATTTTTATTAATTAGAAAATATATTTTTATGTTTTTATAAATTAAATATTTTAATTTACTAAAAAGATATAAACGGCTAGGGATAATAAAAAAAATTGAAAGTGGGTACACAAGAATTACCCACAATGAAAATGGGATTGAGGACATATTTTATTTTTATAGGAACGATCGATGGGGTGAAGTTCAGTTTGTTAACGATAGGATGGGAATAACACGCCTTCATTTTTTTTCATTTATCTTTATTGAATTTACATTATGTATATATTTTTAATTTGGATTATGTTGCATTAATAGTATTTGTTATTGTGGATATTTATGTTTCAAATTGTAAAATATTTTTAAAATTTTTCTCTTTTGAAAATTGTTAATAAACCCCAAAATGCCATAGGAATTCAAAATCTCCATGGGAAATAGGAAATAAACAGGTAAGAGGAATAAGGATGAGAGACAAAATTCTTAACGACGATGGAAGGTATGAAACATATCCCTTTCTCATGGATACACATTGTCATCCCTATAAATAACTTATAATATAGTAAAATTATCAAGTTATTCTCTTCTTTATTCAACAATTTCAACTTTAGAAATGTGTAAAATTTTCAAAAAAAAATAGGCTCTTTATTGTTAGTTATAGGTTATCTACCGAGACGTTTTCAACTTTATAAATATGATATTCAAAATAAGATAAAAAATAGAATGTCACATTTATATTTTATCCATTTATTTAATTATTTAACTATTAACTTACTTTTAAAATAAATTTATATACTTAATTTTCTATAAGATATATTTAAATAAATTATCATTTATTTTTTATAATGATTAAGAAATTATTTTTATTATCTCCCCCATTCACAAGTCAAAAGACTAGCAGAAGTATATAATTGAATAGGAATATAAATCTTTTTTACATTGACAATATATTGAAATTAAGGATTGAATTTAAAATACCTATAGTATAAAATTTTTTCAAGTATCATCCCACGTACTTATTTTTCTCTTTTTTTTTGTGGCATCCATGGAAATGAAGCCTCAAGTAATATTTATGGTATCATCATGTGTCATTCATACAATGATTTAGGCCCAACCTTTCTCAATTTTTATATCTAAAAATTGTCATAATCTTAATATTTAAAGTAAGTTTTTGAAATTAATTTATCTTCTAATTATTAATTATTTTTTCCAATCATACCTTCATGTCTCTCTACCATTAACAAAAATAATATAAAAAATAACATAAAAAATTATAATTGAATATATTATACCATAAAAATTTTATATATACTAATAATAATAATAATAGTATTAATGATAACAAAGCTATTATAATTATGTTACAAAAATATATATTACACTTAAAAATAAATATATTGATTATATTTATTATAATTAAGGATTATGATGATAGGATTAATTATAACAAAACTATTATAATTGTGATAATTAATGATAACAAGAAAACCTTATCACCCTTTATTTTTTTAATTATTTTTATTGAATTTGTATTATATATGTATTTTCATTTTTAATTTGGATTATGTTGCTATTTGTTATTATGAATATTTATGTTTTGAATTTCAAAGTATTTTTAAAATTGTTTCCTTTTTGAAATTTTTTTAATAAACCCAAACATTAATGGAGATTCAAAATCTCCACATGAATGAAATGGGAACCCACAATGGGATGAGGATGGAGAAGGAGGCAAAATTATAAATGAAGACGGGATTAAAAAAGTTTCTAACTTCAAATTAGAATTTTTTTAAATCATAACAAAAAAATAATTACAGTCTCACTATACCAATATTTAATTTTTTTGCAACTTGATCATTCCAACCTCTCAATTCCATAATTTTTTCATGAATTTTTTTATAAAAAAAACCTTCAATTTTTTAACATTAAAATATTTAAAAAATTCAATTCAACATTACACTTATTTGATAATGATGCTAAATATTTATTATTTTTAAAAAATTAAATAATATTAATTTTTATTAAAAATAATATTGTAATTGATATACTATTCTAATAATTGAGATGATGTAAATTAGGATTATATATGATTTTTTACTAATTATTATACATTAAGTATAACATATTTTAAAATTGATATTTTTATTTATTAAAGGGATGTACAATGAAATTAAGTGTAATTGAAATAACATAAATTAAATTTATTCATTATTTTTATTAATTAGAAAATATATTTTTATATTTTTATAAATTAAATATTTTAATTTATACCAAAGATATAACGATTAGGAATAATAAAATAAAGTTGAAAGTGAATACACCCAAAATTACCCACAATAAGGAAATGAACATATTTTATTTTCATAGGTACGATCAATGGGTGAAGTCCCCATTTGTTAAACGGTAGGGACATAGATAGCACATCTTCATTTTTTTCAATTATCTTTATTGGATTTAGATTATGCATGTATGCATTTTTAATTTTAATTTGAATTTGTTGCATTAATAGTATTTGTTATTATGGATATTTATATATCAAATTCTAAAATATTTTTAAAATTTTTCTCTTTTTCAAATTTATTAATAAACCCTTGATTATTGTAGCGAACTAGCAATTTAAAATCCTCATAGGGAATGAGAAATGGAGATCCATAAGGGGAATGAAGATGAGGATGAAGGCAAAATTTAACGGTGACATGAGGTATAAGACATGTTTCCTTCTTATAGATACCTATTTTTATCCCTATAAATGACTAATAATATAGTAAAATTCTCCACTTATTTTTTTTCTTTATTCAACAATTTTAACTTTCGAAATGTGTAAAATTTTCATAAAATAGGCGCTTTATTATTAATTATAGATCATCCATCGAGATTTCTTTAACCTTATAAAACATGATATTCAAAATAAAATATAAAATAGAGTGATACATTTATATTTTGTCCATGTATTTAATTATTTAACTATTAACGTACTTTTAAAATAAATTTATATACTCAATTTTTTATAAGATGTATTTAAATAAATTATCATTTATTTCGATAATGATCAACAAACTATTTTTTATTATCTCCCTTGCAAGTCAAATGGCTAGTAATACTAATATTCAAGATCCATTATATGGAAAGTCTTCCATGTGTTATATTCATAGAAAAATTATGTCCCATTATTTTCATAATCTTAATATTTAAAGTAAGTTTTTGAATTTAATTTATCTTCTAATTATTAATTATTTTTTCCAATCATACCTTCATATCTCTCTACCATTAACAAAAGTAATATAAAAAATAAAAAATAACATAAAAAAATTATAATTGAATATATTATTTCATAAAAATTACATATATATAATTATAGTATTAATGATAACAAAGCTATTATAATTATGTTACAAAAAAAAATTACAATTAACAATAAATATATTGATTATATTTATTATAATTAAGGATTATAGATAGGATTAATTATAATAAAATGATTATAATTATGATAATTAATGAAAATAAGAAAACCTTTTCACACCTTCATTTTTTAAATTATCTTTATTGGATTTGTATTATATGTATTTTTTCATTTTTAATTTGGATTATGTTTCATTAGTAGTGCTATTATGGACATTTATGTTTTGAATTTTAAAGTATGTTAAAAAAAATTCCTTTTAAATTTTTTTTAATAAACCTCATAAATATCAATAGGGATTCAAATCTCCACGTGAAGTGTGGAGTGGGACATACCCTAACGGGAATGAGATAAGGATAGAGGCAAAATTCTAAATGATAACGGGATTAGGGAAAAGTTTCTAACCTCAAATATAGAACTTTTGAAAATCATAATAAAAAAAATTATCTATCTACCTGCTCGCTATACCTTTTTTTAATTTTTGCAACATGAACATTCCAACCTATCAATTCTATCATTTTTCATACTAATTTTTTTGAAAAAAACTTCAATTTTTCAACATTAAAATATTTTAAAAAATCAATTCCACAATTTACACTTTTTTGATAATGATATTAAAATTTATTAATTTTTTAAAAATTAATAATTACATTATTTTTTATTGAAAATAATATTGAAATTGATATATTACTCTAATAATTAAGATAATGTAAATTAGGATTATATATGATTTTTTTAATTATTACACATTAATTATAATATATATTATTAAATTGATATTTTAATTTATTAAAAGGATGTACAAGGAAATGAAATGTAATTGATATCACATAAATTAAATTAAATTTATTCATTATTTTTATTAATTAGAAAATATATTTTTATTTTTTATAAATTAAATATTTTAATTTACTAAAAAGATAAACAGTTAGGGATGTTAAAAAAAAAATTAAAAGTGGATACACGGGAATTATTTACAATGGGGAGGAATATGGGCATATTTATCTTATTCGGGACAATCAATAAGGGTGAAGTCCCTTTTTTTAAACGTGGTAGAAATAGATAATACACCTTCATATTTTTTAAATTATCTTTATTAGATTTGCATTATATATGCATTTTAATTTTAATTTGGATTATGTTGTATTAATAGTATTTGTTATTATGGGGATTTATATTTCAAAATTGTAAAATATTTTTAATTTTTTCTCTTATAGGGACTTATTGTTATCCCTATAAATGACTTATTATATAGTAAAATTATCCACTTATTTTCTTTTTTATTCAACAATTTCAACTTTTTGAATTATGCAAAATTTTCATAAAATATGCTCTTTGTTATTAATTGTAGATCATCATTTACCAATTTTTTAATATTATAAACATAATATTTAAAATAAGATATAAAATAGAATAACACATTTATATTTTATCCAATTATTTAATTATTTAACTATTAACTTAATTTTAAAATAAATTTATATACTCAATTTTTTATAAGATATATTTAAATAAATTATTATTTATTTCCAATAATGATTAACAAACTATTTTTATTATCATTCCATGTATGACAAGATCAAATGATCAATAAATCTTAATGTTTTAAATAATTATAATGAAATTAGTGGATGTTTAGATTATTTTTATAATGGTGCCTACTACCATGGAGGTGATGGTCAATGCCTCCAATGGAGTTGCCTTGTGCCTGCAACAAGAACGACATGTGGCATTTAACTATAAGATTAGTAACCAGGTTAGGAATACTAGAGGGTAAATTAGTCATTATATTAACACTTATTATTTTATATTTTTTTTACAAGTCAGTTGAAAAAGATGACTTAATAACAAATAAATTAATTTATATTATTTTTTATAATGAATTCTTGTCAAATTCCTCTTAGGTAACAGTGTTTTTTTAATGTACAATGTTTTTTTTCATTTCATATTTATTTGATTTTATTAAATTTTAATTGATTTTAATATTTATGTTGAAAATTTTTTTACTTTTAAATGTCATTTTTTCAATACTTAATTTTTTTTAATTTTTTAATTTCTAATTTGTAATTTGTAAAAAATTTGGTTTGTCCAAATTGTATGTAGTGTAAAATGCTTTTTTATTTTATTTGTTGTATAAATATTTTATAATTAATTAATTTATATATTTTTTATTATGAATTCATTTGTTGAATTCTTTGTTAGCAAGTATTTTTTCAATCCAGTTTGTTGAATTGCATGTAATGTGCAGTGTTTTTTATTTTTCCTTTTGAATTGTATGTAGTGTAAAATGCTTTTTTTATTTTATTTGTTGTATAAATATTTTGTAATTAATTAATTTATATTATTTTTTTAATATGAATTCGTTTATCCCAATTCCTTGTTGGCAATTTTTTTTTCAATAAAGAAATTTCCTTGTTAAACCAACCGTTCCCAAACCATTAGTAAAGAAATTTCCCTTCCCCTGGGTCAAACAGGTTGAAACCAAGCAAACAAGCCCACAAAGCAACTACACTCACGGGCCTTCCTTGAAAATTTGCAACTAAATGTATTCAGACTCACGCCTCATTTCAATGACTCCAATCATCGTTCCCCTCCACATCTCCTTCTCGTTCACTGTGCGTTGTCGTGACCTTTCTTATTTCCATTGTGTTTTCTGGTTTCCCTTTCTCTTTAACATTTTACATTAAATGTAATAACTCACCCAAAAAAAAAAAAGGCACATGGTGCACCCATAAGGGGGGTGCACCATAGGCACACCTTTTAGATTTTAGTTCTCTGGCAATAGCCCCTTCCACACTTCTTTCCCCTTTTTTTTTCCCTTCCCTTTCTTTCCTCCTCCTATGCGCATAGCGCTATCTCTCTCCCTCTCTTGACACACACTCTCTTCCATGGAACCACCACTGCGCCACCCACCGTCACATTGCCACCACGAGCCGCCCCTTCCTTCTCTCGTTGTGCGCTCTCTCTCCCTCCATGGTGGTCACGATTTTCTCTCTAGGAAGAGAGTTAGCTGCAATTGTGAGACTTGATGCATCTACTCCCTCTAATCTTCTTCTTGGAACAATGGGTAAGTTGGCATCTTGTTCTTTTGGTCCTATTGAGCTCTATTTGTGCTCCTATGAGTATATTGTGGTTCTTTGGAACCCTAAGTTATAGATTTTGGGGATTTTAGGATTTGGAACTAATTTATATTAATTGGTAACATTGTTAGCTCACATATGCTATTATTGTCTTGTCCCTAGAGTTATAAAGCTCATGGACGCCAACTGAAGATTTGGGGCTGAGAGGAGTGATCTAAGGTTCCTTTGGGAACCATTGTTGTGAGTAGATAGTATATTTGCAATTTAGTTGTTGCATAGTAAATTTTAATTATAAATATGCTATTAAAGTGTTTTATATTAACTCAGTGGATTTTATTTATAAATAGTCATGAAGTTAGTTGAGAAATTATGAATTTGAATTGAAAATTGTTGATGAAATGAAGTGTGAAGATTTTGATGTTCTTGTGTTTGGTTATAAGATATGATATATGTATTTGAATTATGTTAAATTGTGGAGTCATTGTTATACAACGATTTGAAAAACAAAGTAAATGAAGAAAGAAAGAAAAGAGTTCTTAGTTTGAAATGTTAGATTAATATAAAGATTGAATTTTACATTGGTAAATTATATTCGATAAAAAATTTATTTAAGAAAACTATGATGGGTTCTAAGATGGAATTACCGCTTGCCATAAAGAGAAGTAATGGCAATACGTTAGCCGTAGCGAAGAATAACGGCATTACCGCTTGCCATAGCGAAGAGATATAATGGCATTACCACTTGCCGTATTGAAGAGATGTAACGACCTATGTGCACATAGTTCTCGAGGAGATAAAATTTGAAAGAACCTTATTTGAGACATCACACACCTAGTGATTGATGGGTTAAGATTACTCCCAAATAAAATTTGTGCTTTTTATGTAACCCTCATGAGTAATTGAGTATTTGATACTAAAGTTGATTTTATGTGAGAATGAGAAATTGGTGAATATAGTGAGAAAGTGTATTTAGTAACTATTCTTTTTTTTTTTTTGAGATTATACTTCAAAATCTCATGTTATGATTAAAACTATATTCTTAGAGTACACATATGTTATTATGTTTATATTATTTTATACTTATATCTAGTAAACTACGAATATCCTATCTCTCATTCTTAGTTGCAAAACTCACCTCGTTGTCCTTTATTTTTTTTCAATAAGGTGTCAGGACGGTTTTGTTCCTCAAGCTTAGCTATTAATCGATGCTTAAATGGTGAGCCTTCTTGAGAAGACATTCTTTTATTGTTGAAAGCCTTTTTGAAGTATTGTCTATTAGTATGTTAGTCGCTCCATAGGTCACAAGTATTGGATTGTATGATTGTGTTATGTTTGGAGTTATGTATATGTAAGTAGTTGAATATGTAAAATAAGTTTTGAAAGAGTTGTGATAATTGAATTTATGCTTTAACTTAAAAGCTAGATTTAATTAGTTCCATGAATCTGACAAATCACTGAAATTATGTTAAGACATCTGTACTACTTAGAAGGGCACATTCTAGAATGATTGATGCCCAAATTCTGGAGAATTATCTTTGGTGTTTGCAGGATATGTTTGTATTTGGGAAATATTCCCAAAACGGATCCATTTTTTGCAATAGTTTGTGGGTAAAGGCTTGCTAGGGAACACGTTCCCTATGCGATACACTAAGATGGTCGTGACATTAAATTTGCCCAACAATTATATTTGGTGCATTTTGCTCTACCATTTTGCCTTTACAATTAACCTCGTCTACGTGCTTCATTAACACATTGGTCCATGGCCCACAACTCCACGTCTTTGTTTCCTATTGGCCAACTCTGCTAACTGGGCGTGGGCATGACCAACAACTCCATGCGAAATGCCCCTCTTATAATAGTATCGATTAGAATTGCATTTTCAATGTGTTTTTATAATATGGCACTAGATGTCAAATTGGTAACCCCCCCGCAAAAACCCACAAAAATTGGGCGGGTGCCGCACCAAAATAAAATCCTAAAAGGTATAACCCATTTAGAGGTTGCCATTAGCGGGCCAAGTCAAAAAAAAAAATATTCGAAAAAATATTTTAATATTTTAATGAGTTTTTTTAAAAAAGTATTTTAAAAAATATTTTTTATTTATGTATATCTAATTTTTCAAGGTTCATAACAATTATACACTAACTTTGACTAAAAAATGTTATTGTTAATAGTGTTATTTATGAGTTATGACATTGTTTTATTTTTAAATTTTAACTTTGAGTAAATAATATCAACCATAAGTGATATTGTATTGGTAAGTGTATATATTTTTTATTTTTTCCTTTTGGTCATATATTTCTTATTTTTTTACCAATAAATTATGAATTTTTTAAAAAAATACAAAAGTCTTGCGGGCCAACCCGCCCAACCCGGGAAGCCCTGGGTTAAGCGGGGCAAGATGCATTAAATTTTTAAACTGAAATTTGGCAGAGCGCTAAAATCCGGGTTGCAGATTAAATCAATTCAATGTGTTTTGACATTTCTACGTGGCACGAAAACATTTTGCATGGAGTATAAACAAATTAACATGATTGTTATCATTGTATTTTCAGTGCAAGAAATAATTAACGGAAAAATCAAAAGAGCAATCAAAATTGCAATTTGCCCGTTGCAATTTGCGCGCATCTTCACCTATAAATATGCGTCTTACTTCTCTTTCAGGCACACACATAACAATATTGTTTCACTCTGCCAAGTGCAAAGTGCATTTCCAATCTCTCTCTCTCTCTGTTTGATCAATTTTTTCGATTCAATTCATCACCTGTGTTTCAGATTTTCAAGGTTATTACTTTGTTTCTCTCTGTCTTTAACTTTGTATGCATGTCGTGTTTTTCTATGTTTTCTTCTTCATCTTCTTCAGTTTCTTACTAACGTTTTCTCTCTGGGTGTAAGGTGCAACAGAATACTAAAAAAGATTCCACCTTTCTTCAGAAAGAAGGTGAAAAATGTCGCCTATTGGTGTCTGCAGGCCATTGTTATTGTTGTTGTTTTTTGTGTTTTTGTTCAAAATAGTTTGTCTCCGTCTCTTGTCTCTGAGGATCCTTTATTTTCTTTTGTCTTTTTACTTTTATTGTTTGAGAATTTGATTGCAGGTGGGTGCATAATTTGTGTTGAATGTTACAAAGCTGATTCATGACTCTGCGTTGAATGTTAATGGAGTTTTCGGTGGTGGTACTACCTAAGTTTTACTTGCATTTTCATGTTTTGGATCGGTTCTTGTCTTCTTGATCATTTAAATACCTATATTAGATGATTTATTTTTTCTTTTTCTTTTTCATATATTTTTGTCATTGGTCTGAAGGAGATTCTTGGACCCAAGAAATCAGAGAATGAAAGAATTGTTACCTATCTTTTGTTTGTATTAAGTCTTAATTGATGTGTCATTGAGGGTAAAAAGAATGAAAAAAAGAAAGAACATGTATCTTATGTTTACCGGATTAAATTATTGTTTTCTTTTCTTTGGTGCACTTAATTTTCTTTTCCTTATTCTTTATTTTTCAGGGATAAATTATTTAGCACATAATTAATCTGGTTACTTTTCTTCCATACACGCAAATTCATGCAAATCTCTTGATTCTGGCATGGAGGTGTTTTTGTAATGCTCTCGGATTTGGTCACAATTAGGAATGTCAAAGCCAGGACAAAGTTTGATCAGAGCGTCTTTATTGCTTCTCAAGAGAATGGTTACTTTGTGCGTAATGATATTTTTCAATTCATTGATAATGAAGCAACATACCCAAATACTGGGCCAGTAGCACTTGAAAAGATTGACATGCAACCTCACACTTCTTCTCTTGCAGAGCCACCTGGTAATGACTGCTGAATTCTTTTTCCAATTCATTGTGGAATATTTTCTTCTTTTCATTAACTAAAATTTGGTTTAAATGTTTTAAATCAAAAAATTAGTTTTTGATAAATTCCTATGGTGTTGATTGTGTTCTATGTAGCTGACTCTAATTAATAAGGGGATAAGGCATGATTATTTGTATTTTGAAAAGTGTATGTTTTTGTGACAAAGTTTGATTCTTTTTTGGGTATCCATTCATCTTGTCCACTTAAGGACTAAACTGCTATGTAAAGCCTCATTTTTGTCTAAAAAGTATGCCTCTCTGAGTCTTGAATCTGTTATTTTATGAGCATTGGATCATAGTTCTGAGCAAGAAGCTAGTGAATATGCTAAATCAGTTCATATCAACGATGATCTAGTGGACAAGTACAGTCTTCTAGAGCAGCACCCCAACAAGATCTTGGAACAGAAGCTGTGGGGCAGGAGACTTCTGTAGAGGAGGCATCTTCAACAGTTCCAAGTGTTGATACCAACCATGAATGCCATGTAGCTTTTGTGGAGGAACTTTTTCAGGAGCCTCCTGCTAGAGAAATTTGTTGTATGTACCTCTTTCTTTATATATGTTTCTTGTTTGCTACACTTTTTTCATCCTTTAGTGTGGACTCTATTAATGACATGGATTTAAGTAAACATGATTTATGGTAAAACACTATCGTTTAATCCATGTAGCCAAATCTGCATAATGGGACAGTGCTGAGTTGTTGTTGTAGTGTAAGACTATATTCTATCAGTAAACAAGTGTTCCATAGGAATGGCTGAAATTTTTCACCTAAAAGAATTTAACTAAATTTCAAGCATGTGGCATAATTTGGTTCATACTAGTATAAAGTTCTTCCTCTTTGGATCTAAAGCAAATTATCCCTGGTTGTGGAGACTCTAAGTAGAGGTTTCACTTATTCATCTCCAAAATTGAAGTCATTTTTTGACAGCTAGATATGTTGTTCATCCAGAGGAGACCTTGTTTTGGTACGACCATATCTTTTATATGTACAAGTTTCTAGATATGTTTTGTTTCAAATTAACTCAACTTCCATCTACAGGTAAATGGTGATCAAGAAAATTTTTGTTGTCTCAATATTGGTCCAAAGTAACATTTTCAGGTATATACAGCATAATAAATGGCTAGAGAACGACATTGTGAACCTTGTTAAGAATATCTTAATATACAAAAATTTCTGCTTAGAGCCTTCTTTATTTTTTCTTTCCGAACTTGCATTTGAATGTAAAAAGTGGAACTGATATTCCAGAACAGTAGTAACATTTTTACATTTGCTTAACTTCATTTCAGGCTTTTGGATTCTGTTAGCACCATCTACAGAAAAGAAAGGAATCTCAAGAAGAGCCTGTCCCTTGCCCAGTCATCCATAAGGAAAACAAAGAGGTAACAGCAGCTTTTAATAACTTCTCAAACTAATATCCATTATCTTTTCAAGTGCAAATTTTCCCTGTAATGCAGAAAACAATGATAACCAGAATGTTGATGAAGATGATCTTGAATTAGACATAGGTATGCCATGTTCCTTGGATTTGTGCTAAATATCAGTATGTTTGGCTTTCAGGGAAGACACAGAAAGTTTATCATTTGTGTTAATAAATTTATGGTCTGTTTTTTACTGGTGGCATCCTTAGTTGCTGTTTTTTATTGGTGGCCTTCTGCTAGGCAGAAAAGCACAAATTATAAAACATGACTGCTACCTTAGGCAGTTCTTCATGTCTTAAAGGGGCATCAATCTGTAGACATTGCATTTTCTATCAAATGGTTACTTGAGTTTGAGATAAAAATCTGTGGTTTTCCTCTTTCCTCTTGTACAGATGACATTGATCTAGAGACAATCATGGAGAAAAACACAAAGAACACAATATATTGGGATCGGGAGCTCAGAAATTAGCTGGAAGTTTCACACACCTAAAAGGTCAGTGGAAATGAGTTTTACTTTTCAGATAAGTTAACTATTCGTTCATGATCATCAGTTTAGCTAAGATATATGAACTACGGTAGATGAGGTGTAATATGTGCCAATATAGGGTTAGGTTTTCTCGCTTGTGGATATTATTTTCTGTTGTGCTATTATTTTCCCTATCGTTTGGTCTATGGGGCCGCTTAGGAAAACTTCCAAGACTAATGGTAAGGCCGCTAGGAACCTCGCAAAGCTTACCCTTTCCTTAGAAACTGTGATATCTTCAAGTATAATCATTTGATGCACCATAAGGACCATGTAACCGCAACAAAGACTGTCAACCAAGCTTTCCTTGGCATGATACTTGATTTCACTTCACAGAAGCATATCATTAAGAACCACCCAATTTACTCCTCCCCATTTCAAGCATTCAGTCCGTATAGCTTTCTGAAGCCTATTTTCGTATTAAACTTTTCTTGTATAAGAAAACTGTAGATAGATGAAAATTTGCACTCAAGTGGATGTGCCCCCGCTTTTCCCTTCTTCCAGCCTTCTAATATTTCTTTCCTATCTCCATTTCATCACAATTTATTTATACATTAAGCTTCTTAAGCCTATCTTTTGTATTAGAAACCAGATGAAAATTTGCACCCTAAGTGGATGTGTCCCTTACCTTCCCAGCTTCCAGCCTTTCCAATATTTCTTTCTTCTAATGCAAGAGAAGTTTAATACAAAAGATAGGCTTATGAAGCTTAATGTATAAACAAACTGTGATGAAGTAGGGATGAAAATTTGCACCCTAAGTGGATGTGTCCTCTGCTTTCCTTCTTCTAGCCATCCAATATTTCTTTCCTGTAAGCCACTTTCCCATGTAGACTTCTTAAGCCTATCTTTTGTATTAAACTTTTGTTGTATTAGAAAACTAGATGAAAATTTGCACCCAAGTGGATGTGTCCCTTGCCATTCCCTTCTTCCAGCCTTCCAGTATTTCTTTCCTAACCCCAATTCATCATAGTTTTGTTTATACATAAAGCTTCTTAAGCTTATCTTTTGTATTAAACTTCTCTTGTATTAGAAAACAGATGAACTTTTGTACCCTAAGTGGATGTGTCCCTTGCCATTCCCTTCTTCCAGCCTTCCAGTATTTCTTTCCTAGCACCATTTCATTAGTTTGTTTATACATTAAGCTTTTCTTAAGCCTATCTTTTGTATTAAATTTCTCTTGTATTAGAAAACTAGAAAATTTGCACCCTAAGTGGATGTGTCCCCTGCATTCCCTTCTTTTAGCCTTCCAATATTTCTTTCCTATACCCATTTCAGCAGTTTGTTCATACACTAAACTTCTTAAGCCTATCTTTTGTATGAAACTTCTCTTGTATTAGAAAAACAGATGAAAAATTTGCACCCTAAGTGAATGTGTCCCTTGCATTCCTTCTTCCAACCATCCAATATTCCTTTCTTGTAAGCCATTTTTCCATGTAGACTTCTTAAGCCTATCTTTTGTATTAAACTTTTGTTGTTTTAAAACTAGATGAAAATTTGCACCCTAAGTAGATGTGTACCCTGCCATTCCCTTCTTCTAAAGCCTTCCAATATTTCTTTCCTAACCCAATTCATCATAGTTTTAAGCTTCTTAAGCCTATCTTTTGTATCTTATGTTAGAAAACTAGATGAAATTTTGCATCCTAAGTGGATGTGTCCCCTGCATTCCCTTTTTCCAGCCTTCCAATATTTCTTTCCTGCAAGCCACTTTTCCATTTAGACTTCTTAAGCCTATCTTTTTTGTTAAGCTTTTCTTGTATTAGTAAAACTAGATGAAAATTTGCACTCTAGGTGGATGTGCCCCTGCCATTCCCTTCTTCTAGCCCTCCAATATTTGTTCCTAACCGCATTTCACAATTTGTTTATACATTAAGCTACTTAAGCCTATCTTTTGTATTAAACTTCTCTTCTACTAGAAAACCGATGAAAATTTACACCCTAAGTGGATGTGTCCCCTGCCATTCCCTTCTTCCAGCCTTTCCAATATTTATTTCCTAGCAAACCACTTTCCATTTGCATTGACAAAGCCCTTATTTCATCCTAGTCCCCACTTTTGCTTGCTCATCAATCTTCATGATCTCCTTTTCCAAATTTTCTAACATCACATCTACATTCCCAACTCTTACTTATTCCACCTCTTAATCAGATGATTCAGATACTTTATTCTTTTTAACTTCTCTTCATTGTCCAACTCTCCTAATTTCCTCCATTCATGCTTGATTTGATCTATAAACCCCGAATGTGAGAAAGACATCTCCCAACTTTTGAATGATTTAGGGCCCTAATCAAGCCTCCTATCTTCCAATAATAGAGGACAATGATATGATGCCCCCATAACTTTACATCTTGGAACTTCTGCAACCATTCCTTATTCATTAACATCCTGTAATCCGTTACATAGGTTATTTCTAAACTTGTGTATACCTCATTCCATCCACCCACCCAGTAAACTCCTAATAATGGTCACACTACACCATCCTTCCTTTCCCACGTTTTCAACACTTTGTTAAAGTGCCCGTAATCATAGGAACCTTGGCATACTCTTTTACAGCTGCTTAAATCTTTCACAATTTCCTCCTTTCTTCCAGAGAGTGCTAACCATATGTAAATTGCACACTTGAGCAAGTGTATTTAATGCTACATTTTTTATGCACATTCACCTCTAACCTTGCACAGTTTCAACCTCCAGTAGGACTCCTGGTCCCATTAACACAATAATCCCCCACCTCCATTAATCTCTCCAATCTCCATCCAAAATCTTCCTCACCTTCGTTGTTAGTTTATGTTGAGAGTAATAAGATTGGATTGACAAATGGCCAGTTGGTGCACACGGTCGAAGGCAGAATGCAGTGGAAGATTGATGCGATGAAACAGCAGTGAGCGTCGACAATGGGCAACAAGTGGCTAATGGTTAGAGACCGATGGTGGACGCTAGTGATGAGTGACAAGTAGTGAAGGGTCGATGACCTCAGTAGGTGAATAAGGTTAGATAGCTGGCAGATGGTTGATGGTGACATCGACGTGTGGCAAGCAAAGGGCTGATGAAAGGCGCGTGTGGCCAATGACTAGTGATGGTCGCACACGACATGTGGCAGCACGGGTGGCAAGTAATGGGCAGCAAGTGGCATAGAGAGGTGGGTATGTGGATTGATCGGTTAGGTCCAGTTGAGCCTGGTAATACAACCATTAAATGCCGGAACAATTCGTGGACCGGTCGCGACTAGCCCATATAACCCTTTTTATTTTCTTTCATATTTTTTTAATTTTTATACCCTATATTATATATTTATATTTATACAGTATATTTTGCCTCGTAAAATATATACACACATTTTTCTTTAGTATCCAATTTCCAAGTTAAATTTTAAACAAATAAGTACTAATTACTAAATACTACAAATATTAAAATTAAACATGCAATTTTAAAAATCCAAAATGTTAATTTTTTAAAAATAATAATATACAAAATTACAAATCAATCAAATATGCTTAACTCCTTCAATTATAAAAAATAGTAAAACTACTAAAGAATATAAATTAACAATTATCAACTATCAAACACCAAACACAAGCAAATCAAATACCAAAAATAGTAGAATAAACTAACTCACCAAAGTCTATCCATCAATCCCTCACTTATGCGGGCTATCGAGTTGGTCCAAGAATCAATGGCTAGACCTCTGAGCTCAAGGTTAAGCACGTCCAGTTAAAAATTTTGCGGGTTGGCAACTAAAAATTTTGGTCCATTTTCATGTGGATTGCGAGTTAAACGGGTTGTCCATGGATGGCGGCCGTATACCAAGCTTACATAGGGCCAATGATAGTGGATGATTCACGGCAAATGATGTATTATTGTGAGGTGGAGGTTGGTAAGTGGTTGGCAACGGACAACTGGTGATATGTGGCAAACAATTGATAGCAAACATTAGGTACACCGGGTAGCGAACGTGGCTTCAGGGGCAAAGGAGGGCTGGTGTAGGAGTAAGTGGCGGACAATCGACAATGGGCAAAAAGAGGCTGGTGAAGGAAGACAAGGGGCATGCGATAGATTGCTTGTAATAGGTGATAGGATGTGGATGCATGGCGATAGGCGAAAGATGACAAACTTCTTTTGATAGGTTGCGTAAGGTAATCAATTGACTATATACATGACAGGGCAGTGCTAGGAAAGGACTATATTGTCAATAGGTGGCGCAAGCAGTAGGTGGACTACGACATATGGTGACCAATCCGGGAAGGCCAATGGATTGTGGTTGGCAAAGGGCTGGTGACTAGCAGCATGCGCAGATTGCCAATGATGGGCAATTGGATGACAATAACGCAGGCATTAAGGGGTAGATGAGGAGGTGAACGACTAGCAATGGGTGGAATGAGGTGGCCGACAAAGGGCAATGAGCGTAATTTGTTACATGGCAGCCATTGATGGGTTGTGTATGCCATGAGTAGTAGGCTGTGATAGGGTGTCGTGTGAGGATAGCTGGCAAGCAAAGAGCGATGAGTGGCTGAGGTTGGACATGCCGTGAGCGGTGAAGGGCTGACAACTTGTAGTGGGATATCGATTTGGCATTGAACGCCTCAGCTGAGGGCCAACAATACGCGCATAAGTCAATTGTGATGAGGGCTGATGAGGGGATAGGTGGGATTGGGTAATCGATAAGCAATATGCAATGGAGGGTTAGTCTAGTGGCATGAGGCTAATGGTGGGCAAGCAGGAGACAATGATTAAAATGAGCAGCGGGATGAAAGCAGTTTGTCATGTCCTGATACTAGAAATTGGCAGTAGTCGTGATGTACAATGAATGGAAGATGATGAGCGAAGGTGGATGAGGGTCATCAATAGTCGACTAGTCACTGTTGACGAAGAGATACGAGCGCAGGTGGCCAATGAGTAATGGGGAAGGCTAACAACTAGGTGGGATATTGACGATTGGCATTGAATGCCTGGCGCTCGAGGCCAACAATACGCATCAAGTCAATTGTGACGGGGGGCTGATGACGGGGGATAGGTGGATTGGGTAATCGACAAGCAATATGCAATGGGGGGGTTAATCGATTGGCATGAGGCTAATGGTTAAGGAGGCGAAGGAAACAAAGGGCTAAAATCAAGGGGATGAAAGTAGTTTGTCATGTCTTCTGATGCTAGCAATTGGCAGTAGTTGGCGATATACGATGAATGGAAGATGATGAGCGACAAGTGGATGAGGGTCATAGAAGGTCGACTAGTGCATTGTTAATGAAGAGATCCGGCGGTGGCCAATGGCTAATAAAGGCGGTGGGTACATGTGCCAGGTAAAGGATAATCTCGAGAGGTGGACAAACGATGACGAATGTCTTGTGGCGGATCACCAACAATGGGTGGCATGCATTGAACGGTGAACGATGATAAGTGATAAAAATAGTCAATCCTTGATAATTGGGGCATACCAATATGGGTGGGGCTTGCTATTTAAAGACGGGCTAACATCGACCAAGGATAAGGAATAAGTGTTGGAGGGTGACAATCATTGTAGGGCCAGTGAACACATAGAGACGGAGGGTAAGCGATAATCAATATGACGATCGACGTGCTATGATAGTCTTACTCTGGCACCCACTATACAGACACACCCGGATATAAAGTCGGGATCAGCTTAGAGTCTCGAATAGACAAGCCACATTGATGTCATAAATAAATAAATTAGACCTCGGCCCTATCCGCCACATCCGACGTGCAGCATGAGGCTCAAAGGTTTGGTTCTTTCAAAGATAGAGACCTTGAAGGATGATCCACTTATGCCGACGTGGACGCAGAAGCCCCTAAGTCAGAGGCGAACACATTATGAGTGTTGATTCAGTGCAACTTCTGGAAGGATCCCACAATGGTATTTCTTACCATTCGTACAAAACAACTTAGTCCCAAATCACCTATTTTGGATGTATTCGAGTAGTATAAATAGGTATGCCATAAGCTATTCATTCCAATTGTCTGTTTTCTTTTTGTCACACCTTTGCTAATTTGGGCATTGGAGTTCCTTCCAGGTAACCACTCTCGGTGTTCGATCGCCGTGAGGGAGGATGAAACAACTAGGAATACCACCGTATCTACGTCCTAGCATAACAATACGTTACATTGGTGCCATTGTTAAAGCCATTCCCGGCAACACTTCTTACCACTAATATACCTTGCGTGATGCACCTCACCACCACTCCCCAAACACCACCTTACCACCACCTTAACCACTTCCAAGCAGTATCCTAACGGCTAGAATCAAAACCACTAGCAAACTCATCTTTGAAGGAAGTGGTGGCATTGTCAAAATCCAAGCTCGTCTCTCCCAAGAACACCTATCCCTCGGATGGGATCACTACATCTGGTCTACCTCTGGCACTAGGGAGCCCAAAGGGTCTCTAGTTAACAATCGAGGTCCTTGAAGGCTCCACCCTCGCCAACAAGGAAATGCTCCATTTACCGCAAGAGTAAAATGACACAAGAATGATGAATTTGGAGAATGAGCTCGAAAGAAAGAAACGCCATGAGGAGAGAAATCAGAATGATGCAAAGGCTCGATAAAAGGGAGAAAAGGCTAAGAGGAGATAAAGTTGCTAAGACCTGGAGGAAAGACTAAGCACCGTTGAGAGGACAAAGAATGCCATAATTGCAAGGAAACCCATATCATCCAAGAAGCTTGCGAACCTCGACAACACCAATCTCATACATCCCAACGATCAAACTCCCACCTAGCATCCTTCGTAAAGCCATGACTTGAGGAACAACGTACCCATGGACTCGAGGCCTAAGGTTTAAATACCACAACACAAAGTTTCGACAAATCATGAGGTACCCATTCCAAGCTGGATTAAACCCACCCAGACATGAAGAAATGATGAGACCTCTGATCCCAGGAGTCTTCAAAATTTTGGAAGTCAGATGCTCCTCGAAGGGATGGCAACCCCTTAGATGCAAAGCTTCCTCCTCACATTACAGAAATTAGTGCTAACTTGGTTCAATCAATTGCCACCTAGGTCTCTATTACTTTTTTAACCTTAGTTCCTGATCCTGACTTGTTCAACACTAGCCGAACAAAGGTTAAGTTTGCACCAGACTTCTCAATTTGGTGGAGAGATTTCAAAGGTCACTAGCCAAAAAAGAACCCAAAACACTTGAAGAGCTCTAGAGCAAAGCTAAGAAGTATCAACCTGGAATAAGCCTTAAAGTTCATGGAGAGAAATGACAATAAATCCGAAAAAGAGAGTCGACCTCCAAAGGGAGGGCTCTTCGTTGAGTACACTCCACTTAGAGTATCCTTAGCCTAGCTCTTCCAAAAGATCCAAACATGGAGTGCCTGCCCAAGCACACTAATAAAAACCACACCTTACACCAACAAGACCCCATACTTTGAGCATCACCAAAGTCACGACCATCTGGCAAAGAGATTACCAAGACCTTTGAGATGTAGTAGAAAAGCTTCTGAACAAGGAAGCTAGTTAGATGTGTAGCATCCCAGTGAATTTTTGAGGAATAGAAGATTGTTGCCAACCTCAAGGGACATAGGCAGAAGACGATGGCCAAGATAAGAGACCAACAACCAATGAAGAGTAGTTTGAGAAGAACCATGTTGTGATGCTATGGTATGGACTATTAACATTATTGCCGAAGGATTTGCTCTGAGGAGGACTCTAGTCTTCCTGAAAGAAGTGATGAGGGCAAAGCTGAAAGAAGAAGCAACACAAAGGTCCCAATTGCCGCCATAGCTTTTCTCAGAAGATGACAACCCAACATCGTGTGTCAAGGCATGACAACCCCATGGTGATATTGATCTTGACAATGAACCCGGAGGTCAAGAGAGTCCTTTTCGAATAAAAAACCTTGAACTCCTCTTTCGGATGCCTTTGACAAGCTGGGTTTGAAGGACAAAGACTTAAAGGCAAATCCAAAAGACCTTAATAGGTTCGGGAGAAAGGGTAAGGCTTGACCACTACATCACTCTACACACCTGACGGCCTAAGGGTAAAGACTTAAGCCCAAGCAATCAGACCTGAACACGATAGGGAGTTGGAAGAAGTTCAGATTAGGACGAATGCAAGGCAAACGCTAAGATAAACAATGAGCTGCCAGGGAAACCAAGATTAGTTGCTTGAATTCCTATGAGCAAATGACGACGTGTTCACATGGACGGTGCAACATGCATGCCTAGGGTCGATTTGAAAACCATGTCGTACCTCTACATCTACCCTGGAACTAGGCCGATATTCAATGCAAGAGGAGGATGGCACCCAACAGAGACGGGAAGTGATAAGGCAACAAAGGAACTGTTGAAGGTTGAATTCATCAAAGAAGTCTAATGGCCAACCTGGTTGTCTAACGTCATCATGGTTCCAAAGACAAACAGAAAGTTGCGAAGTGCGTTGTACACCAAATCAAATAAGGCATGTCCAAAAGATCTTTATCCGTCCTCATCATATAGACGATTGTTAGGCAAGACTTGGGATTCAGATTTTTGTCATTCATGGATGCATACATGGGTACAACCAAATCCCCATGGATCCAAAGGATGAAAAGAAAATGACATTCACAATGTTAGAGAACTCCTCCTCCAAAGTGATGCCTTTCGGATTAAAGAATGCGGGTTCCATCTACTAACACTTCATGAACAAGGTTTTTGGAAGCCATCTAGAGGAACCCTAGAAGTGTACATCAATGACATGTTGGTCAAGGTGTAACCGGAGTTGCTCATTTTCGACCTTGAAGCCACCTTCACGTGCCTCCAAGAACATAGAAAACAACTCAACCCCACCAAATGTGCCTTCGCCATCAAGGAAAATTCCCTCGTTCATGCTCACACACCAAGTACAAAGGTTTGCAAGACAATTAGCAACACTATCAAGGTTCTTATCTCGATCAGCCAGAGGTCCTCCCTTTATTGGAATTGTTGAAGAAAGATAGAGAGTTCACATGGAGGAGCAATGCAAGGAAGCATTCCCGCACTTCAATAAGTACTGGCCTTTCCACCAACTCTGACTAAACCAAGGAAAGGAGAGTTGATCTTCTACCTCTGTTAGAGAATGGGTTGTGGGCGTGGCATGATAGGGAAGATAACGGAAGCTGGGAACCTATATACTTCACCAATAAAGATTTACACGGGCTGGAGCTTTGAATGTGGGCTGAAAAAGTGGGCATTGCCTAATCCTGAAGGTAAGGAGACTAAGACAATACCAAGCGCACTTGATTCTGGTCCAAACTTAACGGTAATCCGACAAGCATTCAAAAGCCAAACTTCGCAGGAAGAATGATCTCTTAGTCTATCAAGCTCTCCAAGTTTGACATCCACTACGAGCCTTGGATCGCAAGTAACTAAGAGCAGTCAGCTGACTTGTTCAAGAATGGACTAATGAGCTACCAAAGACAGAAGATGGAAGTTGTATGTGGATGGGTCTTCCTAATGTAAACCCAATTTGGGAATGTGACCGGCATATGAGGATCCGTTCCACATAAACCTTCTAAGTGACGTATCTCTCTTAAATGCATAAAATATCATAATTTCATACTTAAAACATTATTTCTTCTAAACCTTTATCCAAAAATTTATTCAAAACTTGATATCCGAATTTATAAAACTGACATATTTTAATATACAAACTCTTAGAAACCTCTTAATCATACTTCTTAAAATCGATGTAATTCTTGAAACCGATCATAAATTCATTTATAGCTTGTTACATATATCTTTAACCATAGTGCAAATTTCAAATATATACTTGAACTCTGAAAGTATATACATAAATGTTTCTAACTTCTAGATTTAATACATAATCTGAAAATAATGTATGACTTGGATTCTACTTACACATCTACTAGAGCACTACTAACAAGACTTATGCTAAGCCTTACTCAAAGTAAGACTTAGACTCATAGGGTTTCGATAAAATGAAATGGTATTTATACATTGCAACTATGAAAAGAAGGAGAGGGGTGAGTTAACAAACTCAGATGGTGGTCACCATCACCCACATAGGACGCAACAACCATACATAATATATATACATGCAGACTGGGAAAAACATTTCAATATTTACATAACATAGCTATTTTGGAAAAACATTTCATCCTAAGATCTCATAAACAAGCATCCCTAAATCCATAATTTATCATGAAAACATTTTTCTCTAAAATGCGAAAAGTCATAGAGAAACAATAAATCTCTATATATAACAATAATAATAATAATATCTCTAAGTTTCCTGATTACATGTCAACCATGACGTAACAAATTCTTTGCCTCTATGATCTTCAATTAAGGATGATCCTGTAGCTGGACACTTCTAACTCATCTAGTTTCTTGCTCTGTTTCAATTTGCTTTAAGGACAACTTAGTATGTCAAGGTTCCAATTGTTTTCACAAAATTAATTCACAGTTAGTTTCATTTTCTATGGCTACCATCTAAACTAGTTTGTATTGATTCATAATTTGAAAACTCTTTAGTACTCTGGAGTCTGAAACTCTAGATTCATCAACTCTAACAATCTGACTTTATCATAACTTGAACTGAATCATGCCAGTATCTACTTCGGCACCATGATTTTAAAGCCAACAGAATATGTATTGGGCAGTTGCTATGAATTATACCTAAAACTCCATATTTCTAGAGTCATGAAAAACTGAATTTCTTCTCTAAAACTCCATTTTATGCTCTATTCTTTGGGTTCAAAACTCTTTCATATACATTTATACTACTGGAAATCATAATAACGGTTGTATTTAAAAGCTAAAAACATATTGCTCTGTATCCATTCATAAAAACTCTTAATATTCTAAAAGCTTTTTGAAATCTCTTGAAAAAGTGGCAATATCATAAAGCCATAAAATGCATTGACAACTTTAGTAACTTTGCTAAATCACATACTTTCCAAGATAATTTAGCTTGATACTCTAAAAGCATATTCTGAATCTAAATCTGAACAACATAGGATATCATAAAACTTATAAAAACATGTTTGATAAAAATAACAACTTTCTAATTCATATATTCTTCCAATAATCATTTCCTGAGCGTGTAAATCGTTTTCATAATATGCATCAATCCAAATCATGGTCCCATGGTTCTCCTAAATAACATTTTTCATGTAATAGTCAAATCATAGTCTTTGCTAACTTGTCATAACATGTAAAATCACATTTATAGCTATTATCATCTAAATTCATGTTCAATAATCAAAATGCATAAACATATTACTTACAATGACAAAACATAAGGTCATGAGTTTGAACCCACTTCCTGTTGTGAGTCGGAGATTCTGTAGGCACCACCAACTTGACCTTGAGAGCTTGAAATGACATTAAGGCTACAAGAGCAACATGAGACTCATAGATAATCTATGAGTATCTCCAAATAACCCTACAATCAGACTCTACAACATTCGAGGAATATCACCACTTGACAACAATGGAGAATAATAACAACTCACACCCTAGAACATGGACATGAGAGGAAGGAGATAACAAAAACTAGCAAAACCCTTATCTTTGATCTTGGAAGGAGAAAAATTGATGTTAGATTGAGTGGAAGAGGGTGAAGAAAAGAGATTGG